>JAYKKT010000044.1:685000-1230000 GCA_036023115.1 Brasenia schreberi
GATGCTATTAAGAAATAGGACGATCTCGTTTGAATCGAGTAACCAAAGGGATAAGCCCTCCCCCATCCTACTTTCTCTCCAAAAAGGAAAATTGGCTATTTTCAAAAGAAAGGAAAAAAATCGAGAATACAAAAACTCCTCCGAAAGTGGTCTTCCCTTCATAAACAGGGAATACAAAAACTCCTCCGAAAGAGGTCTTCTCGTTTCAAAAGAAAAAGGAGATATAAAAACACTCCTCCCAAAGAGGTCTTCCCTTCATAAACAGGGAATACAAAAGCTCCTCCAAAGAGCTGCTCTCCTTTAAAGAAAAGAGGGATTAATGAAAAAATACTCCCAAAGGGAGACCCTCTGAAAAAAAGAAAAGAAAAAAGAAACAAAAAGCCAAAGCTCCAAAGAGCGATTTTCCGATTCTTTGCCTAAAACCACGGGACGCTTCAGAAGGGACCGTGGTATCTCTTTCCCATATCCCTACAGCTTATCCCCGAGGAAAAAGATTCAAATTTGTGAAAATCCTAAAGTACGAATAAAATCAGCTTATTTGGATTTCATTTTGTTTGAGAACTCGACTCTGTTTTGTAGGAAATGGAACTTTGAAATGTTTTCCAAGTTTTCCTACCCAAAAACCTCTACTGAGTAGCAGGTATTGAAACCCGAATGAAGAGAAGTATGAAAAATGGAAGTCCTTTTCGATACAAGTTAAAAGGAGTTCCTTTTCAAAAAGAAATTTTTGAAAAACCCACGAATGTCAAAAAGACATGGGTAAAAACCTGCTCGGAGCAACCAGCCTCAAAAGGCTCTCTTCGGGCTCAAAAACCAAAAATAAAATTTTTCTCATGCATGCATTCAAAGAGTCATTCGTGCATGATCATACATATAGGGAAATAGCAAGGAAAAGCCCCCTTTTGCTAAAAATCCCCACCTGTGGAAAAGAAAACAGGGTTTTTGCGAAATAAATGGTGTATTCTCGAGAAAATTTGAGAGAAAAACCAAAATGGGGTATTTCTTCTTTGCCATTATCCAAATACATTTGGATAATGCCAAAGAGGGGCATCTGTAAACACCCCAAATCTTCTATATTTCAAAAACTCTCAAAAACTCTCGAAAAAGCTCGTTTGAGCCAAAAACGACAACCTGTTTTGAAATGTGAAAACAGGTACAGAAGGCAAAAGAAGACCCTAGGCCCGAAGAGGATTCAAGCCCAGAGCTTCAGAAGCCACTCCCTGATAAAAAAACAAAAGAAAGTTGAGCCCGTTTGATGAAAAGCTCAACGGAGTCCAGAACGGCGAGACGGAGTCCGGACGACAAAGTTGGGAAAACCCAGCACCAGACGGAGCGCTGATGAAGCCAGTGCCCGCACAGATCGTTCGCCTCGAGAAGCCAAGAAGGATTGTCCGAAGAAATTTTGATTTGGATCTGGACCATAAATATCCAGATCCAAATCCATGTAATGAATAGTGTTTGGATTTGGGCCAATCCAAATAGTGTTTGGGTCGATCCAAATAGTGTTTGGATTTGGATTGGATCCAAATACTGTTTGGATTGGATCGGATCTGGATCAAAATATCCAGATCCATATCCATAAAAATGTTAGGTTTGGATCGGATACGGATCTCAAAATATCCGAGATCCAATATCCAAATCCAAATAGTGTTTGGATTTGGGTATGGATCCAAACCCAAACCCAAACCCAAATCCAAGACCCACCTCAAATCTCTATAAATAGAGGTGAGGGGGTCCATGTTAAGGGTTCATGCAAATATTTGGGAGGAGAGAGAGGGAGTGATAGACCTAGCCATGTGGGCTCATTGGGTGAGGTGGGTTCAAGCCATGTGGGCTATGTGGGTCTAGACCAAGGGGCTGCAACGAAGGTGGGCTGGACCAAGAGGCTGCAACCATGGAGACGTGGGCTCAAGCCATGAAGGACCGGCTCCAAGAGGTAAACCTAACCCCCGACCTAGCCTAGGTTCGAACCTACCTAACCCTAACTGAACCCTAACTAGACCTAACCTAACCCCAACCGCCTCAAACCATCCCTAACAAACCCCAACAACTTCACCCAGGTCGGCCGTGAGCAAACAGCGCCTGCTGCGCGCCCTTGTTGCCTGCCGCGCCACAGCGCTCCCCGCAGCACACCGCGCCCTGCTTCCTGCCGCGCGCCCCTCGGCTGCCTGCACGCCCCGCGCCACAGCAGCCGCGTCAGGCGCCCGTCTGCTGCGCCAGGCTTCCAACGGCCGCGCCAGCCACCCGACTGCTTCCTGTCGACCCGACTACCTCCCAGCCGACTTGACCACCCCCCTGCCGACCTAACCTGTACTCTGGCTGTGACCTGCACCCTAGGACAGACCCTACACAGCCCCCGTCTTGGCCGAACCTTAGTTCCCCTAAGACCCTAATCGTGCCCCATAGAACCTCTCTCAAAGCCACCTAGGATAACCCCCTCTTGGTTGCCCAAGGTGAACCGTGAGCCCACGTGCAAGCAAGTTGAACATGGACCAGCTATTTGTAAGTGTCTAAACTTGGTCTATTACATTAACTTGCTTTATATTCAATTAAATTTTGATACGGGGTTGTAGTAAAGGAGCTTCGTCTCCCCCCGATTGTAATAACGTGGTTTGACACATCCACACACACATGCACTTGAGCCTTTCCGCTCTTAGTCGTACACTTCTTGCACACACACGGGCCTAACAAGCCCTTAATATATAGTTATATTTATATATTTTAAGTCAAGGGGGTTTTTAATTAAGTCGTGTGTGTTGTCTTTCCATTTTCCACACGCACACACATTGAGCCTTCGCTCTTATTCCCAAGACCTTAGTAAAGGCCTTATTGCAGTTATATTTGGGTTTCATTTATGTCGTGTGAGTTGTCTTTACATTCCCACACACACACACATTGAGCCTTCGCTCTTACTCCGAAGACCTTAGTCAAGGCATACTGCAATTTATATTTGGGTTTCATTTCATGTCGTGTGTGTAAGTGTAAACACCCCGAAATCCCACGAATTCCTTAAACGAATCTGGTTTTATACAAACAGCCCCAAAGGGCCATTTTGAGTTTGGAAACCCAGGAGCCTTCCAAACCAACCCTGTATATATGTTTTAAACTTTATCTTTCAAAAAAACATATGATATAGCTTTTGAAAACCCTTTTAAAACATGTTTTGAAACCCCGAAGTGGCTTGGCTCGATCAAGACAGGACCAGGAGAGCCAAGAAGAGCCCGGAACCGGAGCACCTGTCGAGCCCGGCACAACATCTCTTGCATCTCATTCACATCCCAGGATCTCGAACGTCCAAGACCCTGTTCTTACCAAAATATCATTTGAAGTCATCTCCGGAAGGCAGAAACGGAGGCGGGCGACCATGTTGGCGAAGACCCAACGCAGACGGAGCACTGATGCTGTCAGGCCCCGCACGAATCATCCGTCTCGAACCCGGCCCGAAGGAGTCAGAGTTCAGTTTGGATTGGATCCGGACCATATATATCCAGATTCCAATCCAAACCCATATGTGGATTTGGATTTGGATTTGGACCCAGAAATCCAATCCAATATCCATATCCATGGCCCACATCACCTTCTCATAAATGGAGGTGGGGCCCACTTGAAATTCACGTGGGATATTGGGCATGAGAGAGAGTGGGGGTGATAAATATCAAGAGTGTTGTATTAAGCTTGACTTGTGTGTCAAGTTTGGGTTTAATCTTGTGGTTTAGCCTAATTGAGTGGGTTTAAGCTTGTAATTAGCTAAAACCTAACCTAGGGCTGCACCAACATGGGGTGATCAAGGTTTATGGGCCATGCTAAGGGAGCTCCATCACCTAAACCTAGCCAAAAATGCCTAAACCTAGCCTAAACCCCTAATCCACCCCTAATCTGAACCTAATCACCTAACCCACTTCCCTAATCCCGGCCTAATCCCAACCTAATCACCTAACCCACTCCCCTAATCCTTCCCTAAACCTAGATTAATTTCCCTAATCCTAGCCTAAACCTAGCCTAAACCACCTAACCTAGCTCACTAAACCTCACCCTAAAACCCAACCACCTAACCTAGCCCTAAACCACCCTTAGCCCACGATTTTCCCAAACACCTAGTTTTAAAATATCTGGCCCAATCCCATCCAGCCCACCTTATCTATATACTACCCTACCTAAACCACCTAACCACTACCCACAACCCAGCCCTAACCGACCTACCCATCCCCTATTTAAACCCCCCCCATTGTGGGCGGGTTTTCCAAGTGGGAACCACTTTCCACTCTCAGCCGGGCCCTCTTCCTCTCCCATCTCTCACCCGTCTTCCCAGCAGCTCCAGCCCCACCAGCCGCCACCTGCTCCGCCACTCTCCCTCTTCCATCCACCATCACTGCCCCATCAGCCGGACGCCACCACCTCACTCAGCCGGGCCCTCTCCTTCTCCCATCTTCCACCAGCCGACAGCCACCTTTGCCGCCACTTCTTCCCATTCGGTAAGTTCCCCTAACTCCCTCAAAACCACTCTCTACCACCTCTCCACTCTTAGCCACCCATCTTCCCCTTAGCTCAGCCTCTTTGCCGCCACCACCTAAGCCTAGCCGAACCTAGGATAACCCAAGTGGCTGGCCACTACTCAGCCACCACCTCCCATTCGGCCGACCTCCCCCTAGGCGTCCTCTTTGGCCTTCCCACTAGCTCACCTTTTAGGTCCAGTTTCCCTAAGTCCCTAACTTACCTAGTGACCCTAAGACCCACTTAGTCAGCCACTCTAAACTCCCTACTTGGAGGCGCCGCCCACTTGCCACCGACCCCCTTCGAGGCGTCCATCCCGCGCCCATTTGCAGCCGGCCAGCACTCTTGGTCACGTACCTTCGCGGAGCTCCCGTTTGCAGCCCAAAGCCAAGGCCACGCTCAAGCAAGACCTCTACGGACCAGCTACTTGTAAGTTTCTAAACTCGGTCTTTGATCATACACTTGCTTGAAATTCAATTTGATACGGGGTTGTAATAACGGAGCATAGTCTCCCCCCGCTTGTAATAACGTGGCTTGGCACAACCACACACGTGCACTCTCTTAGTCGTGCACAATTTCAAACACACACGGGCCTAATCAGCCCCTAATATATAAGTGTACGTATATATTTCATTTCCGAAGGGTTTTGTTTAAGTTGGGTGTGTTGTCTTTCAATTTAAACACTCTCACACACATTGAGCTTTCGCTCTTATTTGAAAGACCCAAGTAAGGGCCGACCTATACTATTTGGGTTGCATTTCATGTCGTGTGAGTAAGTCTTTCAATTTAAACACTCTCACACACATTGAGCTTTCGCTCTTATTTGAAAGACCCAAGTAAGGGCCGACCTATACTATTTGGGTTTCATTTCTTGTCGTGTGAGTAGTCTTTCAATTCAAGCACTTTCACACACATTGAGCCTTCGCTCTTACTCCCAAGACCTTAGTAAAGGCCTTATTGCAGTTATATTTGGGTTTCATTTATGTCGTGTGTGTAGTACTTCAATTCAAACACTCTCACACACATTGAGCCTTCGCTCTTACTCCCAAGACCTTAGTCAAGGCCATACTGCAATTTATATTTGGGTTTAATTTCATGTCGTGTGTGTAAGTCTTTCAATTCAAACACGCACCCACATTGAGCCTTCGCTCTTATTTGCAAGACCCGAGTAAGGGCTCATATACATAAGATATATACATATTTCCCTTCTGTTATTTCCCTTCTGTTATTTCCCTTCGGTTATTTCCCTTCTGTTATTTCCCTTCAGCATTGTCTTTACATTTTCGGGTTTTCCCTTTGGAGTAGCGTGAGTTTGCATTGCATCTACGCCATACCACGAGGTAGGACGCATATTGCATCGAAGCAACCCCCGCTCGAATTCGCCCATGTAGTGGAGTGTTCATAACACACAAACTAGGCGACCCAAAAAGGGATAAAAGAAAAGACTTAGGCACGTACAAATCCACGTGATCTAAAAACATGCAAACGCATCTTAAAGACCCGAAATAGACACCTCGAACCGTTTCGTAGACTTTCTCCCTAAAACTCGATTTTTGCAAAAGCGTACAGACTGACCCTTGCGCATCGGTGCAAGAAGGTCTGCGACGACAAGAGCTCACTTGCTCACAGTCGCCACGTTTAGAAGTCAGTGTTAATATATCTTCGCTAGCTTAAGTAAGCTAGCTGGCACGCCCTGTTTGTATATCTAGGCCTTAGACGCACGATAAGATCCACTCTAAGCCACGAAAGAGGCGAAGAGGCGGGGATTTTTCGCGCTTCTACAGGGATTGGCACGCCCGGTGGGACGTAAGCCTTTTCAAAAATCGAGTTTACTTGTAGGAGTCTTGCGAAAATCTTATAAAGGTGTCGTTTTAACTTGTTTTCTTTGCTGTTACTTAGGAAATTTTGAAAAAAGCTTGAAAAGCATGTCAAAATCCAATCCAAGTGAAGTGTCGAGCCAAGGCTCATGCGCATCAAGTTCTCACTCTAGGAGGATTTTGAAAAACAAAATAAAACTAGATGAAATCGAGGACTTGAGAAGGGAATTTGAGGCCAAAATCGATGCTCTCAGCCAAGAGGCTGAAGTAGGCGATTCGTGTTCATCAAACGGTGAACAAAGGCCTAAAAAGAAAATTGAAAAACCTCGCAAGCAAAAAGAGGCCTCCGTAATGGAAGGCAACCAATACCACGAGTCCTTCACACAAAAGGACCGTAAAGCCCTACAGCAACTGCTGAAAGGGCAAAATAAAGAGAAAAGAAGCTACGCCCTGTCTGATTTCCTTCCTATGGATTACGAAACAGACAGTGACGATGAAATACCGAACTTCCATCGGTATGATGGCATGGGAGACCCTAGGTCTCACTTGCAGCTTTTCTCACGTCGAGCCCATAAGAAGAAAAAGGACTCGATGAAATGGGTGTATTGGTTCCCTCTATCCCTTAAGGGCACAGCTGCCAAATGGCTGGCTTCCTACGACTTAAGCCAGTTCGCTACTTTTGAAGAGTTAGCGAATTGCTTCATGCAAAGATTTGCACACAACGTGGAAGTCACGCCAACCCTGAATACCCTAAGGGATACAAAGCAAGGCATGAACGAAGACGTGCATGCCTTCATTATAAGATGGAGGTCTCTTTTAGGCCAAGTGCGAGAGCCTATATCCGAAGGATGCGCAGTAATGCTCATCCTGGATAATTTCAAAAACGAGTTAAAAACCCTTCTCTCGCTCCATGAGATTTCAACTTTCCATAAGTTGATCAAAAAGGCCTCCCTTTTCGAAACCAACTTGCGAAAAGGGACATACGACCACTTATGGAAAGGAAGTGCCGTTCCCAAAACGCGTGTGGAAAAGCCCATCGCATATGGGCTGCCCACAACGGACAAAGGGGCAAAGCCCCATAAAATCGCCAATGTCCGGGTGGATCCAGGCATGGCGGGCACTTCTAAAAATTTTGAAAAAATAGAAAATAAGAGAGAACGCAATTTTTCAAAACCAATTGAAAAACGGGAGTACACTCCGCTGGGGCAACCTATGTCGGAAGTCCTAGACCTCCTACTTGCCTAGGGCATGATCGAACTCCCTGAAATCCCCGAAGGAGTCACGTCCAAAGGGGGGTATTTAAACCGATTTTGCAAGTATCATCGGCTTAAAGGCCATGATACCAAACGGTGCTTCTCTCTTCTAAATAAAATTGAGAACTTGATAGAGGAGGGCCGGCTCCAGGTCACTGCGGAATCTGAGCCACCTCAAGCTATCTTCAAGGAACCCTTTCCCAAACACGCCAGTGGCAGTGGGAAAGGAAAGGAGGTATGTACCCTCACCATTTCCAAGGAACTAGCGCAAAAGCCCGAACCTGGTCGACCTGCTTGTGCGCCCATCCTTGTATTATACAAGAGGCCCGCACAAGTCGTCATTCGGGGACCATCGAAAGTGGAAACCCCAAAACCAGTTTTGAAAATCCAAGGTTCTCCTCAGCTCATCCTTAGAGCCAAGTCTAGCGCAAACCCTAGGCTGGTCGTGGGGGAAGTCACTAGATCCGGGAGGATCTACCAACCCCCGCACCTTCAAGGTGCTCAAAGGTGGTCAGTGTGCCTGGCCCCTCAAAAGCATGTATCCCTAGTGGTCTGCCAAAAGCAGATAAGGACAAAATCATCCTAAATCCTTATGATTTCGAAAACCACCTTTCAAAGATTCCTATTCACATGTCTATCCTAGAGCTTATCAAAACCTCGCCTAGGCATAGACTTGTCTTAGAGAAAATTCTAGAAAGGGCCAAGGTTGATTCGAACATAAGTCCGGAATCCTTGTCTGCCCAAGTGGCTTTGTTAGGAGCAAAATCGCCCATCACCTTTTCGGAAGATGATGTAGATAGACCCTACGAAACCCATAACCAGGCCCTGCATATCGAGGTGGTTCTAAACAACCACTCTCTGGACAGGTGCCTAGTCGATGGTGGAGGAGGGCTCAACATCCTTCCACTTCACGTGGCGTACAAAATCGGAGTCACCTTGACTTCAGTGAACCCAAGCCCCATCATTATCACTGGATACGATGGGAATGCGTCTAGGCCTTTAGGATCCATCGAACTCCCAATGGAAACGGCAGGGATCGAACACACGGGGGTGTTCCATGTCTTGGACATCCACCCCCATTATAACCTGTTGCTGGGAAGACCCTGGATACACAGTTTGTGCGCTGTGCCATCCACCTTCCACAAGTGTGTCAAAATCCCTTTTAGGGACCAAGTCGTAGTGATCCTAGGTGAGAGTCACCCACAACTTCAGGGGATCATAAACTCCCCTTGTTTATCAAGCTCCCAGGCCCAAGAGGCTAACCTGGGGCAAATTATGGTTGAGCCACCTCGGCTCGTGTTGAACAACCCTAGGAAGGTTGTATGTGTGAAGGGGCCGCCTAAAGCAGGCCCCCTCCCGACTCTAATCCTCCTAGGAAAACCCAAGCGTTCCCTATTTCCAAAACCCCTGGACAAAAGGCCCTACGAGCCTAATATGGACGATAGCATGTTCCAGGACCACGACTTATATCCCATCTTTTCAAAAAACAAAAGGTCGTGGAACATGTTATTGAACATGGGCTACACGCCCTACAAAAGTCTAGGGGCACAAAACCAGGGTCTCCTAGAGCCCATCCTTCCTAGGGCCAATCCAAGCCGATATGGGATCGGCTATACTCCCCGAACACCGCCGGAGCCACCCCCTGTGACCACCTGGGTCAAGGGTGCCCCGGAGCCTGTCTTAGAAGAGACCTATGGTTTAGACCTCCTATTCCGAGTCTAACCCCTAGTGTTTTCCCTTTGTAGGTATGACGGAAGATCCCTTTTTCTAAAAATACCAAAAACATTTGAAAACTTAAAATCCAAAAAAAAATCGAAAAACAAGAAAAACCAAAAACAATGGAAAAACAGAAACTCAAAAAAAGTGTGTTTTGTATAAATCCCAAAATTCTTGTTTTACAAAAACCCAAAAAAATCGAAAATTTGGAAAATACCAAAAAGATTTTGTACATAGCTGCTCCTGGTATGACTTTGGCAAAAGAAAAGGATTTCGAAAGAGACGTTGTCTGCATAGCCAGACCAAAAATTTCGAAATCACTTGAAAATCCAAGTACAAAACCAGGTTATTTTGAAAACCACGCATCAAGTTCCCTCAGGTCTAAAGTCCACGAGAATGATCGAAGCCCAGAAGTGGATCCCCTTGAAGAAGATCCCACTTCTGAGCTCCCAGAATTTCATAGAATTCTCGATTTTGAAAGACCTTCCCAATCAGTAGGAGGAGATTTCGTAGAGGTGAACCTAGGGGATGATTCCAATCCCAAAACCATCAAAATAGGCGCATGCTTGCATGAAACTGAAAAGTTAGCATTCATTGCATTTCTACGAACCTATTTGGATGTGTTTGCATGGACGTATGAAGACATGCCGGGCATAGATCCCAGCATAGTCGAGCATCGTCTTCCCTTAGATATAGGGGTAAAATCAATAAAGCAGAAGCTTAGGAAAATACACCCGAATGTACACACGCAAGTCAAAGAGGGTTTAGAAGATCTGCTAAAAGTCGGATTTATAAAACCCATTGCGTATTCTGATTGGTTGTCAAATATCGTTGTAGTTCGAAAAACCAATGGGAAAATTCGAATATGCATCGATTTCAGAAACCTGAATAAAGCCACTCCAAAGGATAATTATCCTTTACCAAACATAGATTTGATAGTCGATAGTACTGCAAATCATGAGATGTTTTCATTCATGGATGGCTATTCAGGCTATAATCAAATCAAACTAAGTCCACGAGATCAGGGTAAGACCGCCTTCACAACCCCATGGGGCACGTACTGCTATACAGTCATGCCCTTTGGTTTGAAAAATGCCGGCGCAACATACCAACGAGCCATGAACACGATCTTCCATGATCAAATTCACGAGCTTGTAGAAGTGTATGTAGATGATCTCTTGGCGAAATCCAAAACCCGATGCACCCATATCGAATGTTTACAAAAGATTTTCGAAAGGCTTAGGCTTTACAAAGTAAAGCTAAACCCTCAAAAATGTGTGTTCGGGGTAGAATCAGGGAAGCTTCTAGGCTTTATGGTGAGCCAAAGGGGAATAGAAGTCGACCCCTCTAAGTGTCGAGCCATCATAGGCATGGCTCCACCCTCCAATCTCACCCAAGTCCGTAGCCTCCAGGGTCGATTACAATCTGTGCGCCGATTCATATCGAATCTGGCAACTCAATGCGAACCCTTCAACAAACTGTTGAGGAAGGGTACGAAATTCTTATGGGATGACGAATGCCAAAAGTCCTTCGAGAGACTAAAGGCATACTTGGTTAATCCCCCCGTTTTGAATCCTCCAAAGCAAGGAAAACAGCTTTTATTATACATCTCCGTGCATGTAAACGCTTTAGGAGCCCTGTTGGCTCAATACGAGGATGACACCCATAAGGAGTATGCCATCTACTATATTTCGAAAACTCTCTTGGCTTATGAACGAAATTATCAAGCCATGGAGAAGACGTGCTTGGCCCTAGTCTGGGCCTGCCAGAAATTCAGACACTACTTCCTAGATCATGAGATCTGGATAGTGTCCAAGCTTGATCCAATCAAGCACTTGTTCGAAAAACCCATTCTCACAGGTAGATTGGGCAAATGGCAACTCCTTCTAATGGAGTATGATCTAAAATACCACCACCAGATCTCCGTTAAGGGGCAAGCCCTAGCAGATTACGTGGCTGACTTCCCCTTGGAGGACGCATATCCCACTCTTGTCGAAATGCCTGATGAAGGCATATTGCAAAACCATTTTCAGAACCACATTTTGGCAAATTCTTTTGAAAACCAAGTATGGACGATGCACTTCGACGGGGCACGAAACCAACGAGGGGCTGGTGCCGGGATCATCCTAATCTCCCCTGAAAAGGGCGAGATTCCCATAGCGGTCTGCTTAGATTTCGAATGTTCCAACAACGTAGCTGAGTATGAAGCACTCATACAAGGCTTAAGGATTTCGAAAACTCTAGGGGCATCATGCATCGAGGTCTTTGGAGATTCGCTCCTTGTCATAAATCAGGTTTTAAAAATTTGGCAAGTACGTAATGAGAAACTACTTCCATACCACGAATTGGCCACTCGATTGGTCCAATCCTTCCAGTCGTGTAAGCTCACACACGTGGGAAGAGAGGACAATGGCATCGCCGATGCCCTCTCTTCCTTGGGTTCAGCCCTGAAGGTCGATCCCATTTCAGGGACCAGATCTTTGGAAATATGGCATGCGCCCCATCCATCCACACACGACTTGGATATTTGCCAAAACAACCCAGGGTCTATTGAAAAACCCTGGTTCTATGACATAAAACAATTTTTAGAAAATGGGGATTCACCGAGGATGCCACATCCAAAGATAAGGCATTCATTCGTAAGATTTCGACCCGATACACCATTCTGGGTGGGGTCTTATACAAAAAGAGTTTTACCGGCATTCTGCTTAGATGTATCGACCTAGAGGAGGCTAGGATAGTGATGCACGAGTTCCACGATGGAGAATGTGGAGGTCATGTTAATGCCAACATGATGGCGATGAAAATACTTAGAGGGGGTTATTTTTGGTCCACCCTGAAAAAGGATTGTCACGATCATGTTAGAAAGTGTCATCCATGTCAAGTGCATGGGCACGCCATTCATATCCCTTCATCTGCATTGCATTCCGTGGTCAGCCCCTGGCCATTTACCATGTGGGCGTTTGACATTATAGGCCCCATATTCCCAAAGGCCTCGAATGGGCATCGTTTTATCTTAGCAGCCACGGAGTATTTCTCCAAGTGGGTGGAAGCCATTTCCCTAACGAATGTAATGGGGCAACATGTGGTGGCTTTCATCCGGAGGAATATCTTGGCTCGATTTGGGGTTCCACGAGACCTTGTGTCTGATAATGGTACCCCATTCAAGAACGAGCGGATGGTTAAGTTGTGCAACACGTATGGCATAAACCACCACTTCTCCTCGCCCTACTACCCTCAAGGCAACGGCCAAGCCGAAGCCACAAACAAGACTCTCATTGGTATCATTGAGAAGACCTTAGAGAAGGGTAGGAGGTGGCATGAGAAGCTGGATGAAGCCTTATGGGCTTATAGGACTTCCATCCGGACTCCCACGAATACCACACCATTCGAATTGGTCTATGGCACAGACGCCATTCTTCCCATTCATACCCAACTGCATTCATTCCATACATCCATTGCACTCGACCTCCCCCTAGAGACGCTTCAGCATGCTAGGATGGCCGAACTAGATTTGCTAGATGAGAGGCGACTCCTTGCTATGGATCATGCTCGTGCATACCGGCAAAGGATAGCCCGACATTATAGCAAACACATGAGACCTCGCCACTTTGAAGTGGGAGATCTGGTCTTGAAAACCATCCACCATCGTGGCCCACACCCCCTAGGCAAGTGGCGCCCCAACTGGGATGGACCCTATGTTGTGCGAGCAACCACTACGAACAATTCGTATTGGTTGATCGATGTAGAAGGTAGGAATTTAGCAGATCCTATCAATATTCAATACTTAAAGAAGTATCATGTGTAGGATCTGGATTAAAATTCCAGTTTTCGAAAATTTGCGAAGGATAGCTGCCCTGAGACATGTAAATGAGGTGCAAAAGCAACTCGTGTGACCCTGAGTGAGAGAATTCGCACTTGTGAAAGAGGGGAGTTTTCAAAATCGTGGTTGCATTTCAAAATCCTTCATCTTACAAAGAAAGGCCTAGTTCAACATAGCAAGATACTTGCAAGTAGTACGTGCTATTTTTAAATAGGCTGATCTGGAATGGATCGAGTGTAGGCTTGGGATAAGTCCTCCCCTCTTCTCTTCTCCTTCCAAAAGGAAAACAAAGGCCCAAATCAAAAGGGAATTTCCCATTTAAAGTCTCTTTCCAAAAGAAAGAAACCAGACTTGAAAAAGAAAAATCGATTCTCTTATAAAAAGAGGGATTAAAGAAAAAATACTCCCAAAGGGAGACCCTCTATGAAAAAAAGGAAAAAGAGGCCAAAAAGCTCAAAAAGAGCAGTTTTCCGCCTTCTATGCCTTAAACCACGGGACGCTTCAGAAGGGACCGTGGTATGTCTTTCCCATCCCTGGCTTATCCCAAGCTAAACATGGTTCATTTCGAGAAATCCTAAAGTAAAAATAGGATTTACTTGCTTGAATTTCATCTTGTTTGAGAATTCGACCTTTCGAGTAAGGCGTAGGAATTTGAAATGAGGCTTGTTTTCTTATAAAACCTCCGCTAGATAAGCGAGTGTTAAGACTCAAACAAGGGCAAGCGCGAAGAGCTCGAGATCCTTAGGATCGAGACTCAAGACAGTTGTCCCTTTTTGTAAATAGCTTTTGTAAATAAGTTTTAAAAACCGAACATCGAACAGCATAGGGTTTTTGCTCACTTGGAGCGGTAGGCCTTGTAAGTCTCTAGAGTTCGACCACACCTGGTCTCTGGGAGGTCGCCACTTTTGGCACCACACCCATGTCATCTGCATTCCACGCATGGTACTTGCATGAACATGATCCCACTTAGGACCAGATTCCATAAGTGAACCCTTTGGCATGATATCTCCTCCTACCAGAGTTTGTAAAATTGAGATTTTGTTAAAATGGGACGATCCCATATTCTTCGTGGCTAGATCTAGGGAGACATTAAAAGGGGTGTTTGTCATCTTTGCCCTTATCCAAATCTATTTGGACAAGGCCAAAGAGGGGCATCTGTAAACACCCCGAAATCCCACGAATTCCTTAAACGAATCTGGTTTTATACAAACAGCCCCAAAGGGCCATTTTGAGTTTGGAAACCCAGGAGCCTTCCAAACCAACCCTGTATATATGTTTTAAACTTTATCTTTCAAAAAAACATATGATATAGCTTTTGGAAACCCTTTTAAAACATGTTTTGAAACCCCGAAGTGGCTTGGCTCGATCAAGACAGGACCAGGAGAGCCAAGAAGAGCCCGGAACCGGAGCACCTGTCGAGCCCGGCACAACATCTCTTGCATCTCATTCACATCCCAGGATCTCGAACGTCCAAGACCCTGTTCTTACCAAAATATCATTTGAAGTCATCTCCGGAAGGCAGAAACGGAGGCGGGCGACCATGTTGGCGAAGACCCAACGCAGACGGAGCACTGATGCTGTCAGGCCCCGCACGAATCGTCCGTCTCGAACCCGGCCTGAAGGAGTCAGAGTTCAGTTTGGATTGGATCCGGACCATATATATCCAGATTCCAATCCAAACCCATATGTGGATTTGGATTTGGATTTGGACCCAGAAATCCAATCCAATATCCATATCCATGGCCCACATCACCTTCTCATAAATGGAGGTGGGGCCCACTTGAAATTCACGTGGGATATTGGGCATGAGAGAGAGTGGGGGTGATAAATATCAAGAGTGTTGTATTAAGCTTGACTTGTGTGTCAAGTTTGGGTTTAATCTTGTGGTTTAGCCTAATTGAGTGGGTTTAAGCTTGTAATTAGCTAAAACCTAACCTAGGGCTGCACCAACATGGGGTGATCAAGGTTTATGGGCCATGCTAAGGGAGCTCCATCACCTAAACCTAGCCAAAAATGCCTAAACCTAGCCTAAACCCCTAATCCACCCCTAATCTGAACCTAATCACCTAACCCACTTCCCTAATCCCGGCCTAATCCCAACCTAATCACCTAACCCACTCCCCTAATCCTTCCCTAAACCTAGATTAATTTCCCTAATCCTAGCCTAAACCTAGCCTAAACCACCTAACCTAGCTCACTAAACCTCACCCTAAAACCCAACCACCTAACCTAGCCCTAAACCACCCTTAGCCCACGATTTTCCCAAACACCTAGTTTTAAAATATCTGGCCCAATCCCATCCAGCCCACCTTATCTATATACTACCCTACCTAAACCACCTAACCACTACCCACAACCCAGCCCTAACCGACCTACCCATCCCCTATTTAAACCCCCCCCATTGTGGGCGGGTTTTCCAAGTGGGAACCACTTTCCACTCTCAGCCGGGCCCTCTTCCTCTCCCATCTCTCACCCGTCTTCCCAGCAGCTCCAGCCCCACCAGCCGCCACCTGCTCCGCCACTCTCCCTCTTCCATCCACCATCACTGCCCCATCAGCCGGACGCCACCACCTCACTCAGCCGGGCCCTCTCCTTCTCCCATCTTCCACCAGCCGACAGCCACCTTTGCCGCCACTTCTTCCCATTCGGTAAGTCCCCCTAACTCCCTCAAAACCACTCTCTACCACCTCTCCACTCTTAGCCACCCATCTTCCCCTTAGCTCAGCCTCTTTGCCGCCACCACCTAAGCCTAGCCGAACCTAGGATAACCCAAGTGGCTGGCCACTACTCAGCCACCACCTCCCATTCGGCCGACCTCCCCCTAGGCGTCCTCTTTGGCCTTCCCACTAGCTCACCTTTTAGGTCCAGTTTCCCTAAGTCCCTAACTTACCTAGTGACCCTAAGACCCACTTAGTCAGCCACTCTAAACTCCCTACTTGGAGGCGCCGCCCACTTGCCACCGACCCCCTTCGAGGCGTCCATCCCGCGCCCATTTGCAGCCGGCCAGCACTCTTGGTCACGTACCTTCGCGGAGCTCCCGTTTGCAGCCCAAAGCCAAGGCCACGCTCAAGCAAGACCTCTACGGACCAGCTACTTGTAAGTTTCTAAACTCGGTCTTTGATCATACACTTGCTTGAAATTCAATTTGATACGGGGTTGTAATAACGGAGCATAGTCTCCCCCCGCTTGTAATAACGTGGCTTGGCACAACCACACACGTGCACTCTCTTAGTCGTGCACAATTTCAAACACACACGGGCCTAATCAGCCCCTAATATATAAGTGTACGTATATATTTCATTTCCGAAGGGTTTTGTTTAAGTTGGGTGTGTTGTCTTTCAATTTAAACACTCTCACACACATTGAGCTTTCGCTCTTATTTGAAAGACCCAAGTAAGGGCCGACCTATACTATTTGGGTTGCATTTCATGTCGTGTGAGTAAGTCTTTCAATTTAAACACTCTCACACACATTGAGCTTTCGCTCTTATTTGAAAGACCCAAGTAAGGGCCGACCTATACTATTTGGGTTTCATTTCTTGTCGTGTGAGTAGTCTTTCAATTCAAGCACTTTCACACACATTGAGCCTTCGCTCTTACTCCCAAGACCTTAGTAAAGGCCTTATTGCAGTTATATTTGGGTTTCATTTATGTCGTGTGTGTAGTACTTCAATTCAAACACTCTCACACACATTGAGCCTTCGCTCTTACTCCCAAGACCTTAGTCAAGGCCATACTGCAATTTATATTTGGGTTTAATTTCATGTCGTGTGTGTAAGTCTTTCAATTCAAACACGCACCCACATTGAGCCTTCGCTCTTATTTGCAAGACCCGAGTAAGGGCTCATATACATAAGATATATACATATTTCCCTTCTGTTATTTCCCTTCTGTTATTTCCCTTCGGTTATTTCCCTTCTGTTATTTCCCTTCAGCATTGTCTTTACATTTTCGGGTTTTCCCTTTGGAGTAGCGTGAGTTTGCATTGCATCTACGCTATACCACGAGGTAGGACGCATATTGCATCGAAGCAACCCCCGCTCGAATTCGCCCATGTAGTGGAGTGTTCATAACACACAAACTAGGCGACCCAAAAAGGGATAAAAGAAAAGACTTAGGCACGTACAAATCCACGTGATCTAAAAACATGCAAACGCATCTTAAAGACCCGAAATAGACACCTCGAACCGTTTCGTAGACTTTCTCCCTAAAACTCGATTTTTGCAAAAGCGTACAGACTGACCCTTGCGCATCGGTGCAAGAAGGTCTGCGACGACAAGAGCTCACTTGCTCACAGTCGCCACGTTTAGAAGTCAGTGTTAATATATCTTCGCTAGCTTAAGTAAGCTAGCTGGCACGCCCTGTTTGTATATCTAGGCCTTAGACGCACGATAAGATCCACTCTAAGCCACGAAAGAGGCGAAGAGGCGGGGATTTTTCGCGCTTCTACAGTAAGTCTTTCAATTCAAGCACGCACACACATTGAGCCTTCGCTCTTATTTGCAAGACCCAAGTAAGGGCCCCTACATATACTCTATATAAAGTATTTCTTTCGGCTATGTCTTTAAGATTCGGGTTTTAAGGTTCAAGTCGTGTGCGTTGTCTTTCAAATATATACACGACACACACTAAAACAATTGAGCCTTTCCGCTCTTAAAATATAGCCATATTTCCCCTTCTGCTATTTACTTTACAAGTCATTTCCCTTCGGCTATTTACTTTACAAGTCATTTTCCTTCGGCAATTTCCCTTCGGCATTGTCTTTTAAATTCGGGTTTTCCCTTTGGAGTAGCGTGAGTTTGCATTGCATCTACGCCATACCACGAGGTAGGACGCATATTGCATCGAAGCAAGCCCCGTACTCCCGCTCAAATTCGCCCCATGTAGTGGAGTGTTCATAACACACACCTAGGTGGCCCATAAAGGGATAAAAAGAAAGACTTAGGCACGTGCAAATCCACGTGATCTAAAATCTGAAAATCGTACAAACCCGAATCAATCATGCAAACACGCCAAGACTTAGGCTATTTCGATGCACGCCCATCGTGCCTAAGCAGATTAAAATTTGAAAGACTTAGGGTCGTCCAACCCTTACAAAGTCAAAATCGCCCAAATACATGGTTTTTAAAAGGTTTTAAACACTTCTTCATTCAAGATATATTGAGTTAAACTTGTTTTCAAAACGAAGTCTCTAAGCGTACAGACTGACCCTTGCGCATCGGTGCAAGAAGGTCTGCGACGTAAAAATCCCGCTTGCCTACAATCGCCTTTTAAAAGTCAGATTATTTTTCAAAACATACTTTGCTAGTTAAAGTAAACTAGCTGGCACGCCCATAAAGCGAATGTAGATTGCGAAAAGGTTCACTTCAGGCCTAAGAAATCGTAAGTGAAAATTTTCGGTGTCTACAGATTGGCACGCTCGGTGGGACGTGAGCCTTTCAGAAATCGAGTTTTTAAGTAGAAGTCTTGCGAAAATTTTGTAAAAAGGTGTCATTTTAACTTGTTTTTTCTTTGCTTGTACTAGATATTTTGAAAAAGCTTGAAAAGCATGTCAAAATCCAATCCAAGTGAAGTGTCGAGCCAAGGCTCATGCGCATCAAGTTCTCACTCTAGGAGGATTTTCAAAAACAAAATAAAACTAGATGAAATCGAGGACTTGAGAAGGGAGTTTGAGGCTAAAATTGATGCTCCTAGCCAAGAGGCTGAAGTAGGCGATTCATGTTCATCGAACGGTGAACAAAGGCCTAAAAAGAAATCTGAAAAATCTCGCAAGCACAAAGAGGCCTCCGTAATGGAAGGCAACCAATACCACGAGTCCTTCACACAAAAGGACCGTAAAGCCCTACAACAGTTGCTGAAAGGGCAGAATAAAGAGAAAAGAAACTACACCCTGTCTGATTTCCTTCCTATGGATTATGAAACAGACAGTGACGATGAAATACCGAACTTCCATCGGTATGATGGCATGGGAGACCCTAGGTCTCACTTGCAGCTTTTCTCATGTCGAGCCCATAAGAAGAAAAAGGACTCGATGAAATGGGTGTATTGGTTCCCTTTATCCCTTAAAGGCACAGCTGCCAAATGGTTGGCTTCCTACGAATTAAGCCAGTTCGCTACTTTTGAAGAGTTAGCGAACTGCTTCATGCAAAGATTTGCACACAACATAGAAGTCACGCCGACTCTGAATACCTTAAGGGATACAAAGCAAGGCATGAACGAAGACGTGCATGCCTTCATTATAAGATGGAGGTCACTTTTGGGTCAAGTGCGAGAGCCCATATCTGAAGGATGCGCAGTAATGCTCATCCTGGATAATTTTAAAAGCGAGTTAAAAACCCTTCTCTCGCTCCATGAGATTTCAACTTTCCATAAGTTGATCAAAAAAGCCTCCCTTTTCGAAACCAACTTGCGAAAAGGGACATACGATCACTTATGGAAAGGAAGTGCCGTTTCAAAAACCCGTTTGGAAAAGCCCATCGCATATGGGCTGCCCACGACGGACAAAGGGGCAAAGCCCCATAAAATCGCCAATGTCCAGGTGGATCCAGGCATGGCGGGCACTTCCAAAAATTTTGAAAAATTAGAAAATAAGAGGGAACGCAATTTTCAAAAACCGGTTGAAAAATGGGAGTATACTCCGCTGGGGCAACCTGTGTCGGAGGTCCTAGACCTCCTCCTTGCCCAGGGCATGATAGAACTCCCTGAAATCCCTGAAGGAGTCACTTCCAAAGGGGGGTATTTAAACCGATTTTGTAAGTATCATCGGCTCAAAGGCCATGATACCAAACGCTGCTTCTCTCTCTTAAATAAAATCAAGAACTTGATAGCAGAAGGCCGGCTCTAGGTCACTGCGGAACCTGAGCCTCCTCAAGCTATCTTCAAGGAACCCTTTCCCAAACACGCCAGTAGCAGTGGGAAAGGAAAGGAGGTATGTACCCTCACCATTTCCAAGGAACTAGCGCAAAAACAAGAACCTGGTCGACCTACTTATGCGCCCGTTCTTGTACTATACAAGAGGCCCGCCCAAGTCGTCATTCGGGGACCACCAAAAGTGGAAACCCCGGTAAAACCAGTTTTAAAAATCCAAGGTTCTCCTGAGCTCATCCTTAGAGCTAAATTTAGAGCGAACCCTAGGCTGGTCGTGGGGGAAGTCACTAGATCTGGGAGGATCTATCAACCCCCGCACCTTCAAGGTGCTCAAAAGGTGGTCAGTGTGCCTGGCCCCTCAAAAGCATGTATCCCTAGTGTTCTGCCAAAAGCAGATAAGGACAAAGTCATCCTAAATCCTTATGACTTCGAAAACCACATTTCAAAGATTCCTATTCACATGTCTATCCTAGAGCTTATAAAAACCTCGCCTTGGCATAGACTTGTATTAGAGAATCCTTGTCTGCCCAAGTGGCTTTATTAGGAGCAAAATCGCCCATCACTTTCTCGGAAGATGATGTAGATAGACCCTACGAAACCCATAACCAGGCCCTGCATATCGAGGTGGTTCTAAACAACCACTCTCTGGACAAGTGCCTAGTCGATGGTGGAGGAGGGCTCAACATCCTTCCACTTCATGTGGCGTACAAAATCGGAGTCACCTTGACTTCAGTAAACCCAAGCCCCATCGTTATCACTGGATACGATGGGAATGCGTCTAGACCTTTAGGATCCATCGAACTCCCAATGGAAACGGGAGGGATCGAACACACGGGGGTGTTCCATGTCTTGGACATCCACCCCCATTATAACCTGTTGCTGGGAAGGCCTTGGATACACAGTTTGTGCGCTGTGCCATCCACCTTCCACAGGTGTGTCAAGATCCCTTTTAGGGACCAGGTCGTAGTGATCCTAGGTGAGATTCACCCACAGCTTCAGGGGATCATAAACTCCCCTTGTTTATCAAGCTCCCAGGCCCATGAGGCTAACCTGGGGCAAATTATGGTTGAGCCACCTCGGCTCGTGTTGAACAACCCTAGGAAGGTTGTATGTGTGAAGGGGCCGCCCAAAGAAGGCCCCCTCCTGACTTTAATCCTCCTAGGAAAACCCAAGCATTCCCTATTTCCAAAGCCCCTGGACAAGAGGCCATACGAGCCTAATATGGACGATAGCATGTTCCAGGACCACGACTTGTATCAAACCTTTTCAAAAAACAAAAAGTGGTGGAACATGTTGTTGAACATGGGCTACACGCCCTACAAAAGTTTAGGGGCGCAGAACCAGGGTCTCCTAGAGCCCATCCTTCCTAGGGCCAACCCAAGCCGATATGGGATCGGCTATACTCCCCGAATACCGCCGGAGCCACCCCCTGTGACCACCTGGGTCAAGGGTGCCCCGGAGCCTGCCTTAGAAGAGACCTACGATTTAGATCTCCTATTCCGAGTCTAACCCGTAGTGTTTTCCCTTTGTAGGTATGACGGAAGATCCCTTTTCTAAAAATACAAAAACATTTGAAAAACTTAAAATAAAAAAAAATCGAAAAACAAGAAAAACCAAAAACAATGGAAAAACAAAAACTCGAAAAAAGAGTGCTTTGTATAGTTCCCAAAGTTCTTGTATTACAAAAACCCAAAAAAATCGAAAATTTGGAAAATGCCAAAAAGATTTTGTACATAGCTGCTCCTGGTAGGACTTTGGCAAAAGAAAAGGATTTCGAAAGAAACGTCGTCTGCATAGCCAGACCAAAAATTTCGAAATCACTTGAAAATCCAAGTACAAAACCAGGTTATTTTGAAAACCACGCATCAAGTTCCCTCGGGTCTATAGCCCACGAGAATGATCAAAGCCCAGAAGTGGATCCCCTTGAGGAAGATCCCACTTCTGAGCTCCCAGAATTTCATAGAATTCTCGATTTTGAAAGACCTTCCCAATCAGTAGGAGGAGATTTCATAGAGGTGAACCTAGGGGATGATTCCAATCCCAAAACCATCAAAATAGGCGCATGCTTGCATGAAACCGAAAGGTTAGCATTCATTGCATTTCTACGAACCTATTTAGATGTGTTTGCATGGACGTATGAAGACATGCCGGGCATAGATCCCAGCATTGTCGAGCATCGGCTTCCCTTAGATGCAGGTGTAAAACCCATAAAGCAGAAGCTTAGGAAAATACACCCGAATGTACACACGCAAGTCAAAGAGGGTTTAGAAGATCTGCTACAAGCCGGATTTATAAAACCCATTGGGTATTCTGATTGGTTATCAAATATCGTTGTAGTTCGAAAAACCAATGGGAAAATTCGAATATGCATCGATTTCAGAAACCTGAATAAAGCCACTCCTAAGGATAATTATCCTTTGCCAAACATAGATTTGATAGTCGACAGTACTGCAAATCATGAAATGTTTTCATTCATGGATGGCTATTCAGGCTATAATTAAATCAAACTAAGTCCACGAGATCAGGGTAAGACCGCCTTCACAACCCCATGGGGCACGTACTGCTATACAGTCATGCCCTTTGGTTTGAAAAACGCCGTCGCAACATACCAACGAGCCATGACCACGATCTTCCATGATCAAATTCATGAGCTTGTAGAAGTGTATGTAGATGATCTCTTGGCGAAATCCAAAACCCGATGCACCCATATCGAATGTTTACAAAAGATTTTCGAAAGGCTTAGGCTTTACAAAGTAAAGCAAAACCCTCAAAAATGTGTTTTCGGGGTAGAATCCGGGAAGCTTCTAGGCTTTATGGTGAGCCAAAGGGGAATAGAAGTCGACCCCTCTAAGTGTCGAGCCATCATAGACATGGCTCCACCCTCCAATCTCACCCAAATCCGTAGCCTCCAGGGTCGCTTACAATCCGTTCGCCGATTCATATCGAATCTGGCAACTAGATGCGAACCCTTCAACAAACTGTTGAGGAAGGGTAGGAAATTCTTATGGGATGACGAATGCCAAAAGTCCTTCGAGAGACTGAAGGCATACTTGGTTAATCCCCCCGTTTTGAATCCTCCAAAGCAAGGAAAACCGCTTTTATTATACATCTCCGTGCATGCAAATGCTTTAGGAGCCCTGTTGGCTCAATACGAGGATGACACCCATAAGGAGTATGCCATCTACTATATTTCGAAAACTCTCTTGGCTTATGAACGAAATTATCAAGCCATGGAGAAGACGTGCTTGGCCCTAGTCTGGGCTTGCCAGAAGTTCAGACACTATTTCCTAGATCATGAGATCTGGATAGTGTCCAAGCTTGATCCAATCAAGCACTTGTTCGAAAAACCCATTCTCACAGGTAGATTGGGCAAATGGCAACTCCTTCTAATGGAGTATGATCTGAAATACCATCACCAGATCTCCATTAAGGGGCAAGCCCAAGCATATTACGTGGCTGAATTCCCCTTAGAGGACGCATATCCCACTCTTGTCGAAATGCCTGATGAAGGCATATTGCAAAACCATTTTCAAAACCACATTTTGGCAAATTCTTTTGAAAACCAGTTGTGGAAGATGCACTTCGATGGGGCACGAAACCAACGAGGGGCTGGTGCCGGGGTCATCCTAATCTCCCCTGAAAAGGGCGAGATTCCCATAGCAGTCCGCTTAGATTTCGAATGTTCCAACAACATAGCTGAGTATGAAGCACTCATACAAGGCTTAAGGATTTCAAAAACTCTAGGGGCATCGTGCATTGAGGTCTTTGGAGATTCGCTCCTTGTCATAAACCAGGTTTTAAAAATTTGGCAAGTACGTAATGAGAAACTACTTCCATATCACGAGTTGGCCACTCGATTGGTCCAATCCTTCTAGTTGTGTAAACTCACACACGTAGGAAGAGAGGACAATGGCATCGCCGACGCCCTCTCCTCCTTGGGTTCAGCCCTGAAGGTCGATCCCATTTCAGGGACCAGATCTTTGGAAATATGGCATGCGCCCCACCCATCCACACACGACTTGGATATTTGCCAAAACAACCCAGAGTCTATTGAAAAACCCTGGTTTTATGACATAAAACAATTTTTAGAAAATGGGGGATTTACCGAGGATGCCACATCCAAAGATAAGGCATTCATTCGTAAGATTTCGACCTGATACACCATTCTGGGTGGGGTCTTATACAAAAAGAGTTTTACCAGCATTCTGCTTAGGTGTATCGACCTAGAGGAGGCTAGGATAGTGATGCATGAGTTCCACGATGGAGAATGTGGAGGTCATGTTAACGCCAACATGATGGCGATGAAAATACTTAGAGGGGGCTATTTTTGGTCCACCCTGAAAAAGGATTGTCACGATCATGTTACGAAGTGTCATCCATGTCAAGTGCATGGGCACGCCATTCATATCCCTTCATCTGCATTGCATTCCGTGGTCAGCCCTTGGCCATTTACCATGTGGGCGTTTGACATCGTAGGCCCAATATTTCCAAAAGCCTTGAATGGGCATCGATTTATTTTAGTAGCCACGGAGTATTTCTCCAAGTGGGTGGAAGCCATTTTCCTAACTAATGTAATGGGGCAACATGTGATAGCTTTCATTCGGAGGAATATCTTGGCTCGATTTGGGGTTCCACGAGACCTTGTGTCTGATAATGGTACCCCATTCAAGAACGAGCGGATGGTTAAGTTGTGCAACACGTATGGCATAACTCACCACTTCTCCTCGCCCTACTACCCTCAAGGCAACGGCCAAGCCGAAGCCACAAACAAGACTCTCATTAGTATTATTGAGAAAACCTTAGAGAAGGGTAGGACGTGGCACGAGAAGCTGGATGAAGCCTTATGGGCTTATAGGACTTCCATCCGGACTCCCACGAATGCCACACCATTCGAATTGGTCTATGGCACAAACGCCATTCTTCCCATTCATACTCAACCGCATTCATTTCATACATCCATAGCACTCGACCTCCCCCTAGAGACGCTTCAACTTGCTAGGATGGCCGAACTAGATTTGCTAGATGAGAGGCGACTCCTTGCCATGGATCATGCTCGTGCATACCGGCAAAGGATAGCCCGACATTATAGCAAACACATGAGACCTCGCCACTTTGAAGTGGGAGATCTGGTCTTAAAAACCATCCACCATCGTGGCCCACACCCCCTAGGCAAGTGGCGCCCCAACTGGGATGGACCCTATGTTGTACGAGCAACCACTACGAACAATTCGTATTGGTTGATCGATGTAGAAGGTAGGAATTTAGCAGATCCTATTAATATTCAATACTTAAAGAAGTATTATGTGTAGGATCTGGATTAAATTCCAGTTTTCAAAAATTTTAAAGGGGATAGCTGCCCTGAGACATGTGAATAAGGTGCAAAAGCAAACTCGTGTGACCCTAAGTGAAGAGAATTCGCACTTGTGAAAGAGTGGAGTTTTCAAAATCGTGGTTACATTTCAAAATCCTTCTTCTTACAAAGAAAGGCCTAGTTCAACATAGCAAGATACTTGCAAATAGTACGTGCTATTTCTAATTAGGCTGATCTGGAATGGATCGAGTGTAAGCTTGGGATAAGTCCTCCCCTCTTCTCTTCTACTTCTAAAAGGAAAACAAAGGCCCAAATAAAGGGAATTTAGCATTTCGAAGTATCTTTCCAAAAGAAAGAAACCAGAATTTAAAAGAAAAATCGAATCTCTTGTGAAAAAGAGGGATTAAAGAAAAAATACTCCCAAAGGGAGACCCTCTATGAAAAAAGGGAAAAGAGGCCAAAAAGCTCAAAAAGAGCAGTTTTTCCGCATTCTATGCCTTAAACCACGGGACGCTTCAGAAGGGACCGTGGTATCTCTTTCCCATCCCTGACTTATCCCAAGCTAAAGCATGATTCATTTCGAGGAATCCTAAAGTAAAAATAGGATTTACTTACTTGAATTTCATCTTGTTTGAGAATTCGACGTTTCGAGTAAGGCGTAGGAATTTGAAATATGCCTTGTTTTCTTATAAAACCTCCGCTAGATAAGCGAGTGTTAAGACTCAAACAAGGGCAAGCATGAAGAGCTCGAGATCCTTAGGATCGAGGCTCAAGACAGTTGTCCCTTTTGTAAATAGCTTTTGTAAATAAGTTTTGAAAACCGAACATCGAACAGCATAGGATTTGCTCACTTGGAGTAGTAGGCCTTGTAAGTCTCTAGAGTTCGACCACATCTGGTCCCCGGGAGGTCGCCACTTTTGGCACCACACCCATGTCATTCGCATTCCACGCATGGTACTTGCATGAACATGATCCCATTTAGGACCAGATTTCATAGTAAAACCCTTTGGCGTGATATCTCCTCCTACCAGAGTTTGTAAATTGAGATTTTGCTAAAATTGGGACGATCCCATATTCTTCGTGGCTAGATCTAGGGAGACATTGAAAGGGGTGTTCGTCATCTTTACCCTTATCCAAATCTATTTGGACAAGGCCAAAGAGGGGCATCTGTAAACACCCCGAAATCCCACGTGCAAGCAAGTTGAACATGGACCAGCTATTTGTAAGTGTCTAAACTTGGTCTATTACATTAACTTGCTTTATATTCAATTACATTTTGATACGGGGTTGTAGTAAAGGAGCTTCGTCTCCCCCCGATTGTAATAACGTGGTTTGACACACCCACACACACACGCACTTGAGCCTTTCTGCTCTTAGTCATACACTTCTTGCACACACACGGGCCTAACAAGCCCTTAATATATAGTTATATTTATATATTTTAAGTCAAGGGGTTTTTTAATTAAGTCGTGTGTGTTGTCTTTCCATTTTCCACACTGTAAACACCCCGAAATCCAACGAATTCCTCAAAACAACCTGGTTTTATAAAAAGCAGCCCCAAAGGGCCATTTTGGGTCTGGAAACCCAGGAGCCTTCCAGACAACCCTGTACATATGTTTTAAACTCTGTATTTCGAAAACATATAATATGGCTTTTAAAACCTTTGTAAAACATGTTTTGGAACCCCGAAGCAACTTGGCCTAATCCATACAGGACCAAGAGAGCTAAGGAGAGCCCGGAACCGGAGCACCTGTCGAGCCCGACACAGCAACTCTTGTATCAAATCCACACCCACAGGATCTCGAACGTCCAAGACCCTGTTATCATCGAAACCTTGTTTGAAGTCATCTCCGGAAGGCGAAAACAGAGGCGGACGATCATGTTGGCGAAGACCCAACGCAGACGGAGCACTGATGTTGTCAGGCCCCGCACAAACCGTTCGTTTCGAACACAGCTCGAAGGAGTCAGAGTTCAGTTTGGATCGGATCTGGACCATACATATCTAGATCCCAATCCAAACCCATGTATGGACTTGGATTTGGATTTGGATTCAAAAATCCAATCCAATATCCATATCCATGGCCCACATCACCTTCTCATAAATGGAGGTGGGGCCCACTTGAATTTCACGTGGGATTATGGGCATGAGAGAGAGTGGGGGATGCATAAGATTAAGTGTGGTTGTAATTAAGCTTGACTTGTGTGTCAAGTTTGGGGTTAATCATGTGGGTTAGCCTAATTGAGTGGGTTTAAGCTTGTAATTAGCCAAAACCTAACCTAGGGCTGCACCAACATGATGTGGTTAAAGTCTATGGGCCATGAAAAGGGAGCTCCTTCACCTAAACCTAACCCAAAATACCTAATCCTAGCCTTCCACCCTAATCCGCCCCTAATCTGAACCTAATCACCTAACCTACTTCCCTAATCCCCAGCCTAATCCCAACCTAATCACCTAACCCACTTCCCTAATCCTTCCCTAAACCTAGGTTAATTTCCCTAAACCTAGCCTAATCCTAGCCTAATCACCTAACCTAGCTCACTAAACCTCACCCTAGAACCCACCCACCTAACCAAACCCTAAACCCCTAAACCACCCCTAGCCCACAATCTACCCAAACCACTTGTATTTAAAATATCTGGCCCTCCCCTTTCCAGCCCACCTTATCATCATACCACCCTACCTAAACCACCTAACCACTACCCCAAACCCAGCCCTAACCGACCTAACCAAGCCCTATATAAACCCCCCTCTTGGGGGCGGGTTTTTTGGAATCTAGAACCCCACCCATTTCCAGCCTCTCTCATCCCCTTCCATCCTCTCTCATCCACTCTCACCCCTTTCCAGCACCAGCCGGGCCTTCCACTTGCACCACCACCAGCCACCACCGTGCTCCACCTGCTCCACCACACCCCAGCCGGCCAACCACCTGTCGCCACCCCTGCCTTCGGCCGAACCAGTTGCTCCACCACACCCGGCTGTTCCTCAACCACCCGCCGCCTCCCATCATCTGGTTAGTACCCCATACTCCACTCTACTTCTTCTCCACTCCCTCTCCACTCTCAGCCACCTGCACTACCACCACCTGCCCCACAGCCAGCCACTTGGTGCCACCCTTCTCACCCAGCCGAACCCATAGCATCCTAACTACCCGCCACTACCTAACCACCCTAGCTACACCTGGCTACCCCATCCAACTCCCTAAGAGCTGCCCCTATCACCTCACCACAACCATCACCACCTTACCCCCCATCCTAGCTAGTTCCCTTCCCTTCCACCACTCCTAGCCACCATAGCAGCCCGCCACCACCAAGCTCCTAGTCGGCCACTTCAACCGACTGTCACCTTTACATTTGGCCAGCCACCCGCCAGCCATATCCTTCCCCTATCTAGTTCCCTTCCCTTAGTGCCATATTCCACAACACAACACTCCCCCTAGTGACCTTTGTAAACACCCCGAAATCCCACGAATTTCTTAAACAAACCTGGTTTTGTAAAAGCAACCCCAAAGGGCCATTTTTGAGTCTGGAAACCCAAGAGCCTTCCAGACAACCCTGTACATACGTTTTGAACTCTATATTTCGAAAACATACAATATAGCTTTTAAAACCTTTTTAAAACATGTTTTGAAACCCCGAAGCGGCTTGGCCCGATCAAGACAGGACCAGGAGAGCTAAGAAGAGCCCGGAACCGGAGCACATGTCGAGCCCGACACAGCAACTCTTGTATCACATTCACACCCCCAAGATCTCGAACGTCCAAGACCCTGTTCTTATCAAAATATCATTTGAAGTCATCTCCGGAAGGCAGAAACGGAGGCGGACGACCATGTTGGCGAAGAGCCAACGCAGACGGAGTACTGATGTTGTCAGGCCCCGCACAAATCGTCCGTTTCGAACCCAACTCAAAGGAGTCAGAGTTTAGTTTGGATTGGATCTGGACCATATATATCCAGATCCCAATCCAAACCCATCTGTGGATTTGGATTTGGATTTGGATCCAGAGATCCAATCCAATATCCATATCCATGGCCCACATCACCTTCTCATAAATGGAGGTGGGGCCCACTTGAAATTCACGTGGGATATTGGGCATGAGAGAGAGTGGGGATGGAAAATATCAAGAGTGTTGTAATTAAGCTTGACTTGTGTGTCAAGTTTGGGTTTAATCATGTGGGTTAGCCTAATTGAGTGGGTTTAAGCTTGTAATTAGCTAAGACCTAACCTAGGGCTGCACCAACATGAAGTGGCTAAGGTCTATGGGCCATGCAAAGGGAGCTCCTTCACCTAAACCTAACCCAAAACGCCTAATCCTAGCCTTCCACCCTAATCCGCCCCTAATCTGAACCTAATCACCTAAACCACTTCCCTAATCCCGTCCTAATCCCAACCTAATCACCTAACCTACTTCCCTAATCCTGCCCTAAACCTAGATTAATTTCCCTAATCCTAGCCTAAACCTAGCCTAATCACCTAACCTAGCTTACTAAACCTCACCCTAAAACCCAACCACCTAACCTAGCCCTAAACCCCTAAACCACCCCTAGCCCACAATCTACCCAAACCCCTAGTTTTCAAAATATCTGGCCCAACCCTTTCCAGCCCACCTTATCTACATACCACCCTACCTAAACCACCTAACCACTACCCCAAGCCCAAGCCCTAACCGACCTACCCATCCCCTATTTAAACCCCCCCCTTGGGGGCGGGTTTTGCAAGCTGGAACACTCACCTCACCCAGCCGAGCCCTCTCTTTCTCCCATTTCCTCACCCAGCCGGGACCACTCTCCACTTCCCCAAGCTCCACCTGCAGCACCACCAGCACCACCAGCACCACCACCGCCACCACCACTCCAGCCGAAGCCCCCTCCATCATCATTCTCTTCACCCAACCGAACCAGCCGAGCTCCCACATCCGGCTGCTTCTCTCTTCCATCCACCGCCTCTCTCCATTCGGTAAGCTTTCCCTAACTCTACCTAAACCCTTCTCTACTACCTCTCCACTCCCAGCCATCCACCATACCATCACCTTACCTACACAACTGCCCCTCGCTGCCACCACTCCCACTCGGCCAAACCTTAGCCGCCCCAGCCATTTGCCCCTACCTAACTCCCCTTAACTACACCCGGCCACCCTATTAGATTTCCTAAGACCTGCCCATAACACTCCCTTACACCCACTATCCCCACTATCACCTAGCCCTATCACCTAACTAGCTACCTTCCCATACTCCAACCTTAGTCATCCTAGCAGCCTGCCACCACCACATCTTCCTAGTCGGCCACTCCAACCGACTACTCCTTTCATTCGGCCAGTCATCTCCATTCCCCTAGGTGTCCCATTCGGCCTTCCCATAAACTCCCCTTTAGGTCCACCTTCCCTAAACACTCGACTCTCCTAGTGACCCTAAACACTCACTAGGCCCATCCCTTTAATCGCCCACATCAAGGCGACACCCACTTGCAACCGGCCACCTTTGAGGCGCCTATCCCGCGCCCCACTTGTAGTCGGCCAGCACCCTTGGTCACCCATCCTCGCGGAGCTCCCGTTTGCAGCCCAAGGCGAAGGCCAAGCCCACGCTCAAGCAAGGCCTCTACGGACCAGCTACTCGGAAGTGCCTAAACTTGGTCTTTAGTTGTATACTTGCTTGAGATTCAATTTGATACGGGGGTGTAATAACGGAGCATAGTCTCCCCCCGCTTGTAATAACGTGGCTTGGCACAACCACACACGTGCACTCTCTTAGTCGTGCACGATTTTGAACACACACGGGCCTAATCAGCCCCTAATACATAAGTGTATATATATGCTTTCATTTTCAAAGGGTTTTGCTTAAGTTGGGTGCGTTGTCTTTCAATTCAAGCACTCACACACGTTGAGCTTTCACTCTTATTTGAAAGACCCAAGTAAGGGCCGACCTATACTATTTGGGTTTCATTTCATGTCGTGTGAGTAAGTCTTTCAATTCAAGCACTCTCACACACATTGAGCTTTCGCTCTTATTTGAAAGACCCAAGTAAGGGCCGACCTATACTATTTGGGTTTCATTTCATGTCGTGTGAGTAAGTCTTTCAATTCAAGCACTCTCACACACATTGAGCTTTCGCTCTTATTTGAAAGACCCAAGTAAGGGCCAACCTATACTATTTGGGTTTCATTTCATGTCGTGTGAGTAAGTCTTTCACTTCAAGCACTTTCACACACATTGAGCCTTCGCTCTTACTCCCAAGACCTTAGTAAAGGCCTTATTGCAGTTATATTTGGGTTTCATTTATGTCGTGTGAGTAAGTCTTTCAATTCAAGCACTCTCACACACATTGAGCCTTCGCTCTTACTCCCAAGACCTTAGTCAAGGCCATACTGCAATTTATATTTGGGTTTAATTTCATGTCGTGTGTGTAAGTCTTCAATTCAAGCACGCACCCACATTGAGCCTTCGCTCTTATTTCTAAGACCCGAGTAAGGGCTCATATACATAATCTATATACATATCTCCCTTCGGTTATTTCCCTTCGGTTATTTCCCTTCTGTTATTTCCCTTTAGTCATTTCCCTTCAGTATTGTCTTTACATTTCGGGTTTTCCCTTTGGAGTAGCGTGAGTTTGCATTGCATCTACGCCATACCACGAGGTAGGACGCATATTGCATCGAAGCAAGCCCCGCTCGAATTCGCCCATGTAGTGGAGTGTTCATAACACACAAACTAGGTGGCCCGAAAAGGGATAAAAGAAAAAGACTTAGGCACGTGCAAATCCACGTGATCTAAAACATGCAATCGCATCTTAAAGACCCGAAATAGACACCTCGAACCGTTTCGTAGACTTTCTCTCCAAAAACTCGATTTTTGCAAAGCGTACAGACTGACCCTTGCGCATCGGTGCAAGAAGGTTTGCGACAACAAGAGCTTACTTGCTCACAGTCGCCACGTTTAGAAGTCAGTGTTAAAAATATCTTCGCTAGTTCAGGTAAGCTAGCTGGCACGCCCTGTTTGCATACATAGGCCTTAGACACATAAGAGGATCCGCTCCAAGCCCTGAAAAAGGCGAAGAGGCGGGGATTTTCGCGCGTCTACAACCTTACCTAGCCCCTTTAATCCCACACGTCAAGGCGACACCCTTGCTAGTAGCCGGCCACCTTCACGGCACCCGGCCAGCACCCCTTGTCGTTCAACCTCGCGGAGCTCCCTTTTGCAGCCCAAGGCGAAGGCCAAGCCCACGCTCAAGCAAGGCATCTTCGGACCAGCTATTAGTAAGTGCCTAACTCGGTCTTTAGTTGTATACTTGCTTGAGATTCAATTCGATACGGGGTTGTAATAACGGAGCATCATCTCCCCCCGCTTGTAATAACGTGGCTTGGCACACCCACACACGTGCACTCTCTTAGTTGTGCATGATTTTGAACACACACGGGCCTAATCAGCCCCTAATACATAAATATATATATATATATTTTGATTTTGTAGGGTTTTGCTTAAGTTGGGTGCGTTGTCTTTCAATTCAAGCACTCACACACATTGAGCTTTCGCTCTTATTTGAAAGACCCAAGTAAGGGCCGACCTATACTATTTGGGTTTCATTTCATGTCGTGTGTGTAAGTCTTTCAATTCAAGCACTCTCACACACATTGAGCTTTCGCTCTTATTTGAAAGACCCAAGTAAGGGCCGACCTATACTATTTGGGTTTCATTTCATGTCGTGTGTGTAAGTCTTTCAATTCAAGCACTCTCACACACATTGAGCCTTCACTCTTATTTGAAAGACCCAAGTTAGGGCCGACCTATACTATTTGGGTTTCATTTCATGTCGTGTGTGTAAGTCTTTCAATTCAAGCACTCTCACACACATTGAGCCTTCGCTCTTATTTGAAAGACCCAAGTAAGGGCCGACCTATACTATTTGGGTTTCATTTCATGTCGTGTGTGTAAGTCTTTCAATTCAAGCACTCTCACACACATTGAGCTTTCGCTCTTACTCCCAAGACCTTAGTCAAGGCCATACTGCAATTTATATTTGGGTTTAATTTCATGTCGTGTGTGTAAGTCTTTCAATTCAAGCACGCACCCACATTGAGCCTTCGCTCTTATTTTGCAAGACCCGAGTAAGGGCCCATATACCTACTCTATATACATATCTCCCTTCGGCATTTACTTTACAAGTCATTTCCCTTCGGTTATTGCCCTTCGGTTATTTCCCTTCAGTATTGTCTTTACATTCAGGTTTTCCCTTTGGAGTAGCGTGAGTTTGCATTGCATCTACGCCATACCACGAGGTAGGACGCATATTGCATCAAAGCAAGCCCCGCTCAAATTCGCCCATGTAGTGGAGTGTTCATAACACACAAACTAGGTGGCCCATAAAGGGATAAAAGGAAAGACTTAGGCACGTGCAAATCCACGTGATCTAAAATTTGCAATCGCATCTAAAAGACCCGAATTAGACACCTCGAACCGCTTTCTAGGCTTTCTATCCCAAAAACTCGATTTTTGCAAAGCGTACAGACAGACCCTTGCGCATCGGTGCAAGAAGGTCTGCGACGACAAGAGCTCACTTGCTCACAGTCGCCACGTTAGAAGTCAGTTTAGAATATATCTTCGCTAGATTAGGTAAGCTAGCTGGCACGCCCTGTTTACATAAATAGGCCTTAGACACATGAGAGGATCCGCTCGAAGCCCTGAAAAGGTGAGAGGCGGGGATTTTTCGCGCGTCTACAGAGATTGGCACGCCCGGTGGGACGTGAGCCTTTCAAAAGTCAAGTTTTAAGTTAGGAACTTACAAAAATTTTCAAAGAGGTGTCATTTTTAACTTGTTTTCTTTGCTTGTACTTAGAACATTTTTGAAAAAGCTTGAAAAGCATGTCAAAATCCAATCCAAGTGAAGTGTCGAGCCAAGGCTCATGCGCATCAAGTTCTCACTCTAGGAGGATTTTCAAAAACAAAATAAAACTAGATGAAATCGAGGACTTGAGAAGGGAGTTTGAGGCCAAAATCGATGCTCTCAGCTAAGAGGCTAAAGTAGGCGATTCATGTTCATCGAACGGTGAACAAAGGCCTAAAAAGAAATCTGAAAAACCTCGCAAGCACAAAGAGGCCTCCGTAATGGAAGGCAACGAATACCACGAGTCCTTCACACAAAAGGACCGTAAAGCCCTACAGCAGTTGCTGAAAGGGCAAAATAAAGAGAAAAGAAACTACGCCCTGTCTGATTTCCTTCCTATGGACTACGAAACAGACAGTGACGATGAAATACCAAACTTCCATCGGTATGATGGCATGGGAGACCCTAGGTCTCACTTGCAGCTTTTCTCACATCGAGCCCATAAGAAGAAAAAGGACTCGATGAAATGGGTGTATTGGTTCCCTTTATCCCTTAAAGGCACAGCTGCCAAATGGCTGGCTTCCTACGACTTAAGCGAGTTCGCTACTTTTGAAGAGTTAGCGAACTGCTTCATGCAAAGATTTGCACACAACGTAGAAGTCACGCCGACTCTGAATACCTTAAGGGATACAAAGCAAGGCATGAACGAAGACGTACATGCCTTCATTATAAGATGGAGGTCGCTTTTGGGCCAAGTGCGAAGCCCATATCCGAAGGATGCGCAGTAATGCTCATCCTGGATAACTTTAAAAGCGAGTTAAAAACCCTTCTCTCGCTCCATGAGATCTCAACTTTTCATAAGTTGATCAAAAAGGCCTCCCTTTTCGAAACAACCTTGCGAAAAGGGACATACGATCTCTTGTGGAAAGGAAGTGCCGTTCCAAAAACCCGCTAGGAAAAGCCCATCACATAGGGCTACCCACAATGGACAAAGGGACAAAGCCCCATAAAATCGCCAATGTCCGGGTGGATCCAGGCATAGCGGGCACTTCCAAAAATTTTGAAAAGATAGAAAATAAGAGGGAGCGAAATTTTCAAAAACCGGTTGAAACACGGGAGTACACTCTGCTGGGGCAACCTGTGTCGGAGGTCCTAGACCTCCTACTTGCCCAGGGCATGATAGAACTCCCTGAAATCCCCGAAGGAGTCACTTCCAAAGGGGGGTATTTAAACCGATTTTGTAAGTATCATCGGCTCAAAGGCCATGATACCAAACGCTGCTTCTCCCTCTTAAATAAAATTGAGAACTTGATAGCAGAAGGCCGGCTCCAGGTCACTGCGGAACCTGAGCCACCTCAAGCTATCTTCAAGGAACCCTTTCCCAAACACGCCAGTGGCAGTGGGAAAGGAAAGGAGGTATGTACCCTCACCATTTCCAAGGAACTTGCGCAAAAACCAGAGTCTGGTTGACCTACTTGTGTGCCCATTCTTGTACTATACAAGAAGCCCGCACAAGTCGTCATTTGGAGACCACCAAAAGTGGAATCCCCGGTAAAACCAGTTTTGAAAACCCAAGGTTCTCCTCAGCTCATCCTTAGAGCCAAATTTAGCGCGAACCCTAGGCTGGTTGTGGGGGAAGTCACTAGATCCAGGAGGATCTATCAACCCCCGCACCTTCCAGGTGCTCAAAAGGTGGTCAGTGTGCCTGGCCCCTCAAAAGCATGTATCCCTAGTGTTCTGCCAAAAGCAGATAAGGACAAAGTCATCCTAAATCCTTATGACTTCGAAAACCACCTTTCAAAGATTCCTATTCACATGTCTATCCTAGAGCTTATAAAAACCTCGCCTAGGCATAGACTTGTATTAGAGAAAATTCTAGAAAGGGCCAAGGTTGATTCGAACATAAGTCCAGAATCCTTGTCTACCCAAGTGGCTTTATTAGGAGCAAAATTGCCCATCACTTTCTCGGAAGATGATGTAGATAGACCCTACGTAACCCATAACCAGGCCCTACATATCGAGGTGGTTCTAAACAACCACTCTCTGGACAGGTGCCTAGTCGATGGTGGAGGGCTCAACATCCTTCCACTTCATGTGGCGTACAAATCGGAGTCACCTTGACTTCAGTGAACCCAAGCCCCATCGTTATCACTGGATACGATGGGAATGTGTCTAGACCTTTAGGATCCATCGAACTCCCAATGGAAACGGGAGGGATCGAACACACGGGGGTGTTCCATGTCTTGGACATCCACCCCCATTATAACTTGCTATTAGGAAGGCCCTGGATACACAGTTTGTGTGCTGTGCCATCCACCTTCCACAGGTGTGTCAAGATCCCTTTTAGGGACTAGGTCGTAGTGATCCTAGGTGAGAGTCACCCACAGCTTCAGGGGATCATAAACTCCCCTTGTTTATCAAGCTCCCAGGCCCATGAGGTTAACCTGGGGCAAATTATGGTTGAGCCACCTCGGCTCGTGTTAAACAACCCTAGGAAGGTTGTATATGTGAAGGGGCCGCCCAAAGCAGGCCCCCTCCCGACTCTAACCCTTCTAGGATGACCCAAGCGTTCCCTATTTCCAAAACCCCTGGACAAGAGGCCATATGAGCACAATATGGATGATAGCATGTTCCAGGACCACGAGTTATATCAAACTTTTTCAAAAAACAAAAAGTCGTGGAACATGTTGTTAAACATGGGCTACATGCCTTACAAAAGTCTAGGGACACAAAACCAGGGTCTCCTAGAGCCCATCCTTCCTAGGGCCAATCCAAGCCGATATGGGATCGGCTATACTCCCCGAATACCGCCAGAGCCACCCCCTGTGACCACCTGGGTCAAGGGTGCCCCGGAACCTGCCTTAGAAGAGACCTACGATTTAGATCTCCTATTCCGAGTCTAACCCGTAGTGTTTTCCCTTTGTAGGTATGACGGAAGGTCCCTTTTATAAAAATACAAAAACATTTGAAAAGCTTAAAATCAAAAAAATTGAAAAACAAGAAAAACCAAAAACAATGGAAAAACAAAAACTCGAAAATAGAGTGTTTGTATAGTTCCCAAGGTTCTTGTTTTATAAAAAACCAAAAAAATCAAAAATTTGGAAAATACCAAAAAGATTTTGTACATAGCTGCTCCTGGTAGGACTTTGGCAAAAGAAAAGGATTTCGAAAGAAACGTCGTCTGCATAGCCAGACCAAAAATTTCGAAATCACTTGAAAATCCAAGTACAAAACCAGGTCATTTTGAAAACCATGCATCAAATTCCCTCGGGTCTATAGCCCACGAGAATGATCAAAGCCCAGAAGTGGATCCCCTTAAGGAAGATCCCACTTCTAAGCTCCCAGAATCTCATAAAATTCTCGATTTTGAAAGACCTTCCCAATCAGTAGGAGGAGATTTCATAGAAGTGAACCTAGGGGATGATTTCCCAAAACCATCAAAATAGGCGCATGCTTGCATGAAATTGAAAGGTTAGCATTCATTGCATTTCTACGAACCTATTTAGATGTGTTTGCATGGACGTATGAAGACATGCCGGGCATAGATCCCAGCATTATCGAACATCGTCTTCCCTTAGATGCAGGTGTAAAACCCATAAAGCAGAAGCTTAGGAAAATACACCCGAATGTACACACGCAAGTTAAAGAGGGTTTAGAAGATCTACTAAAAGCCGGATTTATAAAACCCATTGCGTATTCTGATTGGTTATCAAATATCGTTGTAGTTCGAAAAATCAATGGAAAAATTCGACTATGCATCGATTTCAGAAACCTGAATAAAGACACTCCAAAGGATAATTATCCTTTACCAAACATAGATTTGATAGTCGATAGTACTGCAAATCATGAAATGTTTTCATTCATGGATGGCTATTCAGGCTATAATCAAATCAAACTAAGTCCACGAGATCAGGGTAAGACCGCCTTCACAACCCCATGGGGCACATACTGCTATACAGTCATGCCCTTTGGTTTGAAAAATGCCGGCGCAACATACCAACGAGCCATGACCACGATCTTCCATGATCAGATTCATGAGCTCGTAGAAGTGTATGTAGATGATCTCTTGGCAAAATCCAAAACCCGATGCACCCATATCGAATGTTTACAAAAGATTTTCGAAAGGCTTAGGCTTTACAAAATGAAGCTAAACCCTCAAAAATGTGTGTTCGGGGTAGAATCAAGGAAGTTTCTAGGCTTTATGGTGAGCCAAAGGGGAATAGAAGTCGACCCCTCTAAGTGTCGAGCCATCATAGACATGGCTCTACCCTCCAATCTCACCCAAATCCGTAGCCTCCAGGGTCGTATACAATCCATTCGCCGATTCATATCGAATCTGGCCACTAGATGCGAACCCTTTAACAAACTGTTGAGGAAGGGCACGAAATTCTTATGGGATGACGAATGCCAGAAGTCCTTCGAGAGACTGAAGGCATACTTGGTTAATCCCCCCATTTTGAACCCTCCAAAGCAAGGAAAACCGCTTTTATTATACATCTCCGTGCATGCGAATGCTTTAGGAGCCCTGTTGTCTCAATACGTGGATGACACCCATAAGGAGTATGCCATCTACTATATTTTGAAAACTCTCTTGGCTTATGAACAAAATTATCAAGCCATGGAGAAGACGTGCTTGGCCCTAGTCTGGGCCTGCCAGAAATTCAGGCACTATTTCCTAGATCATGAGATCTGGATAGTGTCCAAGCTTGATCCAATCAAGCACTTGTTCGAAAAACCCATTCTCACGGGTAGATTGGGCAAATGGCAACTCCTTCTAATGGAGTATGATCTGAAATACCATCACCAAATCTCCATTAAGGGGCAAGCCCTAGCAGATTACGTGGCTGAGTTTCCCTTAGAGGACGCATATCCCACTCTTGTTGAAATGCCTGATGAAGGCATATTGCAAAAACATTTTCAAAACCACATTTTGGCAAATTCTTTCGAAAACCAAGTGTGGAAGATGCACTTCGATGGGGCACGAAACCAACGAGGGGCTGGTAGTGGGGTCATCCTAGTCTCCCCTGAAAAGGGTGAGATTCCCATAGCAGTCCGCTTAGATTTCGAATGTTCCAACAACGTAGCTGAGTATGAAGCACTCATACAAGGCTTAAGAATTTCGAAAACTCTAGGGGCATCATGCATCGAGGTCTTTGGAGATTCGCTCCTTGTCATAAACCAGGTTTTGAAAATTTGGCAAGTACGTAATGGGAAACTACTTCCATATCACGAGTTGGCCACTCGATTGGTCCAGTCCTTCCAATCGTGTATACTCACACACATAGGAAGAGAGGATAATGGCATCGCCGATGCCCTCTCCTCCTTGGGTTCAGCCCTAAAGGTCGATCCCATTTCAGGGACCAGATCTTTGGAAATATGGCATGCGCCCCACCCATCCACACACGACTTGGATATTTGCCAAAACAACCCAGAGTCTATTGAAAAACCCTGGTTTTATGACATAAAACAATTTTTAGAAAATGGGGGATTTACCGAGGATGCCACATCCAAAGATAAGGCATTCATTCATAAGATTTCGACCCGATACACCATTCTGGGTGGGGTCTTATACAAAAAAAGTTTTACCGGCATTCTGCTTAGGTGTATCGACCTAGAGGAGGCTAGGATAGTGATGCACGAGTTCCACGATGGAGAATGTGGAGGTCATGTTAATGCCAACATGATGGCAATGAAAATACTTAGAGGGGGTTATTTCTGGTCCACCCTGAAAAAGGATTGTCACGATCATGTTAGGAAATGTCATCCATGCCAAGTGCATGGGCACGCCATTCATATCCCATCATCTGCATTGCATTCCGTGGTCAGCCCCTGGCCATTTACCATGTGGGCGTTTGACATCGTAGGCCCAATATTTCCAAAGGCCTCGAATGGGCATCGATTTATCTTAGCAGCCACGGAGTATTTCTCCAAGTGGGTGGAAGCCATTTCCCTAACCAATGTGAAGGGGCAACATGTGGTGGCTTTCATCCGGAGGAATATCTTGGCTCGATTTGGGGTTCCACGAGACCTTGTGTCTGATAATGGCACCCCATTCAAGAACGAGCGGATGGTTAAGTTGTGCAACATGTATGGCATAACTCACCACTTCTCCTCGCCCTACTACCCTCAAGGCAATGGCCATGGCGAAGCCACAAACAAGACTCTCATTAGCATAATTGAGAAAACCTTAGAGAAGGGTAGGATGTGGCACGAGAAGCTGGATGAAGCCTTATGGGCTTATAGGACTTCCATCCGGACTCCCACGAATGCCACACCATTCGAATTGGTCTATGGCTCAAACGCCATTCCTCCCATTCATACCCAACTGCATTCATTTCATACATCCATTGCACTCGACCTCCCCCTAGAGACGCTTCAGCATGCTAGGATGGCCGAACTAGATTGGCTAGATGAGAGACGGCTCCTTGCCATGGATCATGCTCGTGCATACCGACAAAGGATAGCCCGACATTATAGCAAACACATGAGACCTCACCACTTTGAAGTGGGAGATCTGGTCTTAAAAACCATCCATCATCGTGGACCACACCCCCTAGGCAAGTGGCGCCCCAACTGGGATGGACCCTATGTTGTACCAGCAACCACTACGAACAACTCGTATTGGTTGATCGATGTAGAAGGTAGGAATTTAGCAGATCCTATCAATGTTCAATACTTAAAGAAATATCATGTGTAGGATCTGGATTAAATTCCATTTTTCGAAAAATTTTAGGGATAGCTGCCCTGAGACATGTGAATAAGGTGCAAAGGCAAACTCGTGTGACCCTGAGTGAGAGAATTCGCACTTGTGAAAGAGTGGAGTCTTGAAAATCGTGGTTACATTTCAAAGTCCTTCTTCTTACAAAGAAAGGCCTAGTTCAACATAGCAAGATACTTGCAAGTGGTACGTGCTATTTCTAAATAGGCTGATCTAGAATGGATCAAGTGTAGGCTTGGGATAACTCCTCCCCTCTTCTCTTCTCCTTCCAAAAGGAAAACAAAAGCCCAAACAAAGGGAATTTCCCATTCAAAGTATCTTTCCAAAAGAAAGAAACCAGAATTCAAAAGAAAAATCGATTCTCTTATGAAAAAGAGGGATTAAAGAAAAAATACTCCCAAAGGGAGACCCTCGATGAAAAAAAGGAAAAAGAGGCCAAAAAGCTCAAAAAGAGCAGTTTTCCGCCCTCTGTGCCTTACACCACGGGACGTTTCAGAAGGGACCGTGGTATCTCTTTCCCATCCCTGGCTTATCCCAAGCTAAAGCATGGTTCATTTCAAGGAATCCTAAAGTAAAAATAGGATTTACTTACTTGAATTTCATCTTGTTTGAGAATTCGACGTTTCGAGTAAGGCGTAGGAATTTGAAATACAGCTTGTTTTCTTATAAAACCTCCGCTAGATAAGCGAGTGTTAAGATTCAAACAAGGGCAAAACACATGGAGCTCGAGGTCCTTAAGATCGAGACTCAAGACAGTTGTCCCTTTTGTAAATAACTTTTGTAAATAAGTTTTAAAAATCGAACATCGAACAGCATAGGATTTGCTCACTTGGAGCAGCAGGCCTTGTAAGTCTCTAGAGTTTGACCACATCTGGTCTCTGGGAGGTCGCCACTCTTGGCACCACACCCATGTCATCTGCATTCCACGCATGGCGCTTCCATGAACAAGATCCCATTTTAGGACCAGATTCCATAATATAACCCTTTGGCGTGATATCTCCTCCTACCAGGGTTTGTAAATTGAGATTTTGCTAAAATTAGGACGATCCCATATTCTTCGTGGCTAGATCTAGGGAGACATTGAAAGGGGTGTTTGTCATCTTTGCCCTTATCCAAATCGATTTGGACAAGGCCAAAGAGGGGCATCTGTAAACACCCCGAAATCCCACGAATTCCTCAAAACAACCTGGTTTTATAAAAAGCAGCCCCAAAGGGCCATTTTGGGTCTGGAAACCCAGGAGCCTTCCAGACAACCCTGTACATATGTTTTAAACTCTGTATTTCGAAAACATACAATATGGCTTTTAAAACCTTTGTAAAACATGTTTTGGAACCCCGAAGCAGCTTGGCCTAATCCATACAGGACCAAGAGAGCTAAGGAGAGCCCGGAACCTGAGCACCTGTCGAGCCTGACACAACAACTCTTGTATCAAATCCACACCCCCAGGATCTCGAACGTCCAAGACCCTATTATCATCGAAACCTTGTTTAAAGTCATCTCTGGAAGGCGAAAACAGAGGCGGACGATCATGTTGGCGAAGACCCAACGTAGACGGAGCACTGATGCTGTCAGGCCCCGCACAAACCGTTCGTTTCGAATACAGCTCGAAGGAGTCAGAGTTCAGTTTGGATCGGATCTGGACCATATATATCCAGATCCCAATCCAAACCCATGTATGGACTTGGATTTGGATTTGGATTCAAAAATCCAATCCAATATCCATATCCATGGCCCACATCACCTTCTCATAAATGGAGGTGGGGCCCACTTGAATTTCACATGGGATTATGGGCATGAGAGAGAGTGGGGGATGGATAAGATCAAGTGTGGTTGTAATTAAGCTTGACTTGTGTGTCAAGTTTGGGGTTAATCATGTGGGTTAGCCTAATTGAGTGAGTTTAAGCTTGTAATTAGCCAAAACCTAACCTAGGGCTGCACCAACATGATGTGGTTAAAGTCTATGGGCCATGAAAAGGGAGCTCCTTCACCTAAACCTAACCCAAAATACCTAATCCTAGCCTTCCACCCTAATCCGCCCCTAATCTGAACCTAATCACCTAACCTACTTCCCTAATCCCGGCCTAATCCCAACCTAATCACCTAACCCACTTCCCTAATCCTTCCCTAAACCTAGCCTAATCCTAGCCTAATCACCTAACCTAACTCACTAAACCTCACCCTAGAACCCACCCACCTAACCAAACCCTAAACCCCTAAACCACCCCTAGCCCACAATCTACCCAAACCACTTGTATTTAAAATATCTGGCCCTCCCCTTTCCAGCCCACCTTATCATCATACCACCCTACCTAAACCGCCTAACCACTACCCCAAACACAGCCCTAACCGACCTAACCAAGCCCTATATAAACCCCCCTCTTGGGGGCGGGTCTTTTGGAATCTAGAAGCCCACCCATTTCCAGCCTCTCTCATCCCCTTCCATCCTCTCTCATCCACTCTCACCCCTTTCCAGCACCAGTCGGGCCTTCCACCTGCACCACCACCAGCCACCACCATGCTCCACCTACTCCACCACACCCCAGCCGGCCAACCACCTGTCGCCACCCCTGCCTTCGACCGAACCAGTTGCTCCACCACACCCGGCTGTTCCTCAACCACCCGCCGCCTCCCATCATCCGGTTAGTACCCCATACTCCACTCTACTTCTTCTCCACTCCCTCTCCACTCTCAGCCACCTGCACTGCCACCACCTGCCCCACAGCCAACCACTTGCTGCCACCCTTCTCACCCAGTCGAACCCATAGCATCCTAACTACCCGCCACTACCTAACCACCCTAGCTACACCCGGCTACCCCATCCAACTCCCTAAGAGCTGCCCCTATCACCTCACCACAACCATCACCACCTTACCCCCCATCCTAGCTAGTTCCCTTCCCTTCCACCACTCCTAGCCACCATAGCAGCCCGCCACCACCAAGCTCCTAGTCGGCCACTTCAACCGACTGTCACCTTTTCATTTGGCTAGCCACCCAACAGACATATCCTTCCCCTATCTAGTTCCCTTCCCTTAGTGCCATATTCCCCAACACTACACTCCCCCTAGTGACCTTACCTAGCCCCTTTAATCCCACACGTCAAGGCGACACCCTTGCTAGCAGCCGGCCACCTTCAAGGCACCTGGCCAGCACCCCTTGTCGTTCAACCTCGCGAAGCTCCCTTTTGCAGCCTAAGGCGAAGGCCAAGCCCACGCTCAAGCAAGGCATCTTCGAACCAGCTATTAGTAAGTACCTAACTCGGTCTTTAGTTGTATACTTGCTTGAGATTCAATTCGATACGGGGCTGTAATAACGGAGCATCATCTCCCCCCGCTTGTAATAACGTGGCTTCGCACACCCACACATGTGCACTCTCTTAGTTGTGCACGATTTTGAACACACACGGGCCTAATTAGCCCCTAATACATAAATATAAATATACTTTGATTTTGTAGGGTTTTGCTTAAGTTGGGTGCGTTGTCTTTCAATTCAAGCACTCACACACATTGAGCTTTCGCTCTTATTTGAAAGACCCAAGTAAGGGCCGACCTATACTATTTGGGTTTCATTTCATGTCGTGTGTGTAAGTCTTTCAATTCAAGCACTCTCACACACATTGAGCTTTCGCTCTTATTTGAAAGACCCAAGTAAGGGCCGACCTATACTATTTGGGTTTCATTTCATGTCGTGTGTGTAAGCCTTTCAATTCAAGCACTCTCACACACATTGAGCCTTCGCTCTTATTTGAAAGACCCAAGTAAGGGCCGACCTATACTATTTGGGTTTCATTTCATGTCGTGTGTGTAAGTCTTTCAATTCAAGCACTCTCACACACATTGAGCCTTCGCTCTTATTTGAAAGACCCAAGTAAGGGCCGACCTATACTATTTGGGTTTCATTTCATGTCGTGTGTGTAAGTCTTTCAATTCAAGCACTCTCACACACATTGAGCTTTCGCTCTTACTCCCAAGACCTTAGTCAAGGCCATACTGCAATTTATATTTGGGTTTAATTTCATGTCGTGTGTGTAAGTCTTTCAATTCAAGCACGCACCCACATTGAGCCTTCGCTCTTATTTTGCAAGACCCGAGTAAGGGCCTATATACCTACTCTATATACATATCTCCCTTCGGCATTTACTTTACAAGTCATTTCCCTTCGGTTATTTCCCTTTGATTATTTTCCTTCGGTTATTTCCCTTCAGTATTGTCTTTACATTCGGGTTTTCCCTTTGGAGTAGCGTGAGTTTGCATTGCATCTACGCCATACCACGAGGTAGGACGCATATTGCATCAAAGCAAGCCCCGCTCGAATTCGCCCATGTGGTGGAGTGTTCATAACACACAAACTAGGTGGCCCATAAAGGGATAGAAGGAAAGACTTAGGCACGTGCAAATCCACGTGATCTAAAATTTGCAATCGCATCTAAAAGACCCGAATTAGACACCTCGAACCGCTTCGTAGGCTTTCTATCCCAAAAACTCGATTTTTGCAAAGCGTACAGACTGATCCTTGCGCATCGATGCAAGAAGGTCTGCGACGACAAGAGCTCACTTGCTCACAATCGCCAAGTTAGAAGTCAGTTTAGAATATATCTTCGCTAGCTTAGGTAAGCTAGCTGGCACCCCCTGTTTACATAAATAGGCCTTAGACACACGAGAGGATCCGTTCCAAGCCTTGAAAAGGTGAGAGGCGGGGATTTTTCGCGCGTCTACACACACGCACACACATTGAGCCTTCGCTCTTACTCCCAAGACCTTAGTAAAGGCCTTATTGCAGTTATATTTGGGTTTTATTTATGTCGTGTGAGTTGTCTTTACATTCCCACACGCACACACATTGAGCCTTCGCTCTTACTCCCAAGACCTTAGTCAAGGCATACTGCAATTTATATTTGGGTTTCATTTCATGTCGTGTGTGTAAGTCTTTCAATTCAAGCACGCACACACATTGAGCCTTCGCTCTTATTTGCAAGACCCAAGTAAGGGCCCCTACATATACTCTATATAAAGTATTTCTTTCGGCTATGTCTTTAAGATTCGGGTTTTAAGGTTCAAGTCGTGTGCGTTGTCTTTCAATATATACACGACACACACTTACACAATTGAGCCTTTCCGCTCTTAAGATATAGCCATATTTCCCCTTCCGCTATTTACTTTACAAGTCATTTACCTTCGGCTATTTACTTTACAAGTCATTTCCCTTCGGTTATTTCCCTTCGGCATTGTCTTTACATTTCGGGTTTTCCCTTTGGAGTAGCGTGAGTTTGCATTGCATCTACGCCATACCATGAGGTAGGACGCATATTGCATCAAAGCAAGCCCCGTACTCCCGCTCAAATTCGCCCCATGTAGTGGAGTGTTCATAACACACACCTAGGTGGCCCATAAAGGGATAAAAAGGAAGACTTAGGCACGTGCAAATCCACGTGATCTAAAATCTGAAAATCATACAAAAACAACCCGAATCAATCGTGCAAATATGCCAAGACTTAGGCTATTTCGATGCATGCACATCGTGCCTAAGTAGATTAAAATTTGAAAGACTTAGGGTCGTCCAACCCTTACAAAATCAAAATCGCCCAAATGCATGGTTTTCAAAAGGTTTTAAAACACTTCTTCATTCAAAATATATTTTGAGTTAAACTTGTTTCAAAACGAAGTCTCTAAGCGTACAGACTGACCCTTGCGCATCGGTGCAAGAAGGTCTGTGACGTAAAAATCCCGCTTGCCTACAATCGCCTTTCAAAAGTCAGATTATTTTCAAAACATACTTTGCTAGTTAAAGTAAACTAGCTGGCACGCCCATAAAGCGAATGTAGATTGCGAAAAGGTTCACTTCAGGCCTAAGAACCCGTAAGTAAAAATTTTCGATGTCTACACCCCCACATCTATAAAGTGCTAAAAAGGTGGTCAGTATGCCTGGCCCCTCAAAAGCATGTATTCCTAGAGTTCCGCCGAAAGCAGACAAAAGAAATGTCATGTTAAACGTATATGATTTTAAAAACCATCTTTCAAAGATTCCTATCAACATGTCCATCCTAGAGCTAATAAAAACTTTGCCTAGGCATAGACTCGTGTTAGAGAAAATTCTAGAAAGAGCAAAGGTTAGTTCGAACATAACCCCAGAATCCTTGTCCAACCAAGTGGCATCCATAGGAGCGAAAACGCCCATCGTATTCTCGGAAGACGATGTAGAAAGATCCTACGAGTCCCATAACTAGGCCCTACATATCGAGATGGTTCTGAATAACCACTCTCTCGATAAGTGCCTAGTTGATGGGGGAGGAGGGTTCAACATCCTTCCACTTCATGTGGCATACCAAATCGGAGTCACCTTAACATCCGCAAATGCAAGCCCCATCGTCATCACTAGGTACGATGAGAATGCATCTAGACCACTAGGATCCATCAAACTCCCTATGGAAACGGGAGGGATAGCACACACGGGGGTGTTCCATGTCCTGGACATCCATCCCCACTATAACCTGTTGTTGGGAAGGCCCTGGATACACAGCCTGTGTGTTGTGCCATCCACCTTCCACAGGTGTGTCAAAATCCCTTTCAGGGACCAAATCGTAGTGATCCTAGGTGAGAGTCATCCTCAGCTTCAAGGGATCATAAATTCCCCTTGCTTGTCGAGTTCCCAGACCCACGAGGCAAATCTGGGGCAGACCCTGCTCGAGCCACCAAGGCTCACACTCAAAAACCCTAGGAAGGTCGTATATGTCAAGGGGCCGCCCAAGGCTGGCCCCCTCAAAATCCTGACCATCCAAGGAAAACCCAAAAATCCCCTATTTCCAAAACCCCTGGACAAAAAGCCCTATGTGCATAACATAGACGACAGCAAGTTCCAGGACCACGATTTATATAAAAATTTCTCTAAAAACAAAAAATCATGGAACATGCTGTTAAATATGGGTTATTTGCCATATAAGAGTGTAGGGGCACAAAATCAGGGTCTCATAGAGCCCGTCTTGCCCAAGGCCAATCCAAGCCGATATGGGATCGGCTATACTCCCAGAATACCACCAGCACCACCCCCTATGACCACCTGGGTCAAGGGTACCCTGGGGCCTACCTTAGAAGAGACCTATGATTTAGACCTCTTGTTTAGAGTCTAACTTGTAGTGTTTTCCCTTTGTAGGTGTAAACACCCCAAAATCCCACGATTTTCCCAAAACACCTGGTTTTGCAAAAGCTGCCCCAAAGGGCTATTTTGAGTTTGGAAACCCAGGAGCCTTCCAGGCAACCCTGTACATATGTTTAAACTATACAGGTTTTAAAATATGTATAATATAGTTTTAAAACCTTTAAAAAGGTGTTTTGAAACCCCACAAAGCGACTTGGCCTGATGAAAGCAGGACCAGAAGAGCGAAAGAGAGCCCGGAACCAGAGCACATGTCGAGCCCGGCACATCAACTCTTGTATCAGATTCATCCCCAGAATCTCGAACATCCAAGCGCCTGTTATCAATAAACTGCTTGAAATGATCTCTGGAAGGTGAAAAGAGGAGCGGACGATAATGTTGGTGAAGACTCAACGCAAGACGGAGTACTGATGCTGTCAAGCCCCGCACAAAACGTTTGTTTTGAACACACAATGAAGGAGTCAGAAATTTAGATTTGGATCGGATCTAGACCATATATATCCAGATCCAAATCCAAACATACATGTGGATTTGGATTTGGATTTGGATCCAAAGATCCAATCCAATATCCACATCCATGGCCCACATCACCTTCTCATAAATGGAGGCGGGGCCCACAAGAAAATCATGTGGAAAGCTTGGGTATGAGAGAGCATGGGGGGATTAAATATGAGTGAACATGTGTTAAGCTTGACTTTTGTGTCAAGTTTTGGGTTAATCATGTGGGTTAGCCTAATGAGTGTGGGTTTAAGCTTGTATGCACCTACACCTAACCTAGGGCTGCACCAATTTGCTGCAACTAGGTCCATGGGTCATGCAAAGGGATGCTCCTAACCCTAATCCTAAGTTAAACCCCCTTACCTAGCCATTTCCCCCTAAACCTGACCTAATCCTAGCCTAATCACCTAACCCACTTCCTTAATCCTTCCCTAAACCTAGCCTAATCCCCCTAACCTCACCCTAATCCTAGCCTAAACACCTAACCCACTCCACTAAACCTCACCCTAAGCCCAACCCACCTAGCTAAGCCCTAAACCACTAAACCAGCCCACCTAAATCCCTAGCACACCATATCCCCAAGCCACCCAAGACAAATATCTGGCCCACCTAAATGCCTAGCCCACCATATCCTCAAACCACCACCACCATACCCCTAAACTGACCCCCCAGTACCAGCCCAACAGACCCCACTAAAGCCTATAACCCCCCCCCCCCCCCCCCCTTGTGGGCGGGTTTGGCATGAATTCTTGGGCAGTTCAGCCCTTCCTCTCCTCTCTCGTCCCTTTCTCTCTTCTCTCACCTGCTCCCCTCTTGGAACCCGGCCAGCAACACCACTTCTCTCCACTCCACTTCGGCAGCATCACTCTCCACCTTCCCTACTTTAGTCGGCGCCATCTTCCACCCTTCGGCCAGCACCACTCTGCCACCTTCCATCAACCGGCTACCCGGCTGCACCACCTGCCACCTTCCATCAACTGGCCATACCACTTGCCCCTCTTCCCTTAGACAGCCCCTAGCTAACACCCTAACCTTACCTCTCCCTAAGACCTACCCCAAGCCTTAGTGGCAGCCCCTAACTAACACTCCATCACCCACTTTACCCCCCCTACTTACTTGTCGTGCCTGCAACTCCACTCGGCCAGCGCCAAGGCACCACCCACCTGCACCTTCATCCTTCGGCCAGCACCTTCCCTTGCCGCGCCCATCCAAGGAGCTCCCTCTCGCAGCCCAAGGCGACTCACTAGCCCAAGTGCAAGCAAGTCACACCCGGACCAGCTATACGTAAGTGCCTAACTTGGTCCTTGTTATAGACTTGCTTATGCTTAATTAAATTTGATACGGGGTTGTAATAATGGAGCGTTGTCTCCCCCCGCCTGTAATAATGTGGTTTGGCACACCCACACACACGTGCACTTGAGCCTATTCCACTCTTAGCTGCACACGATTTTGACACACACATGGGCCTAATTAGCCCTTAAGATATAGCTATACCTATATAATTTAAGTTGCGTGGGTTTTCATTAAGTTGTGTGTGTTGTGTTTCAATTTTCACACTCACACACATTGAGCTTTCGCTCTTATTTCCAAGACCCTAGTAAGGGCCTATTGCAATTTCGTTTTGGGGTGTTTTACTTCAAGTTGTGTGCGTAGTACTTCAATTCTACACTCACACACATTGAGCTTTCACTCTTACTCCCAAGACCTTAGTCAAGGCCTATTGCAATTATATTTGGGTTTCATTACATGCCGTGTGCGTAGTATTTCAATTCTACACTCACACACATTGAGCTTTTGTTCTTACTCCCAAGACCTTAGTCAAGACCATATTGCAATTATATTTGGGTTTCATTTACAAGTCGTGTGAGTTGTCTTTCAATATACACACAACACCCATGCACACGTTGGCGACCTTCGGGCCCATATATATTATAAGTATTTCCCTTTCGGCTATGTCTTTAAGATTTGGGTTTTAAGGTTCAGCAGTATGCGTAGTCTTTACATATATACACGGCACACACTTGCACAATTGAGCCTTTCTGCTCTTAAGATATAGCCATATTTTCCTTTTGCAATTTCCCTTTTACAAATTTACATTAAGTCATTTCCCTTCTGCATTGTCTTTCAATTTGGGTTTTCCCTTTGGAGTTGTGTGAGTTTGCATTGCATATACGCCATACCACGAGTTAGGACACATATTGCATCAAAGCAAACCCCACACTCCCGCTCAAAATCGCCCAACATAGGTCACTTGTGCACACACACACCTAGTTGGCCCGAAAAGATAAAAAGAAAGACATAGGCACGTGCAAATCCACGTGAAAATAAAACTTGAAACCATATAAATCAGCCCAATCGAACACCTCAAACATTTTCCTAGGTTATCATGTTTAAAACTCGATTTTCTAAGCGTACAGACTGACCCTTGTGCATCGGTGCAAGAAGGTCTGCAATGAAAAGAGCTTGCTTGCTCACAGTCACCTCGATAGAAGTCAGATTTCAAAACATTTCTTCGCTAGCTTAAGCAAGCTAGCTGGCATGCCCTTTTGCTAAAATACAACTTAGACACACAAAAAGATTCGCTTCAGGCCTAAGAACTAGGGAAGGGGATTTTTCAGCGTCTATAGTAGGTATGATGGAATATCCCTCTATCAAAAATACAAAAACATTTGGAAAACTTGAAATTCAAAAGATGGAAAATTTACAAAAGCCAAAAACACTTGAAAATGAAAAATTCGAAAAAAGAGTAGTTTGTATAGTTCCCAAAATTCTCGTTTTACAAAAACACAAAAAAATCAAAAGTTTACAAAATTCCAAAAAGATTTTGTACATAGCTGCTCCTGGTAAGGATTTGGAAAAAGCAAAAGATTTTGAAAGAAACGTTGTCTGCATAACCAGACCAAAAATTTCAAAATCAATAGAAATTCTAAGTGTGAAACCAAGTCTTTTTAAAATCCATGCATCAAATTCCCTAGGATCTATAAACCTCAAGAATGTTTAAAGCCCAGAGGTGGATCCCCTTGAGGAAGATCCCACTTCTGAGCTCCTAGAATTTCATAAAATTCTCGACTTTGAAAAACCCTCGAATTCAGTAGGAGGAGATTTCATAGAGATAAATCTAGGGAGTGATTCAAAGCCCAAACTCATTAAGGTAGGCGTATGTTTTCATGAGCATGAAAGGTCATCATTCATTGCATTTTTGAAAACCTACTTACATGTGTTTGCATGGACGTATGAAGACATGCCGGGCATAGACCCGAGTGTTGTCGAGCATCGTCTTCCCTTAGATGCGGATAGAAAACCCATAAAGCAAAAGCTTAGGAAAATACATCCGAACGTACACGCACAAGTCAAAGAGGGTTTAGAAGACCTATTAAAAGCCGGATTTATAAAACCCATTGCGTATTCTGATTGGTTATCCAATATAGTTGTTCTTCGAAAAACCAGTGGGAAGATTCGAATATGCATCGACTTTAGAAACCTGTATAAAGCCACTCCAAAGGATAACTATCTGTAAACACCCCGAAATCCCATGAATTCCTCAAAATAACCTGGTTTTGTAAAAGCAGCCCCAAAGGGCCATTTTGAGTCTGGAAACCCAGGAGCCTTCCAGACACCCCTGTACATATGTTTTAAACTTTGTATTTCAAAAACATACAATATGGCTTTTTAAAACCCTTTTAAAAACATGTTTTGAAACCCCGAAGCAGCTTGGCCTAATCCAGACAGGACCAGGAGAGCTAAGAAGAGCCCGGAACCAGAGCACATGTCGAACCCGGCACAGCAACTCTCGTTCAAATCCACACTCCCAGGATCTCGAACATCCAAGACCCTGTTATCATCGAAACATCGTTTGAAGTCATCTCCGGAAGGTGAAAACAGAGGCGGACGATCATGTTGGCAAAGACCCAACGCAGACGGAGCACTGATGCTGTCAGGCCCCGCACAAACCGTTCGTTTCGAACACAGCTCGAAGGAGTCAGAGTTCAGTTTGGATTGGATTGGATCTGGACCAATATATCCAGAACCCAATCCAAACCCATGTGTGGACTTGGATTTGGATTTGGATTCAAAAATCCAATCCAATATCCATATCCATGGCCCACATCACCTTCTCATAAATGGAGGTGGGGCCCACTTGAAATTCACGTGGGATTATGGGCATGAGAGAGAGTGGGGATGGATAAGATCAAGTGTGGTTGTAATTAAGCTTGACTTGTGTGTCAAGTTTGGGGTTAATCATGTGGGTTAGCCTAATTGAGGGGGTTTAAGCTTGTAATTAGCCAAAACCTAACCTAGGGCTGCACCAACATGATGTGGTTAAGGTCTATGGGCCATGCAAAGGGAGCTCCTTCACCTAAACCTAACCCAAAATACCTAATCCTAGCCTTCCACCCTAATCCGCCCCTAATCTGAGCCTAATCACCTAACCTACTTTCCTAATCCCAGCCTAATCCTAACCTAATCACCTAACTCACTTCCCTAATCCTTCCCTAAACCTAGGTTAATTTCCCTAAACCTAGCCTAATCCTAGCCTAATCACCTAACCTAGCTCACTAAACCTCACCCTAGAACCAACCCACCTAACCAAACCCTAAACCCCTAAACCACCCCTAGCCCACAACCTACCCAAACCACTAGTATCTAAAATATCTGGCCCTACCCCTTCCAGCCCACCTTATCATCATACCACCCTACCTAAACCACCTAACCACTACCCCAAACCCAGCCCTAACCGACCTACCCATCCCTATATAAACCCCCCCCCCCCCTTGGGGGCGGGTTTCAAAAACCAAGCTGCCTTCCCCAAGCCCAGCCGGGTCCTCCACTTCCCCAAGCTCAGCCGCCTGCTCCACCTGCTCCACTTGCTCCACCTGCTCCCCATCCCACCACCACCTGCACCACCACCTACACCACCACCTTCCAGTCGAACGCCACCGCCTGCCCAACTTCCTTCCAGCCAAGCGCACCCTCTTCTTCACCCGGTAAGCCCCCTACATCCCATCTTGCCACCTCTTCACTCCCTCTCCACTCTAAACCACCTAATCCACTCCCCTACCACCCTAACATCAGCCCTTCCACTAGCCGCCACCCTTCTCACTCAGCCGAACCCATAGCTCCCTAACTACCCACCACCGAACTCCCCTAGTCGGCCACTTCAATCGACTGTCATCCCCTTCATTCGGACAGCCATCCGCCAGCCATCACCCTCTCCTTGCTAGTTCCCTTCCCTTAGTGCCATATTCCCCAACACTACACTCCCCCTAGTGACCCTCCTTAGGTCCTTTAACCCAACCCACCAAAGACAGCCGTTTGCTAGCCACCGACCACCTTCGAGGCGCCTCTTCCGCGCACTAAGGGCACTCGGCCAGCACCTCTTGCAGTTCACCCTCGCGGAGCTCCCTTTTGCAGCCCAAGGCGAAGGCCAAGCCCACGCTCAAGCAAGGCATCTACGGACCAGCTACTAGTAAGTGCCTAACTCGGTCTTTAGTTGTATACTTGCTTGAGATTCAATTCGATACGGGGTTGTAATAATGGAGCATAGTCTCCCCCCGCTTGTAATAACGTGGCTTGGCACACCCACACACGTGCACTCTCTTAGTTGTGCACGATTTTGAACACACACGGGCCTAATCAGCCCCTAATACATAAGTATATACATATACTTTCATTTTTGTAGGGTTTTGCTTAAGTTGGGTGTGTTGTCTTTCAATTCAAGCACTCTCACACACATTGAGCTTTCGCTCTTATTTGAAAGACCCAAGTAAGGGCTGACCTATACTATTTGGGTTTCATTTCATGTCATGTGGGTAAGTCTTTCAATTCAAGCACTCTCACACACATTGAGCTTTCGCTCTTATTTGAAAGACCCAAGTAAGGGCCGACCTATACTATTTGGGTTTCATTTCATGTCGTGTGTGTAAGTCTTTCAATTCAAGCACTCTCACACACATTGAGCTTTCTCTCTTACTCCCAAGACCTTAGTTAAGGCCATACTGCAATTTATATTTGGGTTTCATTTCATGTCGTGTGTGTAAGTCTTTCAATTCAAGCACTCTCACACACATTGAGCTTTCGCTCTTACTCCCAAGACCTTAGTCAAGGCCTACTGCAGTTATATTTGGGTTTCATTTCATGTTGTGTGCGTAGTACTTCAATTCAAGCACTCACACACATTGAGCTTTCGCTCTTATTCCCAAGACCTTAGTTAAGGCCATATTGCAATTTATATTTGGGTTTAATTTCATGTCGTGTGTGTAAGTCTTTTAATTCAAGCACGCACCCACATTGAGCCTTCGCTCTTATTTGCAAGACCCGAGTAAGGGCTCATATACATACTCTATATACATATCTCCCTTCGGCATTTATGTTTCAAGTCATTTCCCTTCGGTTATTTCCCTTCAGTATTGTCTTTACATTCGGGTTTTCCCTTTGGAGTAGCGTGAGTTTGCATTGCATCTACGCCGTACCACGAGGTAGGACGCATATTGCATCGAAGCAAGCCCCGCTCGAAAAGGGATAAAAGGAAAGACTTAGGTGGCCCGAAAAGGGATAAAAGGAAAGACTTAGGCACGTGCAAATCCACGTGATCTAAAATATGCAATCGCATCTAAAAGACCCGAATCAGACACCTCGAACCGCTTCGTAGGCTTTCTATCCCAAAACTCGATTTTTGCAAAGCGTACAGACTGACCCTTGCGCATCGGTGCAAGAAGGTCTGCGACGACAAGAGCTCACTTGCTCACAGTCGCCACGATTAGAAGTCAGTTTTCAATATATCTTTGCTAGCTTAGGTAAGCTAGCTGGCACGCCCTGTTTGCATAAATAGGCCTTAGACGCACGAGAGGATCCACTCCAAGCCCAGAAAAGGCAGGGGAGGCGTGGGGATTTTTCGCGCGTCTACACTATCCCTTACCAAACATAGATTTGATAGTCGATAGTATTGCAAATCATGAAATGTTTTCATTTATGGATGGCTATTCAGGGTATAACCAAATCAAACTAAGCCCACGAGATCAGGGTAAGACTGCTTTCACAACCCCATGGGGCACGTACTGCTATACAGTCATGCCCTTTGGTTTGAAAAATGCCAGCGCCACATACCAGAGAGCTATCACCACGATCTTCCATGATCAGATTCATGAGCTCGTAGAGGTATATGTGGATGATCACTTGGCCAAATCCAAAACTCGATGCACTCATATCGAATGCTTACAAAAGATTTTCGAAAGGCTTAGACTTTACAAAGTAAAGCTAAACCCTCAAAAGTGTGTGTTCAGAGTAGAGTTCGGAAAGCTTTTAGGATTTATGGTGAGCCAAAGGGGCATAGAAGTCGACCCCTCTAAGTGTCAGCCATCATAGACATGGCTCCACCCTCCAATCTCACGCAAATTCGTAGCCTCCAAGGTCGATTAAAATCCATTCGCAGGTTTATCTCAAACCTGACGACTAGATGCGAACCCTTCAACAAGTTGTTGAGAAAGGGCACGAAATTTTCATGGGATGACGACTGCTAAAAGTCATTTGAAAGACTAAAGGCATACTTAATTAATCCCCCTATTTTAAATCCTCCAAAGCAAGGAAAACCTCTTCTGCTTTACATTTTCGTGCATGCGAATGCCTTGGGAGCTTTGTTAGCTCAATACGAGGATGACACTCACAAGGAGTATGCCATATACTATCTTTCGAAAACTCTCCTGGCTTACGAAAGGAATTACCAAGCCATGGAGAAGACATTCTTGGCCCTAGTTTGGGCCTACTAGAAATTTCGACACTATTTCCTAGATCATGAGATCTGGATAATGTCCAAGCTTGATCTAATCAAGCATTTGTTCGAAAAACCCATTCTCACTGGTAGATTGGGCAAATGGCAACTCCTTCTAATGGAGTATAACCTAAAATACCATCATCAGATCTCCATTAAGGGGCAAGCCTTAGCAAACGATGTGGCTGAGATCCCCCTAGAGGACGCATATCCCACACTTGATGAAATGCCTGATGAAGGCATATTGCAAAACCAATTTCAAAACCACATTTTGGCAAACTCTTTCGAAAACCAAGTATGGAAGATGCACTTCGACGGGGCATGAAACCAACGAGGGGCTGGTGCCGGGGTCATCCTCATATCCCCTGAAAAGGGTGAGATCCCCATAGCAATTCGCCTAGATTTCAAATGTTCCAACAACATAGCTGAGTATGAAGCACTCATACAAGGCTTAAGGATTTCGAAAACTCTAGGGGCATCATGCATCGAGGTCTTTGGAGAATCACTCCTTGTTATAAACCAAGTTTTGAAAATTTGGCAAGTGCAAAATGAAAAACTACTTCCATATCACGAGTTGGCCACTCAATTGGTCGAGTCGTTCCAATCGTGTACACTCACAGACGTAGGAAGAGAGGATAATGGCATTGCCGACGCCCTCTCCTCCTTGGGTTCAGCCCTAAGGGTCGATCCCACTTTGGTAACCCGATCCTTAGAAATATGCCATGCACCCACTCCATCCACACACGATTTGGAAATTTGCCAAAATAACTCTGATTCTGATGAAAAACCTTGGTTTTACGACATAAAATATTTTCTAGAAAATAGGGGATTCGCCGAAAATGCCACATCCAAAGATAAGGCATTCATCTGAAAGATTTCTACTCGATACACGATTTTGGGTGGGGTTCTGTACAAAAAGAGTTTTATTGGAATCTTACTAAGATGTGTCAACCTAGAGGAGGCTAGGGTTATAATGCATGAATTCCATGATGGAGAATGTGGAGGTCATGTTAATGCCAATATGATGGCGATGAAAATACTTAGGGCAGGTTATTTTTTGTCCACCCTGAAAAAGGATTGCCACGATCATGTTAGGAAGTGTCATCCATGTCAAGTGTATGGGCATGCCATTCTTATCCCATCATCTTCATTGTATTCCGTGGTCAGCCCCTGGCCATTCACCATGTGGGTGTTTGATATAGTAGGGCCAATTTTCCCAAAGGCATCGAATGGACACAGGTTCATTTTAGCAACCACTGAGTACTTTTCCAAGTGGGTCGAAGCCACCTCCTTGACCAATGTCCAGAGGCAACATGTGGTGGCTTTCATTAGGAAAAATATCTTGCCTCGATTTGGAGTTCCAAGAGATCTTGTGTCCGATAATGGCACCCCATTCAAAAACGAGTGGATGGTCAAGTTGTGCAACACCTACGGTATAACTCACCACTTCTCATCGCCTTACTACCCTCAAGGCAACAGCCAAGCCGAAGCCACCAATAAGACTCTCATTAGCATTATTGAGAAAACTTTAGAAAAGGGTAGGATGTGACATGAGAAGCTGGATTAAGCCTTATGGGCTTATAGGACTTCCATCCGAACTCCCACCAATGCCACGCCATTTGAATTAGTCTATGGCACAAACGCCATTCTCCCCATTCATACATGATTACACTCATTTCATACATCCATTGCACTCGACCTCCCCCTAGAGACGCCTCAGCATGCTAGGATGGCCGAACTAGATTTGTTAGATGAGAGGCGACTCCTTGCTATGGATCATGCTCATGCATATCGACAAAGGATAGCCCGACACTATGAGAAACATACGAAACCTCTCCATTTTGAAGTGGGAGATCTCGTTTTCAAAATCATCCACTATTGTGGCCCACATCCACTTGTAAAGTGGCGGCCCAAGTGAGATGGCCCTTATGTTGTGCGTGGAACCACCACAAACAACTCATACTGGTTAATCGATGTAGAAGGTAGGAATTTAGCAGATCCTATCAATATTCAATACTTAAAGAAGTATCATGTGTAGGGTCTAGTTAAATTCACATTTTCGAAACTGTTTTAGGAAACTTGCTTTGAAACTTCGAAAGCAAGGATCAAAGGCAAATTAGGTGACCCCGAATGAGAGAATTCACACTTGCGAAAAAGTGGAGCTTTCCAAATATGTGGTTACATTTCAAAATCCTTCTTCTTACAAAGAAAGGCCTAGTTCAATATAGCAAGATACTTGCAAGTAGTACATGTTATTTCTAAATAGGTTGATCTAGAATGGATCGAGTATGACCTTGGGATAAGTCTTCCCCTCTTCTCTTCTCCTTCCAAAAGGAAAATATGGCCAAAAACAAAGGGAAATCCCTGCCAAAATCTCTTTCCCAAAGAAAGAAACCTGAGTCAAAAGCAAAATTCTATTCTTTTATGAAAAAGTGGGATTAAAAAAAATACTCCCAAAAGGAGACCCTGTATGAAAAAAAAAAGGAAGAAAAGGCCAAAAAGCTCAAAAAGAGCAGTTTTCCGCCTTCTATGCCTAAAACCACGGGACACTTCAGAAGGGACCGTGGAATCTCTTTCTCATCCCTACGACTTATCCCAAGTGAAACATGGTTCATTTCGAGGAATCCTAAAGTAAAAATAGGATTTACTTACTTGAATTTCATCCTGTTTGAGAATTCGACGTTTTGAGTAAGGTGTAGGAATTTTGAAATATAACTTGTTTCTTATAAAACCTCCGCTAGATTAGCGAGTATCAAGAATCAAGCAAAGGCGAACGCGAAGAGCTCGAGATCCTTAGGACCGAGGCTAAAAGCAGTTTCCCTCTTGTAAATAGATTTTGAAAAATCAAACATCGAGCAACATAGGGCCCGCTCACTTGGAGCAGCAAGTCTTCGTAAGTCTCAAGAGTTCGACCATACCATCTGGTTTCTAGGAGGTCGCCCTTTTTGGTGTCTCATCCATGTCATGCATGTGCATATTCACGCATGAACACTTGCATAACATGATCCCCATTTAGGATCAGAAACCATAGAAAATGTCCCCTTTGGCGTGATATCTCCTCCTACCAGGTTTAAAAGAGAGATTTTGCTCAAAAATTGGGACGATCCCATAATTTCTTGGATAGATATAGGGAGACATTGAACAGCGGTGTTGTCGTCTTTGCCATTATCCAAATAAATTTGGATAATGCCAAAGAGGAGCATCTGTAAACACCCCAAAATCCCACGACTTTCTCAAACATACCTGGTTTTAAACTGTAAATAGTGTTTTGAAGCCCCATATCCGAATAGGAGTTTTGAAACCCAGACTCAGCCCCATCTTCCCCCAAAAGGCCAAGGCGAACAGGAGGAGCTCGCGAAGACAACACCTAACCCAAAAGCAGCCTAGTAAGCCGCTCACGAAGGCCAACACCAGAAGCAACTTTAGAAGTTTGTTCTGAAGCCCAGAAGAGCGTCCTGGCCTGATAAAAGCTAGGATCGAAAGGCAAACAGAAGGCTCACGCATGAAGCAGATGACAAGCCAGGAGCACCAGAAAGCCAGATTGACCATTCTCACTCCAGTATCCTGAATCTGAACCGGGAGGACCAGAAATGAGTAGAAACGTAGTCCAAAAGACAAAACGAGACCGGACGACACCGATTGGAGAAACCCAATACCAGACGGGTCACTCATGAAACCAGGGCCAACACAGATCGTACACCTCGAGAAGCCAAGAAGGACTATCCAAAGAAATTTTAGTTTGGATCTGGACCATAAATATCCATATCCAAATCCATATAGTGAATAGTGTTTGGATTTGGGTCAATCCAAATAGTGTTTGGGTCGATCCAAACAGTGTTTGGATTTGGATTGGATCCAAATAGTGTTTGGATTGAATTGGATCTGGACCAAAGTATCCAAATCCATATCCATAAAAATGTTGGGTTTGGATCGGATACGGATCTCAAAATATTTGAGATCCACGATCCAGATCCAAATAGTGTTTGGATTTGAGTCTGGATCTAAATCCCAAACCCAAACCCAAATCCAAGATCCACCTCAAATGCCTATAAATAGGGGTGAGGGGGTCCATTGTAAGGGGTTCACATGAATGCCAAGGGAAGAGAGAGAAGCTCCAAGGTGAGTGTTTAGGGCTTTATTTAATTTAGGGTTTTTGCTAAGTGTACTTAGTGTGGGATTAGTCAAGGGTTGCCCCACCCTAATCGAAGGGTTGAAGTTGCTTGGACAACGAAGATTAAGGTGGCTGATTGGAGCCTAAGTACCCCCTAATCCGTCCCTACAAGGTAAGCCCCTAAGCACTCCCTAAGCCACTCTCTCTAATCCCTCTAAACCACCCTAATCACTATCCTAATCACTACCCAAATCAGCCCAACCACCCTAAAACCCACTTAAACTAACCTAACAACCGACCTATCCAAGACATAGTACTACCCACCGCCTCACCTTACAAGCCACCCAAGTACCCCTGCGCATTGTCGTGCACTGCGCACCACCCGCATGCCAGGCGCCAATGACCAACGCCCTACGCTCAGGCACCGCCCTAGCGCTCAGGCGCCAGCCCCCCCCCCCCAACGCTTAGGCGCCGACATCCCGCGTCAGGCACCGCCTCAACGCCCAGTGCGGGCATCCTGCCTGCCTGACCCCACTGCAACCGACCTCCCATCCCTGCCGATTCTAGCCGACCTAGCCTAGTTAGAACCCCTAACTCCCATCCCACCTACTTAGTCCCATGATCACCTCCCTTAGGACCCCAACTATCCTACCACCGCCTCGCATCACACCCATCCCACACCTAACCGAACCCCACTCCCAACCAAAAACCTTAACTCTTGCACAAACCATCCCGTCTCCCTTACCAGACCACCACCGTAGTCCCTATCCTACCCTATTCCACATCCCACCTAAGACTAAACACCACGGTAGCACCCCACTTTCCTATCCCATACCATCCCACATCATCCCATATCCCTTAGAACCCATACGAACCCCACTCCCATCCGTGAACACCTAACTCTCACACACCCCATCTCCATCCCATACCCTACCTCACCTCACACACCAACTCCTAATCCGTGACCCATACCACCTCCTATCCCCTACACCTTACACCTTATCCCCCTTTCCGCACAAACTCACAACCCAAGCACCTTAGAGCCGTGAACCTCAAAACACTAAGCTTCAAGGCTACGTTCAGCCACCTTTTGCTTCAAGCTTCAAGGAAGAGTCATACGTGGGTGTGAAGCCAAGCAAGCTCGTGAATTGGAGTGGATAAACAACCGAATCGTGTAAGTGTTCATTCGGTATTTCATATCTCCACGCTTTGATTCAATTTGGACACGGGTTTGTATTAACGGAGCCTTGTCTCCCCCCGATTGTAATAACTTGGTTTGCTACACCAAACACACACGAGCACTTGAGCCTTAGCTCTTACTCGTACACAAACACCCACGAGCACCATTGAGCTTTCGCTCTTACTCCTAAGACTCTAGTAAGAGTTGCGTGAGTTTGTCTTCAATTTATACACTCACACACGTGTGCATTGAGCCTTCGCTCTTATTCTATATAAAGTATTTACATTCAACTGGGTTGTTCCATTAAGTCGTGTGAGTTTGTTTTTTATTTACACACTTACACACAAGGAACACTCGAGCGCTTGCTCGTGTACCTCACGCACCATTTTGGCCTTGGCAGCCGCTAAGATATAGACATATTTCTATACTTTCGCTGCGTTTTCCCTATTCAGCTGCGTGTGTTGTCTTTCCATTTACACACAAACACAACACGTGCACGTTGGCGACCTTCGGGCCTGTAAACACCCCAAAATCCCACGATTTTCTCAAATTACCTGGTTTTGCAAAAGCGGCCCCAAAGGGCTATTTTGAGTCTGGAAACCCAGGAGCCTTCCAGACAACCCTGTACATATGTTGAAACCATATATGTTCTAAAATTATATACATACAGTTTTGAAACCTTAAAAAGGTGTTTTGAAACCCCAAAAAGTAGCTTGGCCTGATAAAAGCAGGACCGAAGAAGCAAAAGAGAGCCAAGACCCGGAGCATATTTCAAGCCCAGCACATCAACTCTCGTATCAGAATCATCCCCAGATTCTCGGACATCCACGCCCCTAATATCAAAAATATGTTCAAAATGATCTCTAGAAGGTGAGAAGAAGAGCGGACGACAATGTTGGTGAAGACCCAACGCAAGACGGAGTACTGATGCAGTCAGGCCCCACACAAATCGTCCGTTTCGAAACACCATGAAGGAATCAGAAAATCAAATTTGGGCCGGATCTGAACCATATATATCCAGATCCAGACCCAAACATGCATTTGGATTTGGATCCAAAGATCCAATCCAATATCCACATCCATGGCCCCCATCACCTTCTCATAAATGGAGGTGGGGCCCACAGAGATTTCACGTGAAAAGCTTGGGTAGTGAGAGAAATGGGGTGATAAAGTATGATTGAGAAAGTTGGTGGGCTTCACTTTCAGTCAAGGGTGGGTTAACCATGTGGGTTTAGCCTAGAGTGTGGGTTTGAGCTTGTATGCACCTACACCTAACCTGGGGCTGCACCAACATGAACCTGGCTACAACTAGGTCCATAGATCGATGCCAAGGGGATGTTCCTAAAACCTAGCCCTAAGGTAACCCACCTCACCTAGCTACTCCCCCCTAAACCTAACCCAATCCTAGCCATCCTCACCCAAAACCACCCCAACCTCACCTAGCCGACCTCACCTATCTCACCTCATCTAACTAGACCATCTAGACCCTAGCTAGACTAAACCTAATCCCACCTTAATACCCCTAATTAGGCCCTTAACCACTAATTCCCACCCCCCTAACCGACCTACCCTAAACCACCATACCACCCACCCTAGCCGACCTACCCAAACCACCCCACAAGCCCACCTTATCCTAAATATCTACCCCATACCACTCCCAACCGACCCCAGCCCTTTTGCCTATAAAAACCTATTTTCCTTGCGTGAAAAAGGACTCTCTCTCCTACCCTCTCTTCCACCCCATCTCACTCCCACTCTCCCCTAGCTGCACCACTTCCATCGCCACTCCACCCGGCTGCCACTCCACTCGGATGCACACTTCCACCCGATTGCCACCTTCTTCCAACTCCATTCAGCTGCCACCTCCTTCCACCACCAGTTGCCCATCACCTCATCCACCACCCACGGTTAGTACCCCATCTCACCCCCATCTAACCTCTCTTCCACCCCTTTCTTACACGGCCACACACTCCATCACTCGCCACCACAGCCCGGCCTTCTCCCTTACACCCGGCCACATCACACCCTACCTCACCACCTTCCTTTAGTCATCCAATTCCCAACCCCTCCACCCTTGACCTGCCACCACCTAGTCCCCACCCTAACCAGCCACCTTAAATCGCTGCACCCTAGCCACTCCATCACCAAGGCTCTATTCGAACAAGACCCTACCAACTACCAATCCACATCCAAGGAGCTCCCCTTCGACTGTCCAAGGCGACTCACTAGGCCAAAGCCAAGCAAGTTGAGCCCGGACCAGCTACATGTAAGTGCCTAACTCGGTCCTTATTATGAACTTGCTTACATTTAATTAAATTTGATACGGGGTTGTAATAATGGAGCGTTGTCTCCCCCCGATTGTAATAATGTGGTTTGGCACACCAACACACACATGCACTTGAGCCATTTCGCTCTTAGCTGCACACAATTTTGGCACACACACGGGCCTAATCAGCCCTTAAGATATAGATATACTTATACATATTAAGCTGCATGGGTTTTAATTTATGTCGTGGGTGTTGTCTTTCAATTTCCACACTCACACACATTGAGCTTTCGCTCTTATTCCCAAGACCTTAGTAAAGGCCATATTGCAATTTCATTTGGTTGTTAATTCAAGTTGTGTGCGTAGCATTTCAATTCTACACTCACACACATTGAGCTTTCGCTCTTACTCCCAAGACCCTAGTAAGGGCCATATTGCAATTTCGTTTGGGTGTTTAAATTCAAGTTGTGTGCGTGATCTTTCAATTTCCACTCACACACATTGAGCTTTCGCTTTTATTCCCAAGACCTTAGTAAAGGCCATATTGCAATTTCATTTGGGTGTTAATTCAAGTTGTGTGCATAGCATTTCAATTCTACACTCACACACATTGAGCTTTCGCTCTTACTCCCAAGACCCTAGTAAGGGCCATATTGCAATTTCGTTTGGGTGTTTAAATTCAAGTTGTGTGCATGATCTTTCAATTTCCACACTCACACACATTGAGCTTTCGCTCTTACTCCCAAGACCTTAGTCAAGGCTATATTGCAATTATATTTGGGTTTACATTACAAGTCGTGTGAGTTGTCTTTACATATACACACAACACCCACGCACATGTTGGCGACCTTCGGGCCCATATATATTATAAGTATTTCCCTTCGGCTATGTCTTTAATATTTGGGTTTTAAGGTTCAGTTGTGTGCGTAGTCTTTCCATAGATACATGACACACACTTCCACAATTGAGCCTTTCCGCTCTTAAGATATAGCCATATTTCCCTTTTGCAATTTACATTAAGTCATTTCCCTTCCGCATTGTCTTTTAATTCGGGTTTTCCCTTTGGAGTTGTGTGAGTTTGCATTGCATATTCGTCATACCACGAGTTAGGATGCATATTGCATCAAAGCAATCCCCACACTCCCGTGAAAAAAATCGCCCAACTTAGGTTACTTGTGCACACACCTAGTTGGCCCTAAAAAGCTTAAAAAGAAAGACATAGGCACGTGCAAATCCCACGTGTAATAAAACTTGCAATTATACAAACAGAGCCCAAACACTTCGGGTATTTTTCAAAGAGGTTTAATTTAAAGACTTTGCCAAGTGTACAGACTGACCCTTGCACATCGGTGCAAGAAGGTCTGCGATGAAAAGAGCTCACTTGCTCACAATCGCCCCGATAGAGTCAGATTTCAAAACTTTCTTCGCTAGCTTAAGCAAGCTAGCTGGCACGCCCTTTTGTTAAAAACGACTTAGACACACGAAAAGGTTCACTTAAGGCCTAAGAACCAGAAGTGGGAATTTTCTATGTCTACAAGGCCCATATATATATAGTTGTATTTCCCTTCCGCTATGTCTTTAAATTCCGGGTTTCAATGTTCAACTGTGTGAGTTGCATTTCAATTTATACACGGCATACACTTACACAATTGAGCCTTTCCACTCTTAAGATATAGCTATATTTCCCTTTTGCAAATTTCCCTTTTGCAATTTCCTTTTTGCAATTTCCCTTACGCAATTTCCCTTAAAGCATCGTCTTTCAATTCCGGGTTTTCCCGTTCAGTTATGTGAGTTTGCATTGCTTATTCGCCATACCACGAGTTAGGACGCATATTGCATCAAAGCAAACCCCATACACCCGTGCAAAACTCGCCATATTTAAGCACTTGACACACATATCTCATGCCCAAATTGGCTAAAATCAAAGACATAGGCACGTGCAAAACCCACGTAAAATAAAATCTGCAACAATACAAACAAAACCCAATCAAACACTTCGAATGTTTTCAAAGAGGTTACACTTGTTCAAAATCGACTTTGCTAAGCGTACAGACTGACCCTTGTGCATCGGTGCAAGAAGGTCTGCGACGAAAAGAGCCCACTTGCTCACAATCGCCCCAAACAAGTCAGATACCTGCGAAAACTTACTTCACTAGCTTGAGTAAGCTAGCTGGCACGCCCTTTTTATAAAAGCGACGTAGATTGCGAAAAGGTTCACTTCAGGCCTAAAAGACCTAGAAGTGAGCATTTTTGGTGTCTACAACTACCAGAACCTCCACCTTGTAAACACCCCGAAATCTCACGAACTTCTCAAATAAACCTGGTTTTTGTAAAACCAGCCCCAAAGGGCTATTTTGAGTCTGAAAACCCAGGAGCCTTCCAGGTAACCCTATACATATGTTTAAACTATATATATTTTAAAATATGTATAATATGCTTTTAAAACCTTTTTAAAATACATTTTCAAACCCCACGAAGCGGTTTGGCCTGATGAAAGCAGGACCAAAAGAGCTAAAGGGAGCCCGGAACTGGAGCACATGTCGAGCCCGGCACAACAACTCTCTTGTTAGATCCACCCCAGGATCTCGAACGTCCAAGTCCCTGTTATCAACAAAAGTCATGTAAAATCATCTCCGGAAGGTGAAAACAGAAGCGGACGACCATGTTGGCGAAGACCCAACGTAAGACGGAGTACTGATGCTATCAGACCCCGCACAAACCGTTCGTTTCGAACATACCCTAAAGGAGTCAGAATTCAGTTTGGATTGGATCTGGACCATATATATCCAGATCCCAATCCAAACGTATATGTGGATTTGGATTTGGATTTGGATTCAGAGATCCAATCCAATATCCACATCCATGGCCCAGATCATCTTCTCATAAATGGAGGTGGGTCCCACTTGAAATTCACGTGGGATTATGGGCATGAGAGACAATGGGGAGGATAAGCATGAGGGGAATGTATTAAGCTTGACTTGTGTGTCAAGTTTGGGGTTAATCATGTGGGTTAGCCTAATTAGTATGGGTTTAAGCTTGTATGAGCCTACACCTAACCTAGGGCTGCACCAACATGATGCAATGAAGTCCATGGGCTATGCAAAGGGAGACTCTTAACCCAATCCTAAGCCAAAACCCCTAATCCTGGCCTAATCCTAGCCTAATCACCTAACCCACTTCCCTAATCCCAGCCTAATCCCAACCTAATCACCTAACCCACCTCCCTAATCCTTCCCTAAACCTAGCCTAATTCCCCTAAACCTAGCCTAATCCTAGCCTAAACACCTAACCCACCTCACTAAACCTCACCCTAAAACCAATCCACCTAGCTAAGCCCTAAACTACTAAACCACCCCACCTAAACCCTAGCCCACCATATCCCTAAAAACACCTAAACTAAAAATCTGGTCCCCCCCTAAATATCTAGCCCACCTTATCACTAAACCCCCACCACCTAACCACTAAACCACCCTCTCAAAGCCAGCCCCAACCGACCTCTTCAAACCCTATAAAACCCCCCCTAGTGGGCGGGTTTTTCAACTTTCCCCAGCCATCTTGGGCCAGCCAAGCCCTCTCTCACCTTGCTCTCTTCTCTCACCTACTCCACCACCACCTCCCGCCCTACCCCATTCCACGTCGCCACCACCCCCCGGCCTGCTCCATTCCACGTCGCCACCCTTGCTTCACCCGGTTGCATCCACTCCTTCCTTGGACACCCGCCAACCTCCCTCTCTTATCCGGTTAGTACACTACCCTAACTCCACCCTAACTTCTCTCCCCCTCCACTCTCAGCCACCCATATCACCACAACACTACACCACCACAACCTTCTTGCCACCCTTCCCCATTCAGCCAGACACAACCCATTACACCACCCGCTTCCTTACCTTCCCCTTTATGACACCCCCTAGGTACCCCAACCACCTTACCTTGTTCCCTAGGACCTGCCCTTCCTCTCCTTAACCACCCCTTAGCTCTACCTTCCATAGCACCCTACCTTCCCATTCGCGACACCCCCTAACTACCCCAACCAGCCACCACTTGACTTGCCCCTAGTCGGCCAACCACAGCCGACTGCACCCAACCACCCACGGCCTTACGCCCTCTTCTTTAAACCATCCCCTAGTCACCCCTTAGCTCCACCTTCCCTAGAGCCTGCCCTACACCTAAGTGACACTCCCTAAACACCTTAGCCCGAGACACCACAGCAGCACCCTCCTAGCAGCTGGCAAGCCCCAAGGCGCCACACCCGCGCTCCCTTGCTTCACCCGGCCAATCACACCCTTGCCGTGCCATTCCGAGGAGCTCCCTCTTGCAGCCCAAGGCGACGCCCAAGCCCAAGCTCAAGCAAGTCACCTCCGGACCAGCTGTACGTAAGTGCCTAACTCGGTCCTTATTTGTAGACATGCTTAAGTTAAATTAAATTTGATACGGGGTTGTAATAATGGAGCATTGTCTCCCCCCGCTTGTAATAACGTGGCTTGGCACACCCACACACACGTGCACTTGAGCCTATCTCGCTCTTAGCTGCACACGATTTTGAACACACACGGGCCTAATCAGCCCTTAAGATATAAATTTATTTATATAATTTAAGTTGCGTGGGGTTTTGCTTAGGTTGTGTGTGTTGTCTTTTAATTCTCGCACTCACACACATTGAGCTTTCGCTCTTATTTGCAAGACCCAAGTAAGGGCCATGATATATTTCCCTTGGGTTTAATTTCATGTCATGTGTGTTGCCTTTCAATTCTCGCACTCACACACATTGAGCTTTCGCTCTTACTCCCAAGACCTTAGTTAAGGCCATATTGCAATTTATATTTGGGTTTAATTTCATGTCGTGTGTGTAGTACTTCAATTCTCGCACTCACACACATTGAGATTTCGCTCTTACTCCCAAGACCTTAGTTAAGGCCATATTGCAATTTATATTTGGGTTTAATTTCATGTCGTGTGTGTAGTACTTCAATTCTCGCACTCACACACATTGAGCTTTCGCTCTTACTCCCAAGACCTTTGTTAAGGCCATATTGCAATTTATATTTGGGTTTCATTTAAGTCGTGTGAGTTGTCTTTCAATATACACACAACACCCACGCAACACGTTGGTGACCTTCGGGCCCATATATATTATAAGTATTTCCCTTTCGGCTATGTCTTTTATATTTGGGTTTTAAGGTTCAGCAGTGTGCATGGTCTTTACATATATACATGGCACACACTTGCACTATTGAGCCTTTCCGCTCTTAAGATATAGCCATATTTCCCTTCCGCAATTTACATTACAAGTCATTTCCCTTTGGCATTGTCTTTTAAATTCGGGTTTTCCCTTTAGAGTTGCATGAGTTTGCATTGCATATACGCCATACCACGAGTTAGGATGCATATTGCATCAAAGCAAACCCCATACTCCCGCTCAAAGTCGCCACACTTAGGTTACGTGTTCATAACACACACCTAGTTGGCCCGAAAAGTAATAAAAGGAAAGACATAGGCACATGCAAATCCACGTGAAATAAAATCTGAAAACCATACAAAAACAACCCGAATCAAACACCTCAAACACGTTTTTGTAGGTTCTTATATCCCAAAACTCGATTTTAAAAGAGTACAGACTGACCCTTACGCATCGGTGCAAGAAGGTCTGCGACGAAAAGAGCTTGCTTGCTCACAGTCGCCACGTTATGAGTCAGGTTTCAAAACATTTCTTCGCTAGCTTAAGTAAGCTAGCTGGCACACCCTTTTGCTTAATTAGGACTTAGACACACGAAAAGGTTCGCTTCAGGCCTAAGAACCAGGAGCGAAAACTTTCCCTGTCTACAGTTATTTGGCACACCCGGTGGGACGTGAGTCTTTTAAAATCGAGTTACCTTAGGAAATCTTGCGAAAATATTTTCTAAAAGGTGTTGTTCTTAACTATTTCCTTTACTTGTACTTCATACGTAGGAAATTTTGAAAAGCTTGAAAGTATGTCAAAATCCAACCCAAGTGAAGTGTCGAGCCAAGGCTCATGCGCATCAAGTTCTCACTCTAGGAGGATTTTGAAAAATAAAATCAAACTAGACGAGATAGAAGAATTGAGAAGGGAATTCGAGGCCAAAATCGATGCTCTCAACCAAGAGGCTGAAGTAGGCGATTCATGTTCATCGAATGGTGAACAAAGGGCCAAGAAAAAAACTGACAAACCTCGCAAGCACAAAGAGGCCTCCTCCGTAATGGAAGGCAACCAATACCACGAGTCCTTCACACAAAAGGACCGTAAAGCCCTACAGCAGCTGCTGAAAGGGCAAAATAAAGAGAAAAAGAGTTACGCCCTATCTGATTTCCTTCCCATGGATTACAAAACAGACAATGACGATGAAATACCGAACTTCCATCGGTATGACGGAATGGGAGACCCTAGGTCTCACTTGCAACTTTTCTCACGTCGAGCCCATAAGAAGAAAAAGGACTCGATGAAATGGGTGTATTGGTTCCCTTTATCCCTTAAAGGCACAACTACCAAATGGCTGGCTTCCTACGATTTAAGCCAGTTCGCTAATTTTGAAGAGTTAGCGAACTACTTCATGTAAAGATTTGCACATAACGTAGAAGTCACGCCGACTTTAAACACTTTAAGGGATACGAAGCAAGGCATGAATGAAGACGTACATGCCATCATTATTCGATGGAGGTCTCTTTTGGGCCAAGTACGAGAGCCAATGTCCGAAGGATGCGCAGTCATGCTCATCCTGGATAATTTTAAAAGCGAGCTAAAGACCCTTCTCTCGCTCCATGAAATCTCAACTTTCTATAAGTTGATCAAAAAACTTCCCTTTTCGAAACAAACTTGAAAAAGGGGATATACGATCATTTATGGAAAGGAAGTGCCATTTCCAAAACCCGCTTGGAAAAGCCCATCACTTATGGGCTACCCACGATGGACAAAGGGGCAAAGCCCCATAAAATCGCCAATGTCCGGGTAGATCCATGTTTGGCGGGCACTTAAAAGAATTTTGAAAAATTAGAAAACAAAAGGGAGAGAAATTTCCAAAAATCGATTGAAAAACGGGAGTACACACCGCTGGGGCAACCTGTGTCGGAGGTCCTAGACCTCCTACTTGCCCAAGGCATGATTGAACTTCTCGAAATCCCCGAGGGAGTCACTTCCAAAGGGGGATATGTAAATCGTTTTTGCAAGTATCATCGGCTCAAAGGCCATGACACAAAACGTTGTTTCTCCCTTTTAAACAAAATCGAGAACTTGATAGCGAAGGGCTGACTCCAGGTCACTACGGAACCTGAGCCAACTCAAGCTATCTTCAAAGAACCCTTTCCCAAGCACGCCAGTAGCAGTGGGAAAGGAAAGGAGGTATGTACCCTCACCTTTTCGAAAAATTTAGCGCAATCATCAGAGTCTGGTCGACCCACTTGTGCGTCTACTCTTGTTCTTTATAAGAAGCCCGCCCAAGTCATCATTCGGGGACCCCAAGAGTTGAATCCCCGGCTAAACCAGTTTTAAAACTTCAAGGTGCTCCTAAACTCTCAATTAGAGCCAATTTAAGTGCAAACCCTAAGTTGGTCGTGGGGGAAGTGACTAGATCCGAGAAGATCTATCAACCCCCGCACCTACAAAGTGCTAAAAAGGTGGTCAGTGTGCCTGGCCCCTCAAAAACATGTATTCCTAGAGTTCTGCCAAAAACAAACAATGGGAAAGTCGTCCTAAACCCTTATGATTTCGAAAACCATCTTTCAAAGATTCATATCCACATGTCCATCCTAGAGCTTATACAAACTTCGCCTAGGCATAGACTCGTGCTAGAGAAAATTCTAGAAAGAGCTAAAGTTAGTTCGAACATAAGTCCTGAATCCCTGTCTAACCAAGTGGCATTAATAGGAGCAAAATCGCCCATCACTTTCTCGGAAGATGATGTAGATAGACCCTACGAGTCCCACAACCAGGCCCTGCATATCGAGGTGGTTCTAAATAACCACTCTCTCGACAGGTGCCTAGTCGATGGGGGAGGAGGGCTCAACATCCTTCCACTTCATGTGGCATATCAAATCGGAGTTACCTTGACTTTTGTGAACTCAAGTCTCATCGTTATCATTGGATACGATGGGAATGCGTCTAGACCTTTAGGATCGATCGAACTCCCGATGGAAACGGGAGGGATCACACACACGGGGGTGTTCCATGTCTTGGACATCCACCCCTATTATAACCTGTTGCTGGGAAGGCCTTGGATACACAGTTTGTGCGCTGTGCCATCCACCTTCCACAGGTGTGTCAAGATCCCTTTCAGGGACCAAGTCATGGTGATCCTAGGTGAGAGTCACCCTCAGCTTCAGGGGATCATAAACTCCCCTTGTTTATCGAGTTCCCAGGCCCATGAGGCTAACCTGGGGCAGACCATGGTCGAGTCACCAAGGCTCGTGTTAAACAACCCTAGGAAGGTTGTGTATGTGAAGGGGCTGCCCAAAGCAGGCCCCCTCCCAATCCTAACCCCTCTAGGAAGACCCAAATATCCCTTATTTCCAAAACCCCTGGACAGAAAGCCATACAAGCACAATATGGACGACAGCAAGTTCCAGGACCACGATCTGTATCATAAATTTTCAAAAAACAAAAAATCATAGAACATGCTGTTGAATATGGGCTATATGCCCTATAAAAGTCTAGGGGCACAAAATCAGGGTCTCCTAGAGCCCATCCTTCCTAGGGCCAGCCCAAGCCGATATGGGATCGGCTACACTCCCAAAATACAGCCAGAGCCACCCCCTGTGACCACCTGGGTCAAGGGTGCCCTGGAGCCTACCCTAAAAGAGACCTACGATTTAGACCTCTTATTCCGAGTCTAACCCGTAGTGTTTTCCCTTTGTAGGTATGATGGAAGATCCCTTTCATAAAAATACAAAAACATTTGGAAAACTTAAAATCAAAAAAATCGAAAAAGGGGAAAAACCAAAAACAATGGAAAATCAAAAACTCGAAAATAGAGTGGTTTGTATAGTTCTTAAAGTTCTTGTTTTACAAAAACCCAAAAAAATCAAAAATCTACAAAATACCAAAAAGATTTTGTACATAGCTGCTCCTGGTAAGTGTAAACACCCCAAATTTCAAAAATTCTACAAAAACAAATGCCTGGTTCAAAAAATGAGCTCAAAAAGCCAAAATTGGAATTTTCGAAAACCCAGGAACTCAAATACTTCAAACCTCCATTTTGCAACCCTGTCGGAACATACATTCTTGAAAATGGGCGAAAGTCCTATTTTTGCAAAAGCCCAGATGAACAGGTAAAGCCTGGCCCAAAGCAATTGCAACACAGATTCACAAAATTCAAAGAGCAAGCCCAGCCCGATCAAAGGCCAAATTCAAAGACAAAAGAGGGGCCCCGAGCCGCAAATGGACTTCAAGCCAGAAGCATCAGAGGCCCAGCCAACAGTGTCCCTAAAATCACGAACAATCCAAGTCAAAAACAACCAAAATCAGTTGAAATAGAGTCCGGAAAGGCGAAAAGGAGCTTGGACAATGAAATGGGTAAAAGCCCCGCTTAAGACGGATCATTGATAAACTCAAGGCCCGCACGAAGCGTTCGACTCAAGACGCCAAGAAAGAGAGAAGAAGAAAAAAAATTGGATCAAATCTAGATCCAAATATCCAGATCCAGATCCAAACAAGACTTGGATTGGATCCGGATTTCAGAATCAATCTAGGATCCAATATCCACATAAGAAACCTATAAAAGGACATGAGGGGCTGGTGGAAAAGGGCTGGAAATTTTTTCTTGTTTCACGTCCTTGCTTGGGTTGGAGAGAGAGAGAGAGAGAGAGGAAAAGCAAGTCAAGAAAAGGGGCTTGACTTGGCCTTTCCATGGTGGGCTGAAATGGTGGGTTTTGTTCTTGTGGGCTGCAAAAGTATTTCATGCCAAGGCTTGGTGCTGCAACTCACGTGGATCCGGCAGCCGTGGATGGTCTGTTTGATGTGAAGACTTGGTGCGTGGAAACCACTAAAAACCATGGCTAAGGTAAGTCCCTAGAACCCACCTAAACCACTCTCTTCTAGCCTTTCTAAACCACCCATACCACCTCTTAAAAATCCAGCAAAGTCCAGCTGTAAACACCCCGAAATCCCACGAATTTCTTAAACAAACCTGGTTTTGTACAAGCAGCCCCAAAGGGCCATTTTGAGTCTGGAAACCCAGGAGCCTTCCAGACAACCCTGTATATATGTTTTAAACTTTATATTTCAAAAATATATAATATGGCTTTTGAAAACCTTTTAAAACACGTTTTTGAAACCCTAAAGCAGCTTGGCCTAATCAAGACAGGACCAACGAAGTCAAAGAGAGCCCGAAACTGGAGCACATGTCGAGCTCGGCACAGCAACTCTTGTATCACATCCATACCCCCAGGATCTCGAACGTCCAAGACCCTGTTATTATCAAAATGTCATTCGAAGTCATCTCCGGAAGGCAGAAACGTAGGCGGACGATCATGTTGGTGAAGACCCAATGCAAACGGAGTGCTGATGCTGTCAGACCCCGCACAAATCGTCCGTTTCGAACCCAGCTCGAAGGAGTTACAGTTCAGTTTGGATTGGATCTGGACCATATATATCCAGATCCCAATCCAAACCCATCTATGGACTTGGATTTGGATTTGGATTCAAAAATCCAATCCAATATCCATATCCATGGCCCACATCACCTTCTCATAAATGGAGGTGGGGCCCACTTGGAATTCACGTGGGATTATGGGCATGAGAGAGAGTGGGGGTGGATAAGATCAAGAGTGTTGTAATTAAGCTTGACTTGTGTGTCAAGTTTGGGGTTAATCGTGTGGGTTAGCCTAATTGAGTGGGTTTAAGCTTGTAATTAGCCAAAACCTAACCTAGGGCTGCACCAACATGAGGTGGTTAAGGTCTATGGGCCATGCAAAGGGAGCTCCTTCACCTAAACCTAACCCAAAACACCTAATCCTAGCCTTCCACCCTAATCCACCCCTAATCTGAGCCTAATCACCTAACCCACTTCCCTAATCCCGGCCTAATCCCAACCTAATCACCTAACCCACTTCCCTAATCCTTCCCTAAACCTAGGTTAATTTTCCTAAACCTAGCCTAATCCTAGCCTAATCACCTAACCTAGCTCACTAAACCTCACCCTAGAACCCAACCACCTAACCAAGCCCTAAACCCCTAAACCACCTCTAGCCCACAATCTACCCAAACCACTAGTATTTAAAATATCTGGCCCTACCCTTTCCAGCCCACCTTATCTTCATACCACCCTACCTAAACCACCTAACCACTACCCCAAACCCAGCCCTAACCGACCTACCCATCCCTATATAAACCCCCCCCCTTGGGGGCGGGTTTCCTAGCTAGAAGCCCTCTCCAAGCCAGTCGGGTTCCTCTCCTTCCCCCAAGTCCAGCCGACTCCTCCACTTCCCCAGCTGCTCCACCTGCTCCGCCTGCACCACCACCACTTGCACCACCATCTCCACCACCTCCCGACCGAGCATCACTACCTCCCCTACTCCCTTCCAGCCGAGCGCCACCTTCTCTTCACTCGGTAAGTACCCCAAACTCTACCTAGCTCCTTCTCCACTCCCTCTCCACTCGCCGCCACCACTCCCACTCGGCCAAGCCTTAGTCATCCTAGCAGCCCGCCACCACCACATTCCCCTAGTCGGCTACTCCAACCGACTATCCCTTCCATTCGGCCAGCCATCTCTTTTCCCCTAGGTGTCCCATTCGACCTTCCCTTTGGCTCCCCTTGGGGCCATACTCCCTAACACTATATACCCTCCTACTGACCCTACATACTTACCTTGCCCAGCCCCTTTTATCCCCCACACCAAGGCGACACCCTTGCTTGCAGCCGGCCACCTTCAAGGCGCCTATCCCGCGACCCATTTGTAGCCTGCCAGCACCCCTTGTCGCTCAACCTCGCGGAGCTCCCGTTTGTAGCGCAAGGCGAAGGCCAAGCCCACGCTCAAGCAAGGCCTCTATGGACCAGCTACTAGTAAGTGCCTAACTCGGTCTTTAGTTGTATACTTGCTTGAGATTAAATTTGATACGGGGTTGTAATAACAGAGCATAGTCTCCCCCCGCTTGTAATAACGTGGCTTGGCACACCCACACACGTGCACTCTCTTAGTTGTGCACGATTTTGAACACACACGGGCCAAATCAGCCCCTAATACATAAGTATATACATATACTTTCATTTTGAAGGGTTTTGCTTAAGTTGGGTGCATTGTCTTTCAATTCAAGCACTCTCACACACATTGAGCTTTCGCTCTTATTTGAAAGACCCAAGTAAGGGCCGACCTATACTATTTGGGTTTCATTTCATGTCGTGTGGGTAAGTCTTTCAATTCAAGCACTCTCACACACATTGAGCTTTCGCTCTCATTTGAAAGACCCAAGTAAGGGCCGACCTATACTATTTGGGTTTCATTTCATGTCGTGTGAATAAGTCTTTCAATTCAAGCACTCTCACACACATTGAGCCTTCGCTCTTATTCCCAAGACCTTAGTAAAGGCCTTATTGCAGTTATATTTGAGTTTCATTTATGTCGTGTGTGTAGTACTTCAATTCAAGCACTCACACACATTGAGCCTTCGCTCTTACTCCCAAGACCTTAGTCAAGGCCATACTGCAATTTATATTTGGGTTTAATTTCATGTCATGTGTGTAAGTCTTTCAATTCAAGCACGCACCCACATTGAGCCTTCGCTCTTATTTGCAAGACCCGAGTAAGGGCTCATATACATAATCTATATACATATCTCCCTTCGGTTATTTCCCTTCGGTTATTTCCCTTCAGTATTGTCTTTACATTTCGGGTTTTCCTTTTGGAGTAGTGTGAGTTTGCATTGCATCTACACCATACCACGAGGTAGGACGCATATTGCATCAAAGCAAGCCCCGCTCGAATTCGCCCATGTAGTGGAGTGTTCATAACACACAAACTAGGTGGCCCGAAGAGGGATAAAAGAAAAGACTTAGGCACGTGCAAACCCACGTGATCTAAAACATGCAATCGCATTTTAAAGACCCGAAATAGACACCTCGAACCGCTTCGTAGACTTTCTCTCCAAAACTCGATTTTTTGCAAAGCGTACAGACTGACCCTTGCGCATCGGTGCAAGAAGGTCTGCGACGACAAGAGCTTACTTGCTCACAGTCGCCACGTTGAGCCTTCGCTCTTATTTGCAAGACTCGAGTAAGGGCTCATATACCTACTCTATATACATATCTCCCTTCGGCACTTACTTTACAAGTCATTTCCCTTCGGTTATTTCCCTTCAGTTATTTCCCTTCAGTATTGTCTTTATATTCGGGTTTTCCCTTTGGAGTAGCGTGAGTTTGCGTTGCATCTACGCCATACCACGAGGTAGGATGCATATTGCATCAAAGCAAGCCCTGCTCGAATTCGCCCATGTAGTGGAGTGTTCATAACACACAAACTAGGTGGCCCGAAAAGGGATAAAAGAAAAGACTTAGGCACGTGCAAATCCACGTGATCTAAAACATGCAATCGCATCTAAAAGACCCGAATTAGACACCTCGAACCGCTTCGTAGACTTTCCATCCCAAAACTCGATTTTTACAAAGCGTACAAACTGACCCTTGTGCATCGGTGCAAGAAGGTCTGCGACGACAAGAGCTTACTTACTCACAGTCGCCACGTTTAGAAGTCAGTGTTAAATATATCTTCGCTAGCTTAAGTAAGCTAGCTAGCACGCCCTGTTTGCATACATAGGCCTTAGACACACGAGAAGATCCGCTCCGAGCCCTAAAAAGGCAAGAGGTGGGGATTTTTCGCGCGTCTACAGAGATTGGCACGCCCGGTGGGACGTGAGCCTTTCAAAAATCGAGTTTTTTTTAAGTAGAAGTCTTGCGAAAATTTTGTAAAAGGTGTCATTTTAACTTGTTTTCTTTGCTTATACTTAGGACATTTTGAAAAAGCTTGAAAAGCATGTCAAAATCCAATCCAAGTGAAGTGTCGAGCCAAGGCTCATGCGCATCAAGTTCTCACTCTAGGAGGATTTTCAAAAACAAAATAAAACTAGATGAAATCGAGGACTTGAGAAGGGAGTTTGAGGCCAAAATCGATGCTCTCAGCCAAGAGGCTAAAGTAGGCGATTCATGTTCATCGAACGGTGAACAAAGGCCTAAAAAGAAATCTGAAAAACCTCGCAAGCACAAAGAGGCCTCCGTAATGGAAGGCAACGAATACCACGAGTCCTTCACACAAAAGGACCGTAAAGCCCTACAGCAGTTGCTGAAAGGGCAAAATAAAGAGAAAAGAAACTATGCCCTGTCTGATTTCCTTCCTATGGACTACGAAACAGACAGTGACGATGAAATACCAAACTTCCATCGGTATGATGGCATGGGAGACCCTAGGTCTCACTTGCAGCTTTTCTCACGTCGAGCCCATAAGAAGAAAAAGGACTCGATGAAATGGGTGTATTGGTTCCCTTTATCCCTTAAAGGCACAGCTGCCAAATGGCTGGCTTCCTACGACTTAAGCGAGTTCGCTACTTTTGAAGAGTTAGCGAACTGCTTCATGCAAAGATTTGCACACAACGTAGAAGTCACGCCAACTCTGAATACCTTAAGGGATACAAAGCAAGGCATGAACGAAGACGTACATGCCTTCATTATAAGATGGAGGTCGCTTTTGGGCCAAGTGCGAGAGCCCATATCCGAAGGATGCGCAGTAATGCTCATCCTGGATAATTTTAAAAGCGAGTTAAAAACCCTTCTCTCGCTCCATGAGATTTCAACTTTCCATAAGTTGATCAAAAAGGCCTCCCTTTTCGAAACCAACTTGCGAAAAGGGACATACGATCACTTATGGAAAGGAAGTGCCGTTCCAAAAACCCGTTTGGAAAAGCCCATCGCATATGGGTTGCCCACGACGGACAAAGGGGCAAAACCCCAAAAAATCGCCAATGTCCGGGTGGATCCAGGCGTGGCAAGCACTTCCAAAAATTTTGAAAAATTAGAAAATAAGAGGGAGCGAAATTTTCAAAAACCAATTGAAAAACGGGAGTATACTCCGCTGGGGCAACCTGTGTCGGAGGTCCTAGACCTCCTACTTGCCCAGGGCATGATAGAACTCCCTGAAATCCCCGAAGGAGTCACTTCCAAAGGGGGGTATTTAAACCGATTTTGTAAGTATCATCGGCTCAAAGGCCATGATACCAAACGCTGCTTCTCTCTCTTAAATAAAATTGAGAACTTGATAGCAGAAGGCCGGCTCCAGGTCACTGCGGAACATGAGCCACCTCAAGCTATCTTCAAGGAACCCTTTCCCAAACACGCCAGTGGCAGTGGGAAAGGAAAGGAGGTATGTACCCTCACCATTTCCAAGGAACTAGTACAAAAACCCGAACCTGGTCGACCTACTTGTGCGCCCATTCTTGTACTATACAAGAGGCCCGCCCAAGTCGTCATTCGGGGAACACCAAAAGTGGAAACCCCGGTAAAACCAGTTTTAAAAATCCAAGGTTCTCCTCAGCTCTTCCTTAGAGCCAAATTTAGCGTGAACCCTAGGCTGGTCGTGGGGGAAGTCACTAGATCCGGGAGGATCTATCAACCCCCGCACCTTCAAGGTGTTCAAAAGGTGGTCAGTGTGCCTGGCCCCTCAAAAGCATGTATCCCTAGTGTTCTGCCAAAAGCAGATAAGGACAAAGTCATCCTAAATCCTTATGACTTCGAAAACCACCTTTCAAAGATTCCTATTCACATGTCTATCCTAGAGCTTATAAAAACCTCGCCTAGGCATAGACTTGTATTAGAGAAAATTCTAGAAAGGGCCAAGGTTGATTCGAACATAAGTCCGGAATCCTTGTCTGCCCAAGTGGCTTTATTAGGAGCAAAATCGCCCATCACTTTCTCGGAAGATGATGTAGATAGACCCTACGAAACCCATAACCAGGCCCTACATATCGAGGTGGTTCTAAACAACCACTCTCTGGACAGGTGCCTAGTCGATGGTGGAGGAGGGCTCAACATCCTTCCACTTCATGTGGCGTACAAAATCGGAGTCACCTTGACTTCAGTGAACCCAAGCCCCATCGTTATCACTGGATACGATGGGAATGCGTCTAGACCTTTAGGATCCATCGAACTCCCAATGGAAATGGGAGGGATCGAACACACGGGGGTGTTCCATGTCTTGGACATCCACCCCCATTATAACCTATTGCTGGGAAGGCCCTGGATACACAGTTTGTGCGTTGTGTCATCCACCTTCCACAGGTGTGTCAAGATCCCTTTTAGGGACCAGGTCGTAGTGATCCTAGGTGAGAGTCACCTACAGCTTCAGGGGATCATAAACTCCCCTTATTTATCAAGCTCCCAAGCCCATGAGGCTAACCTGGGGCAAATTATGGTTGAGCCACCTCGCTCATGTTAAACAACCCTAGGAAGGTTGTATGTGTGAAGGGGCCATCCAAAGGAGGCCCCCTCCCGATTCTAACCCTTATAGGAAAACCCAAGCGTTCCCTATTTCCAAAACCCCTGGACAAGAGGCCATATGAGCATAATATGGACGATAGCATGTTCTAGGACCACGACTTATATCCAACTTTCTTGAAAAACAAAAAGTCATGGAACATGTTGTTGAACATGGGCTACACGCCCTATAAGAGTCTAGGGGCACAGAACTAGGGTCTCCTAGAGCCCATCCTTCCTAGGGCCAACCCAAGCCGATATGGGATCGGCTATACTCCCCGAATACCGTCGGAGCCACCCCCTGTGACCACCTAGGTCAAGGGTGCCCCGGAGCCTGCCTTAGAAGAGACCTACGATTTAGATCTCCTATTCCGAGTCTAACCCGTAGTGTTTTCCCTTTATAGGTATGACGGAAGATCCCTTTTCTAAAAATACAAAAACATTTGAAAAGCTTAAAATAAAAAAAAATCCAAAAACAAGAAAAACCAAAAACAATGGAAAAACAAAAACTCGAAAAAAGAGTGCTTTGTATAGTTCCCAAAGTTCTTGTTTTACAAAAACCTAAAAAAATCGAAAATTTGGAAAATACCCAAAAGATTTTGTACATAGCTGCTCCTGGTAGGACTTTGGCAAAAGAAAAGGATTTCGAAAGAAACGTCGTCTGCATAGCGAGACCAAAAATTTCGAAATCACTTGAAAATCCAAGTACAAAACCATGTCATTTTGAAAACCACGCATCAAATTCCCTCGGGTCTATAGCCCACGAGAATGATCGAAGCCCGGAAGTGGATCCCCTTGAGGAAGATCCCACTTCTGAGCTCCCAGAATTTCGTAGAATTCTCGATTTTGAAAGACCTTCCCAATCAGTAGGAGGAGATTTCATAGAGGTGAACCTAGGGGATGATTCAAATCCCAAAACCATCAAAATAGGTGCATGCTTGCATGAAACCGAAAGGTTAGCATTCATTGCATTTCTATGAACCTATTTAGATGTGTTTGCATGGACGTATGAAGACATGCCAGGCATAGATCCCAGCATTATCGAGCATCGTCTTCCCTTAGATGCAGGTGTAAAACCCATAAAGCAGAAGCTTAGGAAAATACACCCGAATATACACACGCAAGTCAAAGAGGGTTTAGAAGATTTGCTAAAAGCCGGATTTATAAAACCCATTGCGTATTCTGATTGGTTATCAAATATCGTTGTGGTTCGAAAAACCAATGGAAAAATTCGAATATGCATCGATTTCAGAAAAATGCCCTTTGGTTTGAAAAATGTCGGCGCAACATACCAACGAGCCACGACCACGATCTTCCATGATCAAATTCATGAGCTTGTAGAAGTGTATGTAGATGATCTCTTGGCAAAATCCAAAACCCGATGCACCCATATCGAATGTTTACAAAAGATTTTCGAAAGGCTTAGGCTTTACAAAGTAAAGCTAAACCCTCAAAAATGTGTGTTCGGGGTAGAATCAGGGAAGCTCCTAGGCTTTATGGTGAGCCAAAGGGGAATAGAAGTCGACCCCTCTAAGTGTCGAGCCATCATAGACATGGCTCCACCCTCCAATCTCACCCAAATCCGTAGCCTCCAGGGTCGATTACAATCCGTTCACCGATTCATATCGAATCTGGCAACTAGATGCGAACCCTTCAACAAACTATTGAGGAAGGGCACGAAATTCTTATGGTGTGGCATTCGTGGGAGTCCGGATGGAAGTCCTATAAGCCCATAAAGCTTCATCCAGCTTCTCGTGCCACGTCCTACCCTTCTCTAAGGTTTCTCAATAATACTAATGAGAGTCTTGTTTGTGGCTTCGGCTTGGCCGTTGCCTTGAGGGTAGTAGGGCGAGGAGAAGTGGTGAGTTATGCCGTACGTGTTGCACAATTTAACCATCCGCTCGTTCTTGAATGGGGTACCATTATCAGACACAAGGTCTCGTGGAACCCCAAATCGAGCCAAGATATTCCTCCGGATGAAAGCCACCACATGTTGCCCCATTACATTGGTTAGGGAAACGGCTTCCACCCACTTGGAGAAATACTCCGTGGCTGCTAAAATAAATCGATGCCCATTCGAGGCCATTGGAAATATTGGGCCTACGATGTCAAACGCCCACATGGTAAATGGCCAGGGGCTGACCACGGAATGCAATGCAGATGATGGGATATGAATGGCGTGCCCATGCACTTGGCATTAACATGACCTCCACATTCTCCATCGTGGAACTCATGCATCACTATCCTAGCCTCCTCTAGTTTGATACATCTAAGCAGAATGCTGGTAAAACTTTTTTTGTATAAGACCCCACCCAGAATGGTGTATCGGGTCGAAATCTTACGAATGAATGCCTTATCTTTGGATGTGGCATCCTTGGTGAATCCCCCATTTTCCAAAAATTGTTTTATGTCATAAAACCAGGGTTTTTCAATAGACTCTAGGTTGTTTTGGTAAATATCCAAGTCGTGTGTGGATGGGTGGGGCGCATGCCATATTTCCAAAGATCTGGTCCCTGAAATGGGATCGACCTTCAGGGTTGAACCCAAGGAGGAGAGGGCATCGGCGATGCCATTGTCCTCTCTTCCTATGTGTGTGAGTTTACACGACTGGAAGGATTGGACCAATCGAGTGGCCAACTCGTGATATGGAAGTAGTTTCTCATTACGTACTTGCCAAATTTTTAAAACCTAGTTTACGACAAGGAGCGAATCTCCAAAGACCTCGATGCATGATGCCCCTAGAGTTTTCGAAATCCTTAAGCCTTGTATGAGTGCTTCATACTCAGCTACGTTGTTGGAACATTCGAAATCTAAGCGGACCGCTATGGGAATCTCGCCCTTTTCAGGGAAGATTAGGATGACCCCAGCACCAGCCCCTCGTTGGTTTTGTGCCCCATCGAAGTGCATCTTCCGCACTTGGTTTTCGAAAGAATTGGCCAAAATGTGGTTTTGAAAATGGTTTTGCAAGATGCCTTCATTAGGCATTTCGACAAGAGTGGGATATGCGTCCTCTAAGGGGAATTCAGCCACGTAATCTGCTAGGGCTTGCCCCTTAATGGAGATCTGGTGATGGTATTTCAGGTCATACTCCATTAGAAGGAGTTGCCATTTGCCCAATCTACCCGCGAGAATGGGTTTTTCGAACAAGTGCTTGATTGGATCAAGCTTGGACACTATCCAGATCTCATGATCTAAGAAATAGTGTCTGAACTTCTGGCAAGCCCAGACTAGGGCCAAGCACGTCTTCTCCATGGCTTGATAATTTTGTTCATAAGCCAAGAGAGTTTTCGAAATATAGTAGATAGCATACTCCTTATGGGTGTCATCCTCGTATTGAGCCAACAGGGCTCCTAAAGCATTTACATGCACGGAGATGTATAATAAAAGCGGTTTTCCTTGCTTTGGAGGATTTAAAATAGGGGGATTAACCAAGTATGCCTTCAGTCTCTCGAAGGACTTTTGGCATTCGTCATCCCATAAGAATTTCGTACCCTTCCTCAACAGTTTGTTGAAGGGTTCGCATCTAGTTGTCAGATTCGATATGAATCGGCGAACGGATTGTAAACGACCCTGAAGGCTACGGATTTGGGTGATATTGGAGGGTGGAGCCATGTCTATGATGGCTCGACACTTAGAGGGGTCGACTTCTATTCCCCTTTGGCTTACCATAAAGCCTAGAAGCTTCCCTGATTCTACCCCGAACACACATTTTTGAGGGTTTAGCTTTACTTTGTAAAGCTTAAGCCTTTCGAAAATCTTTTGTAAACATTTGATATGGGTGCATCGGGTTTTGGATTTTGCCAAGACATCATCTACATACACTTCTACAAGCTCATGGATTTGATCATGGAAGATCGTGTTCATGGCTCGTTGGTATGTTGCGCCGGCATTTTTCAAACCAAAGGGCATGACTGTATAGCAGTACGTGCCCCATGGGGTTGTGAAGGCGGTCTTATCCTGATCTCGTGGACTTAGTTTGATTTGATTATAACCTGAATAGCCATCCATAAATGAAAACATTTCATGATTTGCAGTACTATCGATTATCAAATCTATGTTTGGTAAAGGATAATTATCCTTTGGAGTGGCTTTATTCAGGTTTCTGAAATCGATGCATATTCGAATTTTCCCATTGGTTTTTTGAACCACAACGATATTTGACAACCAATCAGAATACGCAATGGGTTTTATAAATCCGGCTTTTAGCAGATCTTCTAAACCCTCTTTGACTTGCGTGTGTACATTCGGGTGTATTTTCCTAAGCTTCTGCTTTATGGGTTTTACACCTACATCTAAGGGAAGACGATGCTCGACAATTGTGGGATCTATGCTCGGCATGTCTTCATACGTCCATGCAAACACATCTAAATAGGTTCGTAGAAATGCAATGAATGCTAACTTTTCAGTTTCATGCAAGCATGCACCTATTTTGATTGTTTTGGGATTGGAATCATCCCCTAGGTTCACCTCTATGAAATCTCCTCCTACTGATTGGGAAGGTCTTTCAAAATTGAGAATTCTATGAAATTTTGGGAGCTCAGAAGTAGGATCTTCCTCAAGGGGATCCACTTCCGGGCTTTGATCATTCTCGTGGGCTATAGACCCGAGGGAACTTGATGCGTGGTTTTCAAAATGATCTGGTTTTGTACTTGGATTTTCAAGTGATTTCGAAATTTTTGGTCTAGCTATGCAGACGACGTTTCTTTCGAAATCCTTTTCTTTTGCCAAAGTCCTACCAGAAGCAGCTATGTACAAAATCTTTTTGGTATTTTCCAAATTTTCAATTTTTTTGGGTTTTTGTCAAACAAGAACTTTGGGAACTATACAAAGTACTCTTTTTTCGAGTTTTTGTTTTTCCATTGTTTTTGGTTTTTCTTGTTTTTCGATTTTTTTTTATTTTAAGTTTTTCAAATGTTTTTGGTATTTTTAGAAAAAGGGATCTTCCGTTATACCTACAAAGGGAAAACACTACGGGTTAGACTAAGAATAGGAGGTCTAAATCGTAGGTCTCTTCTAAGACAGGCTCCGGGGCACCCTTGACCCAGGTGGTCACAGGGGGTGGCTCCGGCGGTATTCGGGGAGTATAGCCGATCCCATATCGGCTTGGGTTGGCCCTAGGAAGGATGGGCTCTAGGACACCCTGGTTCTGTGCCCCTAGACTCTTGTAGGGCGTGTAGCCCATGTTCAACAACATGTTCCATGACTTTTTGTTTTTTGAAAAGGTTGGATATAAGTTGTGGGCCTGAAACATGCTATCATCCATATTAGGCTCGTATGGCCTCTTGTCCAAGGGCTTTGGAAATAGGGAACGCTTGGGTTTTCCTAGGACGATTAAAGTCGGGAGGGGGCCTGCTTTGGGCGGCCCCTTCACACATACAACCTTCCTAGGGTTGTTCAACACGAGCCGAGGTGGCTCAACCATAATTTGCCCCAGGTTAGCCTCATGGGCCTGGGAGCTTGATAAACAAGGGGAGTTTATGATCCCCTGAAGCTGTGGGTGACTCTCACCTAGGATCACTACGACCTGGTCGCTAAAAGGGATCTTAACACACCTGTGGAAGGTGGATGGCACAGCGCATAAACTGTGTATCCAGGGCCTTCCCAGCAATAGGTTATAATGGGGTTGGATGTCCAAGACATGGAACAACCCCGTGTGTTCGATCCCTCCCGTTTCCATTGGGAGTTCGATGGATCCTAAAGGTCTAGACGCATTCCCATCGTATCCAGTGATAACGATGGGGCTTGGGTTCACTGAAGTCAAGGTGACTCCGATTTTGTACGCCACATGAAGTGGAAGGATGTTGAGCCCTCCTCCACCATCGACTAGGCACCTGTCCAGAGAGTGGTTGTTTAGAACCACCTCGATATGCAGGGCCTGGTTATGGGTTTCGTAGGGCCTATCTACATCATCTTCCGAAAAAGTGATGGGCGATTTTGCTCCTAATAAAGCCACTTGGGCAGACAAGGACTCCGGACTTATGTTCGAATCAACCTTGGCCCTTTCTAGAATTTTCTCTAATACAACTCTATGCCTAGGCGAGGTTTTTATAAGCTCTAGGATAGACATGTGAATAGGAATCTTTGAAAGGTGGTTTTCGAAGTCATAGGGATTTAGGATGACTTTGTCCTTATCTGCTTTTGGCAGACCACTAGGGATACATGCTTTTGAGGGGCCAGGCACACTGACCACCTTTTGAGCACCTTGAAGGTTTGGGGGTTGATAGATCCTCCCGGATCTATTTACTTCCCCCACGACCAGCCTAGGGTTCGCGCTAAACTTGGCTCTAAGGATGAGCTGAGGAGAACCTTGGATTTTTAAAACTGGTTTTACCGGGGTTTCCACTTTTGGTGGTCCCCGAATGACGACTTGGGCGGGCCTCTTGTATAGTACAAGGATGGGCGCACAAGTAGGTCGACCAGGTTCTGGCTTTCGCGCTAGTTCCTTGGAAATGGTGAGGGTACATACCTCCTTTCCTTTCCCACTGCCACTGGCGTGTTTGGGAAAGGGTTCCTTGAAGATAGCTTGAGGTGGCTCAGGTTCCGCAGTGACCTAGAGCCGGCCTTCTGCTATCAAGTTCTCAATTTTATTTAAGAGAGAGAAGCAGTGTTCGGTATCATGGCCTTTGAGCCGATGATATTTACAAAATCGGTTTAAATACCCCCCTTTGGAAGTGACTCCTTCGGGGATTTCAGGGAGTTCTATCATGCCCTGGGCAAGTAAGAGGTCTAGGACCTCCGACACAGGTTGCCCCAGCGAAGTATACTCCCGTTTTTCAACCGGTTTTTGAAAATTGCGTTCCCTCTTATTTTCTAATTTTTCAAAATTTTTGGAAGTGCCCGGCATGCCTGGATCCACCCGGACATTGGCGATTTTATGGGGCTTTGCCCCTTTGTCCGTCGTGGGCAGCTCATATGCGATGGGCTTTTCCAAACGGGTTTTTGGAACGGCACTTCCTTTCCATAAGTGATCATATGTCCCTTTTCGCAAGTTGGTTTCGAAAAGGGAGGCCTTTTTTATCAACTTATGGAAAGTTGAAATCTCATGGAGTGAGAGAAGGGTTTTTAACTCGCTTTTAAAATTATCCAGGATGAGCATTACTGCGCATCCTTCGGATATGGGCTCTCGCACTTGGCCCAAAAGTGACCTCCATCTTATAATGAAGGCATGCACGTCTTCGTTTATGCCTTGCTTTGTATCCCTTAAGGTATTCAGAGTCGGCGTGACTTCTACGTTCTGTGCAAATCTTTGCATGAAGCAGTTCGCTAACTCTTCAAAAGTAGCGAACTGGCTTAAGTCGTAGGAAGCCAGCCATTTGGCAGCTGTGCCTTTAAGGGATAGAGGGAACCAATACACCCATTTCATCGAGTCCTTTTTCTTCTTATGGGCTCGACGTGAGAAAAGCTGCAAGTGAGACCTAGGGTCTCCCATGCCATCATACCGATGGAAGTTCGGTATTTCATCGTCACTGTCTGTTTCGTAATCCATAGGAAGGAAATCAGACAGGGCGTAGCATCTTTTCTCTTTATTTTGCCCTTTCAGCAACTGTTGTAGGGCTTTACGGTCCTTTTGTGTGAAGGACTCGAGGTATTGGTTGCCTTCCATTACGGAGGCCTCTTTTTGCTTGCGAGGTTTTTCAGATTTCTTTTTAGGCCTTTGTTCACCATTCGATGAACATGAATCACCTACTTCAGCCTCTTGGCTGAGAGCATCGATTTTGGCCTCAAACTCCCTTCTCAAGTCCTCGATTTCATCTAGTTTTATTTTGTTTTTGAAAATCCTCCTAGAGTGAGAACTTGATGCGCATGAGCCTTGGCTCGACACTTCACTTGGATTGGATTTTGACATGCTTTTCAAGGCTTTTCAAATTGTCCTAAGTACAAGCAAAGAAAACAAGTTAAAAATGACACCTTTTTACAAAATTTTCGCAAGACTTCTACTTAAAAACTCGATTTTTGAAAGGCTCACGTCCCACCGGGCGTGCCAATCTCTGTAGACGCACGAAAAATCCCCGCCTCTTGCCTTTTCAGGGCTCGGAGTGGATCCTCTCATGTGTCTAAGGCCTATGTATGCAAACAGGGCGTGCCAGCTAGCTTACTTAAGCTAGCGAAGATATATTTAACACTGACTTCTAAACGTGGCGACTGTGAGCAAGTAAGCTCTTGTCGTCGCAGACCTTCTTGCACCGATGCGCAAGGGTCAGTCTGTACGCTTTGCAAAAAATCGAGTTTTGGAGAGAAAGTCTATGAAGCGGTTTGAGGTGTCTATTTCGGGTCTTTCAAATGCGATTGCATGTTTTAGATCACGTGGGTTTGCACGTGCCTAAGTCTTTTCTTTTATCCCTCTTCGGGCCACCCAGTTTGTGTGTTATGAACACTCCACTACATGGGCGAATTCGAGCGGGGCTTGCTTTGATGCAATATGCGTCCTACCTCGTGGTATGGCGTAGATGCAATGCAAACTCACGCTACTCCAAAGGGAAAACCCGAAATATAAAGACAATACTGAAGGGAAATAACCGAAGGGAGATATGTATATAGATTATGTATATGAGCCCTTACTCGGGTCTTGCAAATAAGAGCGAAGGCTCAATGTGGGTGCGTGCTTGAATTGAAAGACTTACACACACGACATGAAATTAAACCCAAATATAAATTGCAGTATGGCCTTGACTAAGGTCTTGGGAGTAAGAGCGAAGGCTCAATGTGTGTGAGTGCTTGAATTGAAGTACTACACACACGACATAAATGAAACCCAAATATAACTGCAATAAGGCCTTTACTAAGGTCTTGGGAATAAGAGCGAAGGCTCAATGTGTGTGAGAGTGCTTGAATTGAAAGACTTACTCACACGACATGAAATGAAACCCAAATAGTATAGGTCGGCCCTTACTTGGGTCTTTCAAATAAGAGCAAAAGCTCAATGTGTGTGAGTGCTTGAATTGAAAGACAACGCACCCAACTTAAACAAAACCCTTCGAAAATGAAAGTATATATATATATATATATACTTATGTATGAGGGGCTGATTAGGCCCGTGTGTGTTCAAAATCATGCACAACTAAGAGAGTGCACGTGTGTGGGTGTGCCAAGCCACGTTATTACAAGCGGGGGGAGACTATGCTCCGTTATTACAACCCCGTATCAAATTGAATCTCAAGCAAGTATACAATTAAAGACCGAGTTAGGCACTTACGAGTAGCTGGTCCGTAGAGGTCTTGCTTGAGCGTGGGCTTGGCCTTCGCCTTGGGCTGCAAACGGGAGCTTCGCGAGGGGGAATGACAAAGGGTGCTGGCCGGCTGCAAGTTGGGCGCGGGATAGGCGCCTCGAAGGTGGCCGGCTGCAAGTGGGTGTCGCCTTGATGTGGGGGATTAAAGGGCTGGGCCAAGTGAATATGTAGGGTCACGAATGGAGAGTATAGAGTGTTAGGGAATATGGACCTAAGGGGAGTTTAAGGGAAGGCCGAATAGGACATTGTAAACACCACGAAATCCATGTTCAAAATCCATCTGGTTTTATACAAGCAGCCCCAAAGGGCCATTTTGAGTCTGGAAACCCAGGAGCCTTCCAGACAACCCTGTATATATGTTTTAACTTTATCTTTCAAAAACATATAATATGGCTTTTGAAAACCTTTTAAAACACGTTTTTGAAACCCCAAAGTGGCTTGGCCCGATCAAGACAGGATCAGGTGAGCTAAGAAGAGCCCGGAACCGGAGCACATGTCAAGCCCGGCACAGCAACTCTTGTATCTGATTCACACCCCCAGGATCTCGAACGTCCAAGACCCTGTTCTCATCAAAATATCCTTTGAAGTCATCTCCGGAAGGCAGAAACGGAGGCGGACGACCATGTTGGCGAAGACCGAACGCAGACGGAGTACTGATGCTGTCAGGCCCCGCACAAATCGTCCGTTTCGAACCCAGCTCGAAGGAGTCAGAGTTCAGTTTGGATTGGATCTAGACCATATATATCCAAATCCCAATCCAAACCCATATGTGGACTTGGATTTGGATTTGGATCCAGAGATCCAATCCAATATCCATATCCATGGCCCACATCACCTTCTCATAAATGGAGGTGGGGCCCACTTGAAATTCACGTGGGATATTGGGCATGAGAGAGAGTGGGGATGGAAAATATCAAGAGTGTTGTAATTAAGCTTGACTTGTGTGTCAAGTTTGGGTTTAATCATGTGGGTTAGCCTAATTGAGTGGGTTTAAGCTTGTAATTAGCCAAAACCTAACCTAGGGCTGCACCAACATGAGGTGGTTAAGGTCTATGGGCCATGCAAAGGGAGCTCCTTCACCTAAACCTAACCCAAAACACCTAATCCAAGCCTACCCCCCTAATCCACCCCTAATCTGAGCCTAATCACCTAACCCACTTCCCTAATCCCGGCCTAATCCCAACCTAATCACCTAACCCACTTCCCTAATCCTTCCCTAAACCTAGATTAATTTCCCTAATCCTAGCCTAAACCTAGCCTAATCACCTAACCTAGCTCACTAAACCTCACCCTAAGACCCAACCACCTAACCTAGCCCTAAACCACCCCTAGCCCACAATCTACCCAAACCCCTAGTTTTCAAAATATCTGGCCCAACCCTTTCCAGCCCACCTTATCTACATACCACCCTACCTAAACCACCTAACCACTACCCCAAGCCCAGCCCTAACCGACCTACCCATCCCTATTTAAACCCCCCCCCTTGGGGGCGGGTTTTCCTAGCTAGAAGGACCTCACCAACCTCAGTCGGGCCCTCTCTTTCCCCCATTTCCTCACCCAACTGAACCTGCCCGCCTGCTCCACCTGCGCCGCCTGCACCACCACCATCCCTCCACCCCACCCCAGCTCACACCACCATCTCCCAGCCGGACGCCACCGCTTGCTCTCCATCCCAACCACCCGGCTTCTCTCTTTCATCCACCGCCTCTCCCCATTCGGTAAGCATTCCCCAACTCTACCTAAATCCTTCTCTACTCCCTCTCCACTCCTAGCCACCCACCCTATCATCATCTCAGCCCTTTGTCACCACCCTTTTCACTTAGCCGAACCTAGCACAACCTAAACTACCGGCCACTACCTAACCATCCCATTTGCACCCGGCCAGCCATTTCTTCCACCCTATAGGACTCTGTAGACGCGCGAAAAATCCCCGCCTCTTCGCCTCTTTCGTGGCTTAGAGTGGATCTTATCGTGCGTCTAAGGCCTAGATATACAAACAGGGCGTGCCAGCTAGCTTACTTAAGCTAGCGAAGATATATTAACACTGACTTCTAAACGTGGCGACTGTGAGCAAGTGAGCTCTTGTCGTCGCAGACCTTCTTGCACCGATGCGCAAGGGTCAGTCTGTACGCTTTTGCAAAAATCGAGTTTTAGGGAGAAAGTCTACGAAACGGTTCGAGGTGTCTATTTCGGGTCTTTAAGATGCGTTTGCATGTTTTTAGATCACGTGGATTTGTACGTGCCTAAGTCTTTTCTTTTATCCCTTTTTGGGTCGCCTAGTTTGTGTGTTATGAACACTCCACTACATGGGCGAATTCGAGCGGGGGTTGCTTCGATGCAATATGCGTCCTACCTCGTGGTATGGCGTAGATGCAATGCAAACTCACGCTACTCCAAAGGGAAAACCCGAAAATGTAAAGACAATGCTGAAGGGAAATAACAGAAGGGAAATAACCGAAGGGAAATAACAGAAGGGAAATAACAGAAGGGAAATATGTATATATCTTATGTATATGAGCCCTTACTCGGGTCTTGCAAATAAGAGCGAAGGCTCAATGTGGGTGCGTGTTTGAATTGAAAGACTTACACACACGACATGAAATTAAACCCAAATATAAATTGCAGTATGGCCTTGACTAAGGTCTTGGGAGTAAGAGCGAAGGCTCAATGTGTGTGAGAGTGTTTGAATTGAAGTACTACACACACGACATAAATGAAACCCAAATATAACTGCAATAAGGCCTTTACTAAGGTCTTGGGAGTAAGAGCGAAGGCTCAATGTGTGTGAAAGTGCTTGAATTGAAAGACTACTCACACGACAAGAAATGAAACCCAAATAGTATAGGTCGGCCCTTACTTGGGTCTTTCAAATAAGAGCGAAAGCTCAATGTGTGTGAGAGTGTTTAAATTGAAAGACTTACTCACACGACATGAAATGCAACCCAAATAGTATAGGTCGGCCCTTACTTGGGTCTTTCAAATAAGAGCGAAAGCTCAATGTGTGTGAGAGTGTTTAAATTGAAAGACAACACACCCAACTTAAACAAAACCCTTCGGAAATGAAATATATACGTACACTTATATATTAGGGGCTGATTAGGCCCGTGTGTGTTTGAAATTGTGCACGACTAAGAGAGTGCACGTGTGTGGTTGTGCCAAGCCACGTTATTACAAGCGGGGGGAGACTATGCTCCGTTATTACAACCCCGTATCAAATTGAATTTCAAGCAAGTGTATGATCAAAGACCGAGTTTAGAAACTTACAAGTAGCTGGTCCGTAGAGGTCTTGCTTGAGCGTGGCCTTGGCTTTGGGCTGCAAACGGGAGCTCCGCGAAGGTACGTGACCAAGAGTGCTGGCCGGCTGCAAGTGGGCGCGGGATGGACGCCTCGAAGGGGGTCGGTGGCAAGTGGGCGGCGCCTCCAAGTAGGGAGTTTAGAGTGGCTGACTAAGTGGGTCTTAGGGTCACTAGGTAAGTTAGGGACTTAGGGAACTGGACCTAAAAGGTGAGCTAGTGGGAAGGCCAAAGAGGACGCCTAGGGGGAGGTCGGCCGAATGGGAGGTGGTGGCTGAGTAGTGGCCAGCCACTTGGGTTATCCTAGGTTCGGCTAGGCTTAGGTGGTGGCGGCAAAGAGGCTGAGCTAAGGGGAAGATGGGTGGCTAAGAGTGGAGAGGTGGTAGAGAGTGGTTTTGAGGGAGTTAGGGGGACTTACCGAATGGGAAGAAGTGGCAGCAAAGGTGGCTGTCGGCTGGTGGAAGATGGGAGAAGGAGAGGGCCCGGCTGAGTGAGGTGGTGGCGTCCGGCTGGTGGGGCAGTGATGGTGGATGGAAGAGGGAGAGTGGCGGAGCAGGTGGCGGCTGGTGGGGCTGGAGCTGCTGGGAAGACGGGTGAGAGATGGGAGAGGAAGAGGGCCCGGCTGAGAGTGGAAAGTGGTTCCCACTTGGAAAACCCGCCCACAATGGGGGGGGTTTAAATAGGGGATGGGTAGGTCGGTTAGGGCTGGGTTGTGGGTAGTGGTTAGGTGGTTTAGGTAGGGTAGTATATAGATAAGGTGGGCTGGATGGGATTGGGCCAGATATTTTAAAACTAGGTGTTTGGGAAAATCGTGGGCTAAGGGTGGTTTAGGGCAAGGTTAGGTGGTTGGGTTTTAGGGTGAGGTTTAGTGAGCTAGGTTAGGTGGTTTAGGCTAGGTTTAGGCTAGGATTAGGGAAATTAATCTAGGTTTAGGGAAGGATTAGGGGAGTGGGTTAGGTGATTAGGTTGGGATTAGGCCGGGATTAGGGAAGTGGGTTAGGTGATTAGGTTCAGATTAGGGGTGGATTAGGGGTTTAGGCTAGGTTTAGGCATTTTTGGCTAGGTTTAGGTGATGGAGCTCCCTTAGCATGGCCCATAAACCTTGATCACCCCATGTTGGTGCAGCCCTAGGTTAGGTTTTAGCTAATTACAAGCTTAAACCCACTCAATTAGGCTAAACCACAAGATTAAACCCAAACTTGACACACAAGTCAAGCTTAATACAACACTCTTGATATTTATCACCCCCACTCTCTCTCATGCCCAATATCCCACGTGAATTTCAAGTGGGCCCCACCTCCATTTATGAGAAGGTGATGTGGGCCATGGATATGGATATTGGATTGGATTTCTGGGTCCAAATCCAAATCCAAATCCACATATGGGTTTGGATTGGAATCTGGATATATATGGTCCAGATCCAATCCAAACTGAACTCTGACTCCTTCGGGCCGGGTTCGAGACGGACGATTCGTGCGGGGCCTGACAGCATCAGTGCTCCGTCTGCGTTGGGTCTTCGCCAACATGGTCGCCCGCCTCCGTTTCTGCCTTCCGGAGATGACTTCAAATGATATTTTGGTAAGAACAGGGTCTTGGACGTTCGAGATCCTGGGATGTGAATGAGATGCAAGAGATGCTGTGCCGGGCTCGACAGGTGCTCCGGTTCCGGGCTCTTCTTGGCTCTCCTGGTCCTGTCTTGATCGAGCCAAGCCACTTCGGGGTTTCAAAACATGTTTTAAAAGGGTTTTCAAAAGCTATATCATATGTTTTTTTGAAAGATAAAGTTTAAAACATATATACAGGGTTGGTTTGGAAGGCTCCTGGGTTTCCAAACTCAAAATGGCCCTTTGGGGCTGTTTGTATAAAACCAGATTCGTTTAAGGAATTCGTGGGATTTTGGGGTGTTTACAGATGCCCCTCTTTGGCCTTGTCCAAATAGATTTGGATAAGGGCAAAGATGACAAACACCCCTTTTAATGTCTCCCTAGATCTAGCCACGAAGAATATGGGATCGTCCCATTTTAACAAAATCTCAATTTTACAAACTCTAGTAGGAGGAGATATCATGCCAAAGGGTTCACTTATGGAATCTGGTCCTAAGTGGGATCATGTTCATGCAAGTACCATGCGTGGAATGCAGATGACATGGGTGTGGTGCCAAAAGTGGCGACCTCCCAGAGACCAGGTGTGGTCGAACTCTAGAGACTTACAAGGCCTACCGCTCCAAGTGAGCAAAAACCCTATGCTGTTCGATGTTCGGTTTTTAAAACTTATTTACAAAAGCTATTTACAAAAAGGGACAACTGTCTTGAGTCTCGATCCTAAGGATCTCGAGCTCTTCGCGCTTGCCCTTGTTTGAGTCTTAACACTCGCTTATCTAGCGGAGGTTTTATAAGAAAACAAGCCTCATTTCAAATTCCTACGCCTTACTCGAAAGGTCGAATTCTCAAACAAGATGAAATTCAAGCAAGTAAATCCTATTTTTACTTTAGGATTTCTCGAAATGAACCATGTTTAGCTTGGGATAAGCCAGGGATGGGAAAGAGATACCACGGTCCCTTCTGAAGCGTCCCGTGGTTTAAGGCATAGAAGGCGGAAAACTGCTCTTTTTGAGCTTTTTGGCCTCTTTTTCCTTTTTTTCATAGAGGGTCTCCCTTTGGGAGTATTTTTTCTTTAATCCCTCTTTTTATAAGAGAATCGATTTTTCTTTTTCAAGTCTGGTTTCTTTCTTTTGGAAAGAGACTTTAAATGGGAAATTCCCTTTTGATTTGGGCCTTTGTTTTCCTTTTGGAAGGAGAAGAGAAGAGGGGAGGACTTATCCCAAGCCTACACTCGATCCATTCCAGATCAGCCTATTTAGAAATAGCACGTACTACTTGCAAGTATCTTGCTATGTTGAACTAGGCCTTTCTTTGTAAGATGAAGGATTTTGAAATGCAACCACGATTTTGAAAACTCCCCTCTTTCACAAGTGCGAATTCTCTCACTCAGGGTCACACGAGTTGCTTTTGCACCTCATTTACATGTCTCAGGGCAGCTATCCTTCGCAAATTTTCGAAAACTGGAATTTTAATCCAGATCCTACACATGATACTTCTTTAAGTATTGAATATTGATAGGATCTGCTAAATTCCTACCTTCTACATCGATCAACCAATACGAATTGTTCGTAGTGGTTGCTCGCACAACATAGGGTCCATCCCAGTTGGGGCGCCACTTGCCTAGGGGGTGTGGGCCACGATGGTGGATGGTTTTCAAGACCAGATCTCCCACTTCAAAGTGGCGAGGTCTCATGTGTTTGCTATAATGTCGGGCTATCCTTTGCCGGTATGCACGAGCATGATCCATAGCAAGGAGTCGCCTCTCATCTAGCAAATCTAGTTCGGCCATCCTAGCATGCTGAAGCGTCTCTAGGGGGAGGTCGAGTGCAATGGATGTATGGAATGAATGCAGTTGGGTATGAATGGGAAGAATGGCGTCTGTGCCATAGACCAATTCGAATGGTGTGGCATTCGTGGGAGTCCGGATGGAAGTCCTATAAGCCCATAAGGCTTCATCCAGCTTCTCATGCCACCTCCTACCCTTCTCTAAGGTCTTCTCAATGATACCAATGAGAGTCTTGTTTGTGGCTTCGGCTTGGCCGTTGCCTTGAGGGTAGTAGGGCGAGGAGAAGTGGTGGTTTATGCCATACGTGTTGCACAACTTAACCATCCGCTCGTTCTTGAATGGGGTACCATTATCAGACACAAGGTCTCGTGGAACCCCAAATCGAGCCAAGATATTCCTCCGGATGAAAGCCACCACATGTTGCCCCATTACATTCGTTAGGGAAATGGCTTCCACCCACTTGGAGAAATACTCCGTGGCTGCTAAGATAAAATGATGCCCATTCGAGGCCTTTGGGAATATGGGGCCTATAATGTCAAACGCCCACATGGTAAATGGCCAGGGGCTGACCACGGAATGCAATGCAGATGAAGGGATATGAATGGCGTGCCCATGCACTTGACATGGATGACACTTTCTAACATGATCGTGACAATCCTTTTTCAGGGTGGACCAAAAATAACCCCCTCTAAGTATTTTCATCGCCATCATGTTGGCATTAACATGACCTCCACATTCTCCATCGTGGAACTCGTGCATCACTATCCTAGCCTCCTCTAGGTCGATACATCTAAGCAGAATGCCGGTAAAACTCTTTTTGTATAAGACCCCACCCAGAATGGTGTATCGGGTCGAAATCTTACGAATGAATGCCTTATCTTTGGATGTGGCATCCTCGGTGAATCCCCATTTTCTAAAAATTGTTTTATGTCATAGAACCAGGGTTTTTCAATAGACCCTAGGTTGTTTTGGCAAATATCCAAGTCGTGTGTGGATGGATGGGGCGCATGCCATATTTCCAAAGATCTGGTCCCTGAAATGGGATCGACCTTCAGGGCTGAACCCAAGGAAGAGAGGGCATCGGCGATGCCATTGTCCTCTCTTCCCACGTGTGTGAGCTTACACGACTGGAAGGATTGGACCAATCGAGTGGCCAATTCGTGGTATGGAAGTAGTTTCTCATTACGTACTTGCCAAATTTTTAAAACCTGATTTATGACAAGGAGCGAATCTCCAAAGACCTCGATGCATGATGCCCCTAGAGTTTTCGAAATCCTTAAGCCTTGTATGAGTGCTTCATACTCAGCTACGTTGTTGGAACATTCGAAATCTAAGCGGACCGCTATGGGAATCTCGCCCTTTCAGGGGAGATTAGGATGATCCCGGCACCAGCCCCTCGTTGGTTTCGTGCCCCGTCGAAGTGCATCGTCCACACTTGGTTTTCAAAAGAATTTGCCAAAATGTGGTTCTGAAAATGGTTTTGCAATATGCCTTCATCAGGCATTTCGACAAGAGTGGGATATGCGTCCTCCAAGGGGAAGTCAGCCACGTAATCTGCTAGGGCTTGCCCCTTAACGGAGATCTGGTGGTGGTATTTTAGATCATACTCCATTAGAAGGAGTTGCCATTTGCCCAATCTACCTGTGAGAATGGGTTTTTCGAACAAGTGCTTGATTGGATCAAGCTTGGACACTATCCAGATCTCATGATCTAGGAAGTAGTGTCTGAATTTCTGGCAGGCCCTGACTAGGGCCAAGCACGTCTTCTCCATGGCTTGATAATTTCGTTCATAAGCCAAGAGAGTTTTCGAAATATAGTAGATGGCATACTCCTTATGGGTGTCATCCTCGTATTGAGCCAACAGGGCTCCTAAAGCGTTTACATGCACGGAGATGTATAATAAAAGCGGTTTTCCTTGCTTTGGAGGATTCAAAATGGGGGGATTAACCAAGTATGCCTTTAGTCTCTCGAAGGACTTTTGGCATTCGTCATCCCATAAGAATTTCGTACCCTTCCTCTACAGTTTGTTGAAGGGTTCGCATCTAGTTGCCAGATTCGATATGAATCGGCGCACAGATTGTAATCGACCCTGGAGGCTACGGACTTGGGTGAGATTGGAGGGTGGAGCCATGCCTATGATGGCTCGACACTTAGAGGGGTCGACTTCTATTCCCCTTTGGCTCACCATAAAGCCTAGAAGCTTCCCTGATTCTACCCCGAACACACATTTTTGAGGGTTTAGCTTTACTTTGTAAAGCCTAAGCCTTTCGAAAATCTTTTGTAAACATTCGATATGGGTGCATCGGGTTTTGGATTTCGCCAAGAGATCATCTACATACACTTCTACAAGCTCGTGAATTTGATCATGGAAGATCGTGTTCATGGCTCGTTGGTATGTTGCGCCGGCATTTTTCAAACCAAAGGGCATGACTGTATAGCAGTACGTGCCCCATGGGGTTGTGAAGGCGGTCTTACCCTGATCTCGTGGACTTAGTTTGATTTGATTATAGCCTGAATAGCCATCCATGAATGAAAACATCTCATGATTTGCAGGACTATCGACTATCAAATCTATGTTTGGTAAAGGATAATTATCCTTTGGAGTGGCTTTATTCAGGTTTCTGAAATCGATGCATATTCGAATTTTCCCATTGGTTTTTCGAACTACAACGATATTTGACAACCAATCAGAATACGCAATGGGTTTTATAAATCCGGCTTTTAGCAGATCTTCTAAACCCTCTTTGACTTGCGTGTGTACATTCGGGTGTATTTTCCTAGGCTTCTGCTTTATTGGTTTTACCCCTATATCTAAGGGAAGACGATGCTCGACTATGCTGGGATCTATGCCCGGCATGTCTTCATACGTCCATGCAAACACATCTAAATAGGTTCGTAGAAATGCAATGAATGCTAACTTTTCAGTTTCATGCAAGCATGCGCCTATTTTGATGGTTTTGGGATTGGAATCATCCCCTAGGTTCACCTCTACGAAATCTCCTCCTACTGATTGGGAAGGTCTTTCAAAATCGAGAATTCTATGAAATTCTGGGAGCTCAGAAGTGGGATCTTCTTCAAGGGGATCCACTTCTGGGCTTCGATCATTCTCGTGGACTTTAGACCTGAGGGAACTTGATGCGTGGTTTTCAAAATAACCTGGTTTTGTACTTGGATTTTCAAGTGATTTCGAAATTTTTGGTCTGGCTATGCAGACAACGTCTCTTTCGAAATCCTTTTCTTTTGCCAAAGTCATACCAGGAGCAGCTATGTACAAAATCTTTTTGGTATTTTCCAAATTTTCGATTTTTTGGGTTTTTGTAAAACAAGAATTTTGGGATTTATACAAAACACACTTTTTTTGAGTTTCTGTTTTTCCATTGTTTTTGGTTTTTCTTGTTTTTCGATTTTTTTTTGGATTTTAAGTTTTCAAATGTTTTTGGTATTTTTAGAAAAAGGGATCTTCCGTCATACCTACAAAGGGAAAACACTAGGGGTTAGACTCGGAATAGGAGGTCTAAACCATAGGTCTCTTCTAAGACAGGCTCCGGGGCACCCTTGACCCAGGTGGTCACAGGGGGTGGCTCCGGCGGATTCGGGGAGTATAGCCGATCCCATATCGGCTTGGATTGGCCCTAGGAAGGATGGGCTCTAGGAGACCCTGGTTTTGTGCCCCTAGACTTTTGTAGGGCGTGTAGCCCATGTTCAATAACATGTTCCACGACCTTTTGTTTTTTGAAAAGATGGGATATAAGTCGTGGTCCTGGAACATGCTATCGTCCATATTAGGCTCGTAGGGCCTTTTGTCCAGGGGTTTTGGAAATAGGGAACGCTTGGGTTTTCCTAGGAGGATTAGAGTCGGGAGGGGGCCTGCTTAGGCGGCCCCTTCACACATACAACCTTCCTAGGGTTGTTCAACACGAGCCGAGGTGGCTCAACCATAATTTGCCCCAGGTTAGCCTCTTGGGCCTGGGAGCTTGATAAACAAGGGGAGTTTATGATCCCCTGAAGTTGTGGGTGACTCTCACCTAGGATCACTACGACTTGGTCCCTAAAAGGGATTTTGACACACTTGTGGAAGGTGGATGGCACAGCGCACAAACTGTGTATCCAGGGTCTTCCCAGCAACAGGTTATAATGGGGGTGGATGTCCAAGACATGGAACACCCCCGTGTGTTCGATCCCTCCCGTTTCCATTGGGAGTTCGATGGATCCTAAAGGCCTAGACGCATTCCCATCGTATCCAGTGATAATGATGGGGCTTGGGTTCACTGAAGTCAAGGTGACTCCGATTTTGTACGCCACGTGAAGTGGAAGGATGTTGAGCCCTCCTCCAACATCGACTAGGCACCTGTCCAGAGAGTGGTTGTTTAGAACCACCTCGATATGCAGGGCCTGGTTATGGGTTTCGTAGGGTCTATCTACATCATCTTCCGAAAAGGTGATGGGCGATTTTGCTCCTAACAAAGCCACTTGGGCAGACAAGGATTCCGGACTTATGTTCGAATCAACCTTGGCCCTTTCTAGAATTTTCTCTAAGACAAGTCTATGCCTAGGCGAGGTTTTGATAAGCTCTAGGATAGACATGTGAATAGGAATCTTTGAAAGGTGGTTTTCGAAATCATAAGGATTTAGGATGATTTTGTCCTTATCTGCTTTTGGCAGACCACTAGGGATACATGCTTTTGAGGGGCCAGGCACACTGACCACCTTTGAGCACCTTGAAGGTGCGGGGGTTGGTAGATCCTCCCGGATCTAGTGACTTCCCCCACGACCAGCCTAGGGTTTGCGCTAGACTTGGCTCTAAGGATGAGTTGAGGAGAACCTTGGATTTTCAAAACTGGTTTTGGGGTTTCCACTTTTGATGGTCCCCGAATGACGACTTGTGCGGGCCTCTTGTATAATACAAGGATGGGCGCACAAGCAGGTCGACCAGGTTCGGGCTTTTGCGCTAGTTCCTTGGAAATGGTGAGGGTACATACCTCCTTTCCTTTCCCACTGCCACTGGCGTGTTTGGGAAAGGGTTCCTTGAAGATAGCTTGAGGTGGCTCAGATTCGCAGTGACCTGGAGCCGGCCCTCCGCTATCAAGTTCTCAATTTTATTTAGAAGAGAGAAGCACCGTTTGGTATCATGGCCTTTAAGCCGATGATACTTGCAAAATCGGTTTAAATACCCCCCTTTGGACGTGACTCCTTCGGGGATTTCAGGGAGTTCGATCATGCCCTGGGCAAGTAGGAGGTCTAGGACTTCCGACACAGGTTGCCCCAGCGGAGTGTACTCCCGTTTTTCAATTGGTTTTGAAAAATTGCGTTCTCTCTTATTTTCTATTTTTTCAAAATTTTTAGAAGTGCCCGCCATGCCTGGATCCACCCGGACATTGGCGATTTTATGGGGCTTTGCCCCTTTGTCCGTTGTGGGCAGCCCATATGCGATGGGCTTTTCCACACGCGTTTTGGGAACGGCACTTCCTTTCCATAAGTGGTCGTATGTCCCTTTTCGCAAGTTGGTTTCGAAAAGGGAGGCCTTTTTGATCAACTTATGGAAAGTTGAAATCTCATGGAGCGAGAGAAGGGTTTTTAACTCGTTTTTGAAATTATCCAGGATGAGCATTACTGCGCATCCTTCGGATATAGGCTCTCGCACTTGGCCTAAAAGAGACCTCCATCTTATAATGAAGGCATGCACGTCTTCGTTCATGCCTTGCTTTGTATCCCTTAGGGTATTCAGGGTTGGCGTGACTTCCACGTTGTGTGCAAATCTTTGCATGAAGCAGTTCGCTAACTCTTCAAAAGTAGCGAACTGGCTTAAGTCGTAGGAAGCCAGCCATTTGGCAGCTGTGCCCTTAAGGGATAGAGGGAACCAATACACCCATTTCATCGAGTCCTTTTTCTTCTTATGGGCTCGACGTGAGAAAAGCTGCAAGTGAGACCTAGGGTCTCCCATGCCATCATACCGATGGAAGTTCGGTATTTCATCGTCACTGTCTGTTTCGTAATCCATAGGAAGGAAATCAGACAGGGCGTAGCTTCTTTTCTCTTTATTTTGCCCTTTCAGCAGTTGCTGTAGGGCTTTACGGTCCTTTTGTGTGAAGGACTCGTGGTATTGGTTGCCTTCCATTACGGAGGCCTCTTTTGCTTGCGAGGTTTTTCAATTTTCTTTTTAGGCCTTTGTTCACCGTTTGATGAACACGAATCGCCTACTTCAGCCTCTTGGCTGAGAGCATCGATTTTGGCCTCAAATTCCCTTCTCAAGTCCTCGATTTCATCTAGTTTTATTTTGTTTTTCAAAATCCTCCTAGAGTGAGAACTTGATGCGCATGAGCCTTGGCTCGACACTTCACTTGGATTGGATTTTGACATGCTTTTCAAGCTTTTTTTCAAAATTTCCTAAGTAACAGCAAAGAAAACAAGTTAAAACGACACCTTTATAAGATTTTCGCAAGACTCCTACAAGTAAACTCGATTTTTGAAAAGGCTCACGTCCCACCGGGCGTGCCAATCCCTGTAGACGCGCGAAAAATCCCCGCCTCTTCGCCTCTTTCGTGGCTTAGAGTGGATCTTATCGTGCGTCTAAGGCCTAGATATACAAACAGGGCGTGCCAGCTAGCTTACTTAAGCTAGCGAAGATATATTAACACTGACTTCTAAACGTGGCGACTGTGAGCAAGTGAGCTCTTGTCGTCGCAGACCTTCTTGCACCGATGCGCAAGGGTCAGTCTGTACGCTTTTGCAAAAATCGAGTTTTAGGGAGAAAGTCTACGAAACGGTTCGAGGTGTCTATTTCGGGTCTTTAAGATGCGTTTGCATGTTTTTAGATCACGTGGATTTGTACGTGCCTAAGTCTTTTCTTTTATCCCTTTTTGGGTCGCCTAGTTTGTGTGTTATGAACACTCCACTACATGGGCGAATTCGAGCGGGGGTTGCTTCGATGCAATATGCGTCCTACCTCGTGGTATGGCGTAGATGCAATGCAAACTCACGCTACTCCAAAGGGAAAACCCGAAAATGTAAAGACAATGCTGAAGGGAAATAACAGAAGGGAAATAACCGAAGGGAAATAACAGAAGGGAAATAACAGAAGGGAAATATGTATATATCTTATGTATATGAGCCCTTACTCGGGTCTTGCAAATAAGAGCGAAGGCTCAATGTGGGTGCGTGTTTGAATTGAAAGACTTACACACACGACATGAAATTAAACCCAAATATAAATTGCAGTATGGCCTTGACTAAGGTCTTGGGAGTAAGAGCGAAGGCTCAATGTGTGTGAGAGTGTTTGAATTGAAGTACTACACACACGACATAAATGAAACCCAAATATAACTGCAATAAGGCCTTTACTAAGGTCTTGGGAGTAAGAGCGAAGGCTCAATGTGTGTGAAAGTGCTTGAATTGAAAGACTACTCACACGACAAGAAATGAAACCCAAATAGTATAGGTCGGCCCTTACTTGGGTCTTTCAAATAAGAGCGAAAGCTCAATGTGTGTGAGAGTGTTTAAATTGAAAGACTTACTCACACGACATGAAATGCAACCCAAATAGTATAGGTCGGCCCTTACTTGGGTCTTTCAAATAAGAGCGAAAGCTCAATGTGTGTGAGAGTGTTTAAATTGAAAGACAACACACCCAACTTAAACAAAACCCTTCGGAAATGAAATATATACGTACACTTATATATTAGGGGCTGATTAGGCCCGTGTGTGTTTGAAATTGTGCACGACTAAGAGAGTGCACGTGTGTGGTTGTGCCAAGCCACGTTATTACAAGCGGGGGGAGACTATGCTCCGTTATTACAACCCCGTATCAAATTGAATTTCAAGCAAGTGTATGATCAAAGACCGAGTTTAGAAACTTACAAGTAGCTGGTCCGTAGAGGTCTTGCTTGAGCGTGGCCTTGGCTTTGGGCTGCAAACGGGAGCTCCGCGAAGGTACGTGACCAAGAGTGCTGGCCGGCTGCAAATGGGCGCGGGATGGACGCCTCGAAGGGGGTCGGTGGCAAGTGGGCGGCGCCTCCAAGTAGGGAGTTTAGAGTGGCTGACTAAGTGGGTCTTAGGGTCACTAGGTAAGTTAGGGACTTAGGGAAACTGGACCTAAAAGGTGAGCTAGTGGGAAGGCCAAAGAGGACGCCTAGGGGAGGTCGGCCGAATGGGAGGTGGTGGCTGAGTAGTGGCCAGCCACTTGGGTTATCCTAGGTTCGGCTAGGCTTAGGTGGTGGCGGCAAAGAGGCTGAGCTAAGGGGAAGATGGGTGGCTAAGAGTGGAGAGGTGGTAGAGAGTGGTTTTGAGGGAGTTAGGGGGACTTACCGATGGGAAGAAGTGGTGGCGGCAAAGGTGGCTGTCGGCTGGTGGAAGATGGGAGAAGGAGAGGGCCCGGCTGAGTGAGGTGGTGGCGTCCGGCTGGTGGGGCAGTGATGGTGGATGGAAGAGGGAGAGTGGCGGAGCAGGTGGCGGCTGGTGGGGCTGGAGCTGCTGGGAAGACGGGTGAGAGATGGGAGAGGAAGAGGGCCCGGCTGAGAGTGGAAAGTGGTTCCCACTTGGAAAACCCGCCCACAATGGGGGGGGTTTAAATAGGGGATGGGTAGGTCGGTTAGGGCTGGGTTGTGGGTAGTGGTTAGGTGGTTTAGGTAGGGTAGTATATAGATAAGGTGGGCTGGATGGGATTGGGCCAGATATTTTAAAACTAGGTGTTTGGGAAAATCGTGGGCTAAGGGTGGTTTAGGGCTAGGTTAGGTGGTTGGGTTTTAGGGTGAGGTTTAGTAGCTAGGTTAGGTGGTTTAGGCTAGGTTTAGGCTAGGATTAGGGAAATTAATCTAGGTTTAGGGAAGGATTAGGGGAGTGGGTTAGGTGATTAGGTTGGGATTAGGCCGGGATTAGGGAAGTGGGTTAGGTGATTAGGTTCAGATTAGGGGTGGATTAGGGGTTTAGGCTAGGTTTAGGCATTTTTGGCTAGGTTTAGGTGATGGAGCTCCCTTAGCATGGCCCATAAACCTTGATCACCCCATGTTGGTGCAGCCCTAGGTTAGGTTTTAGCTAATTACAAGCTTAAACCCACTCAATTAGGCTAAACCACAAGATTAAACCCAAACTTGACACACAAGTCAAGCTTAATACAACACTCTTGATATTTATCACCCCCACTCTCTCTCATGCCCAATATCCCACGTGAATTTCAAGTGGGCCCCACCTCCATTTATGAGAAGGTGATGTGGGCCATGGATATGGATATTGGATTGGATTTCTGGGTCCAAATCCAAATCCAAATCCACATATGGGTTTGGATTGGAATCTGGATATATATGGTCCAGATCCAATCCAAACTGAACTCTGACTCCTTCGGGCCGGGTTCGAGACGGACGATTCGTGCGGGGCCTGACAGCATCAGTGCTCCGTCTGCGTTGGGTCTTCGCCAACATGGTCGCCCGCCTCCGTTTCTGCCTTCCGGAGATGACTTCAAATGATATTTTGGTAAGAACAGGGTCTTGGACGTTCGAGATCCTGGGATGTGAATGAGATGCAAGAGATGCTGTGCCGGGCTCGACAGGTGCTCCGGTTCCGGGCTCTTCTTGGCTCTCCTGGTCTTGTCTTGATCGAGCCAAGCCACTTCGGGGTTTCAAAACATGTTTTAAAAGGGTTTTCAAAAGCTATATCATATGTTTTTTTGAAAGATAAAGTTTAAAACATATATACAGGGTTGGTTTGGAAGGCTCCTGGGTTTCCAAACTCAAAATGGCCCTTTGGGGCTGTTTGTATAAAACCAGATTCGTTTAAGGAATTCGTGGGATTTCGGGGTGTTTACAGACTCCCATTCGGCCTTCCCATAAACTCCCCTTTAGGTCCACCTTCCCTAAACACTCGACTCTCCTAGTGACCCTAAACACTCACTTGGTCCACCCCTTTAATCGCCCACGTCAAGGCGACACCTACTTGCAACCGGCCACCTTCGAGGCGCCTATCCCGTGCCCCACTTGCAGCCGGCCAGCACCCTTGGTCACCCATCCTCGCGGAGCTCCCGTTTGCAGCCCAAGGCGAAGGCCAACCCCACGCTCAAGCAAGGCCTCTACGGACCAGCTACTCGTAAGTGCCTAAACTCGGTCTTTAGTTGTATACTTGCTTGAGATTCAATTTGATACGGGGTTGTAATAACGGAGCATAGTCTCCCCCAGCTTGTAATAACGTGGCTTGGCACCACCACACACGTGCACTCTCTTAGTCGTGCACGATTTTGAACACACACGGGCCTAATCAGCCCCTAATACATAAGTGTCTATATATACTTTAATTTTCGAAGGGTTTTGCTTAAGTTCGGTGCGTTGTCTTTCAATTCAAGCACTCACACACATTGAGCTTTCGCTCTTATTTGAAAGACCCAAGTAAGGGCCGACCTATACTATTTGGGTTTCATTTCATGTCGTGTGAGTAAGTCTTTCAATTCAAGCACTCTCACACACATTGAGCCTTCGCTCTTACTCCCAAGACCTTAGTAAAGGCCTTATTGCAGTTATATTTGGGTTTCATTTATGTCGTGTGTGTAGTACTTCAATTCAAGCACTTTCACACACATTGAGCCTTCGCTCTTACTCCCAAGACCTTAGTCAAGGCCATACTGCAATTTATATTTGGGTTTAATTTCATGTCGTGTGTGTAAGTCTTTCAATTCCAGCACGCACCCACATTGAGCCTTCGCTCTTATTTGCAAGACCCGAGTAAGGGCTCATATACATAATCTATATACATATCTCCCTTCGGTTATTTCCCTTCGGTTATTTCCCTTCAGTTATTTCCCTTCAGTATTGTCTTTACATTTCGGGTTTTCCCTTGGGAGTAGCGTGAGTTTGCATTGCATCTACGCCATACCACGAGGTAGGACGCATATTGCATCGAAGCAAGCCCCGCTCGAATTCGCCCATGTAGTGGAGTGTTCATAACACACAAACTAGGTGGCCCGAAAAGGGATAAAAGAAAAGACTTAGGCACATGCAAATCCACGTGATCTAAAACATGCAATCGCATCTTAAAGACCTGAAATAGACACCTCGAACCGCTTCGTAGACTTTCTCTCCAAAAAACTCGATTTTTGCAAAGCGTACAGACTGACCCTTGCACATCGGTGCAAGAAGGTCTGCGACGACAAGAGCTTACTTGCTCACAGTCGCCACGTTTAGAAGTCAGTATTAAAAATATCTTTGCTAGCTTAGGTAAGCTAGCTGACACGCCCTGTTTGCATACATAGGCCTTAGACACACGAGAGGATCCGCTCCAAAGCCCTGAAAAAGGCAAAGAGGCGGGGATTTTCGCGCGTCTACAGACACCTAGGGGAAAAGAGATGGCTGGCCGGGTGTAGTTAGGGTGTTAGGTAGTGGCCGGTGGTTTAGGTTGTGATAGGTTCGGTTGGGCGAGAATGGTGGCAGCAAAGGGATAATGTGTAGGTAAGGTGGTGGTATGGTGGGTGGCTAGGAGTGGAGAGGGAGTAGAGAAGGAGCTAGGTAGAGTGTGGGGTACTTACCGAATGGGGAGGAGGTGGTGCTCGGTTGGAAGGAAGATGGGCGGGCTATGAAGCTCGGCCGGGAGGTGGTGGAGATGGCGATGCAAGCGGTGGTGGAATGGAGGGATGGTGGTGGTGCAGGCGGAGTTCCTGGAGCAGCTGGAGCAGGTGGAGCAGCTGGGGAAGTGGAGGAAAGAGAAGGCCCGGTTGGGATTGGTGAGGGGTTCTAGCTAGGAAAACCCGCCCCAAGAGGGGGGGTTTCTATAGGGAGTTGGGTAGGTCGGTTAGGGCTGGGTTTGGGGTAGTGGTTAGGTGGTTTAGGTAGGGTGGTATGAAGATAAGGTGGGCTGGAAACGGTAGGGCCAGATATTTTAGAAACTAGTGGTTTGGGTAGATCGTGGGCTAGGGGTGGTTTAGGGGTTTAGGGCTAGGTTAGGTGGTTGGCTTTTAGGGTGAGGTTTAGTGAGCTAGGTTAGGTGATTAGGCTAGGTTTAGGCTAGGTTTAGGGAAATTAACCTAGGTTTAGGAAAGGATTAGGGAAGTGGGTTAGGTGATTAGGTTGGGATTAGGCCGGGATTAGGGAAGTGGGTTAGGTGATTAGGCTCAGATTAGGGGTGGATTAGGGTGGTAGGCTAGGATTAGGTGTTTAGGGTTAGGTTTAGGTGGAGGAGCTCCCTTTGCATGGCCCATAGACCTTAACCACCTCATGTTGGTGCAGCCCTAGGTTGGGTTTTGGCTAATTACAAGCTTAAACCCACTCAATTAGGCTAACCCACATGATTAACCCCAAACTTGACACACAAGTCAAGCTTAATTACAACACTCTTGATATTATCCATCCCCACTCTCTCTCATGCCCACAATCCCACGTGAATTTCAAGTGGGCCCCACCTCCATTTATGAGAAGGTGATGTGGGCCATGGATATGGATATTGGATTGGATTTCTGGATCCAAATCCAAATCCAAGTCCACACATGGGTTTGGATTGGGATCTGGATATATATGGTCCAGATCCAATCCAAACTGAACTCTGACTCCTTCGAGCTGGGTTCGAAGCGGACGATTTGTGCGGGGCCTGACAGCATCAGTACTCCGTCTGCGTTGGGTCTTCGCCAACATGGTCGTCCGCCTCCGTTTCTGCCTTCCGGAGATGACTTCAAATGACATTTTGATAAGAACAGGGTCTTGGACATTCGAGATCCTGGGGGTATGGATGTGATACAAGAGTTGCTGTGCCGGGCTCGACATGTGCTCCGGTTCCGGGCTCTTCTTAGCTCTCCTGGTCCTGTCTTGATCGGGCCAAGCCGCTTCGGGGTTTCAAAAACGTGTTTTAAAAGGTTTTTAAAAGCTATATTACATATTTTTGAAATATGAAGTTTAAAACGTATATACAGGGTTGTCTGGAAGGCTCCTGGGTTTCCAGACTCAAAATAGCCCTTTGGGGTTGCTTTTACAAAACCAGATGAATTTGAGAAATTCGTGGGAAATGGGAAATGAGATCATATTTCGAAAACTCTCCTGGCTTATGAACGAAATTATCAAGCCATGGAGAAGACGTGCTTGGCCCTAGTCTGGGCCTGCCAGAAGTTTAGACACTATTTCCTAGATCATGAGATCTGGATAGTGTCCAAGCTTGATCCAATCAAGCACTTGTTCGAAAAACCCATTCTCACGGGTAGATTGGGCAAATGGCCACTCCTTCTAACGGAGTATGATCTGAAATACCATCACCAGATCTCCATTAAGGGGCAAGCCCTAGCAGATTACGTGGCTGAATTCCCCTTAGAGGACGCATATCCCACTCTTGTCGAAATGCCTGATGAAGGCATATTGCAAAACCATTTTCAAAACCACATTTTGGCAAATTCTTTCGAAAACCAAGTGTGGAAGATGCACTTCGATGGGGCACGATACCAACGAGGGGCTGGTGCCGGGGTCATCCTAATCTCCGCTAAAAAGGGCGAGATTCCCATAGCAGTCCGCTTAGATTTCGAATGTTCCAACAACGTAGCTGAGTATGAAGCACTCATACAAGGCTTAAGGATTTCGAAAACTCTAGGGGCATCGTGCATTGAGGTCTTTGGAGATTCGCTCCTTGTCATAAACCAGGTTTTGAAAATTTGGCAAGTACGTAATCAGAAACTACTTCCATATCATGAGTTGGCCACTCGATTGGTCCAATCCTTCCAGTCGTGTAAACTCACAAACATAGGAAGAGAGGACAATGGCATCGCCGATGCCCTCTCCTCCTTGGGTTCAGCCCTGAAGGTCGATCCCATTTTAGGGACCAGATCTTTGGAAATATGGCATGCGCCCCACCTATCCACACACGACTTGGATATGTGCCAAAATAACCCAGAGTCTATTGAAAAACCCTGGTTTTATGACATAAAACAATTTTTAGAAAATGGGGGATTCGCTAAGGATGCCACATCCGAAGATAAGGCATTCATTCGTAAGATTTCGACCCGATACACCATTCTGGGTGGGGTCTTATACAAAAAGAGTTTTACCGACATTCTGCTTAGGTGTATCGACCTAGAGGAGGCTAGGATAGTGATCCATGAGTTCCACGATGGAGAATGTGGAGGTCATGTTAATGCCAAAATGATGGCAATGAAAATACTTAGAGGGGGCTATTTTTGGTCCACCCTGAAAAAGGATTGTCATGATCATGTTAGGAAGTGTCATCCGTGTCAAGTGCATGGGCACGCCATTCATATCCCGTCATCTGCATTGCATTCCGTGGTCAGCCCCTGGCCATTTACCATGTGGGCGTTTGACATCGTAGGCCCAATATTTCCAAAGGCCTCAAATGGGCATCGATTTATTTTAGCAGCCACGAGTATTTCTCCAAGTGGGTGGAAGCCATTTCCCTAACCAATGTAATGGGGCAACATGTGATGGCTTTCATCCGGAGGAATATCTTGGCTCGATTTGGGGTTCCACGAGACCTTGTGTCTGATAATGGCACCCCATTCAAGAACGAGCGGATGGTTAAGTTGTGCAACACGTATGGCATAACTCACCACTTCTCCTCGCCCTACTACCCTCAAGGCAACGGCCAAGCCGAAGCCACAAACAAGACTCTCATTAGTATTATTGAGAAAACCTTAGAAAAGGGTAGGACGTGGCACGAGAAGTTGGATGAAGCCTTATGGGCTTATAGGACTTCCATCCGGACTCCCACGAATGCCACACCATTCGAATTGGTCTATGGCACAAACACCATTCTTCCCATTCATACTCAACTGCATTCATTCCATACATCCATAGCACTCGACCTCCCCCTAGAGACGCTTCAGCATGCTAGGATGGCCGAACTAGATTTGCCAGATGAGAGGCGACTCCTGGCCATGGATCAAGCTCGTGCATACCGGCAAAGGATAGCCCGACATTATAGCAAACACATGAGACCTCACCACTTTGAAGTGGGAGATCTGGTCTTAAAAACCATCCACCATCGTGGCCCACACCCCCTAGGCAAGTGGCGCCCCAACTGGGATGGACCCTATGTTGTACGAGCAACCGCTACGAACAATTCGTATTGGTTGATCGATGTAGAAGGTAGGAATTTAGCAGATCCTATCAATATTCAATACTTAAAGAAGTATCATGTGTAGGATTTGGATTAAATTCTATTTTTCGAAAATTTTAAAAGGGATAGCTGCCCTGAGACATGTGAATAAGGTGCAAAGGCATACTCGTGTGACCCTGAGTAAGAGAATTCGCACTTGTGAAAGAGCGGAGTCTTCAAAATCGTGGTTACATTTCAAAATCCTTCTTCTTACAAAGAAAGGCCTAGTTCAACATAGCAAGATACTTGCAAGTGGTACGTGGTATTTCTAAATAGGCTGATCTGGAATGGATCGAGTGTAGGCTTGGGATAAGTCCTCCCCTCTTCTCTTCTATTTCCAAAAGGAAAACAAAGGCCCAAAACAAAAGGGAATTTCCCATTCAAAGTCTCTTTCCAAAAGAAAGAAACCAGAATTTAAAGGAAAAATCGATTCTCTTATAAAAAAGAGGGATTAAAGAAAAAATACTCCCAAAGGGAGACCCTCGATGAAAAAAAGGAAAAAGAGGCCAAAAAGCTCAAAAAGAGCAGTTTTCTGCCTTCTGTGCCTCAAACCACGGGACGCTTCAGAAGGGACCGTGGTATCTCTTTCCCATCCCTGGCTTATCCCAAGCTAAAGCATGGTTCATTTCGAGGAATCCTAAAGTAAAAATAGGATTTACTTACTTGAATTTCATCTTGTTTGAGAATTCGACGTTTTGAGTAAGGCGTAGGAATTTGAAATATGCCTTGTTTTCTTATAAAACCTCCGCTAGATAAGCGAGTGTTAAGGCTCAAACAAGGGCAAGCACGAAGAGCTCGAGATCCTTAGGATCGAGGCTCAAGACAGTTGTCCCTTTTGTAAATAGCTTTTGTAAATAAGTTTTGAAAACCGAACATCGAACAACATAGGATTTTGTAAATAGATGAGAGGCGACTCCTGGCCATGGATCAAGCTCGTGCATACCGACAAAGGATAGCCCGACATTATAGCAAACACATGAGACCTCGCCACTTTGAAGTGGGAGATCTGGTCTTAAAAACCATCCACCATCGTGGCCCACACCCCCTAGGCAAGTGGCGCCCCAACTGGGATGGACCCTATGTTGTACGAGCAACCACTACGAACAATTCGTATTGGTTGATCGATGTAGAAGGTAGGAATTTAGCAGATCCTATCAATATTCAATACTTAAAGAAGTATCATGTGTAGGATCTGGATTAAATTCCATTTTTCGAAAATTTTCAGGGATAGCTGCCCTGAGACATGTGAATAAGGTGCAAAGGCAAGTCGTGTGAACCTAAGTGAAGAGAATTCGCACTTGTGAAACAGTGGAGTTTTCAAAATCGTGGTTACATTTCAAAATCCTTCTTCTTACAAAGAAAGGCCTAGTTCAACATAGCAAGATACTTGCAAGTGGTACGTGCTATTTCTGAATAGGCTTATCTGGAATGGATCGAATGTAGGCTTGGGATAGGTCCTCCCCTCTTCTCTTCTACTTCTAAAAGGAAAACAAAGGCCCAAAACAAAAGGGAATTTCCCATTCAAAGTCTCTTTCCAAATGAAAGAAACCAGACTTTAAAAAGAAAAATCGATTCTCTTATGAAAAAGAGGGATTAAAGAAAAAATACTCCCAAAGGGAGACCCTCTATGAAAAAAAAAGGAAAAAGAGGCCAAAAAGCTCAAAAAGAGCAGTTTTCCGCCTTCTATGCCTTAAACCACGGGACGCTTTAGAAGGGACCGTGGTATCTCTTTCCCATCCCTGGCTTATCCCAAGCTAAAGCATGGTTCATTTCGAGGAATCCTAAAGTAAAAATAGGATTTACTTACTTGAATTTCATCTTGTTTGAGAATTCGACGTTTCGAGTAAGACGTAGGAATTTGAAATGAAGCTTGTTTTCTTATAAAACCTCCGCTAGATAAGCGAGTGTTAAGACTCAAACAAGGGCAAGCACGAAGAGCTCGAGATCCTTAGGATCGAGGCTCAAGACAGTTGTCCCTTTTGTAAATAGCTTTTGTAAATAAGTTTTGAAAACCGAACATCGAACAGCATAGGATCTGCTCACTTGGAGCAGTAGGCCTTGTAAGTCTCTAGAGTTCGACCACATCTGGTCCCTGGGAGGTCGCCACTTTTGGCACCACACCCATGTCATTTGCATTCCACGCAAGGTACTTGCATGAACATGATCCCATTTAGGACCAGATTCCATGTAGAACCCTTTGGTGTGATATCTCCTCCTACCAGAGTTTGTAAATTGAGGTTTTTGCTAAAAATGGGGACGATCCCATGTTCTTTGTGGATAGATCTAGGGAGACATTAAAAGGGGTGTTTGTCGTCTTTGCCCTTATCCAAATCGATTTGGACAAGGCCAAAGAGGGGCATCCGTAAACACCCCGAAATCCCATGAATTTCTTAAACAAACCTGGTTTTGTACAAGCAGCCCCAAAGGGCCATTTTGAGTCTGGAAACCCAGGAGCCTTCCAGACAACCCTGTATATATGTTTTAAACTTCATATTTCAAAAATATATAATATGGCTTTTGAAAACCTTTTAAAACACGTTTTTGAAACCCCAAAGCAGCTTGGCCTAATCAAGACAGGACCAACGAAGTCAAAGAGAGCCCGGAACCGGAGCACATGTCAAGCTCGGCACAGCAACTCTTGTATCACATCCATACCCCCAGGATCTCGAACGTCCAAGACCCTGTTATTATCAAAATGTCATTCGAAGTCATCTCCGGAAGGCAGAAACAGAGGCGGACGATCATGTTGGCGAAGACCCAACGCAGACGGAGTGCTGATGCTATCAGACCCCGCACAAATCGTCCGTTTCGAACCCAGCTCGAAGGAGTCAGAGTTCAGTTTGGATTGGATCTGGACCATATATATCGAGATCCCAATCCAAACCCATCTATGGACTTGGATTTGGATTTGGATTCAAAAATCCAATCCAATATCCATATCCATGGCCCACATCACCTTCTCATAAATGGAGGTGGGGCCCACTTGAAATTCACGTGGGATTATGGGCATGAGAGAGAGTGGGGGCGGATAAGATCAAGAGTGTTGTAATTAAGCTTGACTTGTGTGTCAAGTTTGGGGTTAATCGTGTGGGTTAGCCTAATTGAGTGGTGTAAACACCCCAAAATCCCACGAATTTCTCAAAATCCATCTGGTTTTATACAAGCAGCCCCAAAGGGCCATTTTGAGTTTGGAAACCCAGGAGCCTTCCAAACAACCCTGTATATATGTTTTAAACTTTATCTTTCAAAAACATATGATATAGCTTTTGAAAACCCTTTTAAAACATGTTTTGAAACCCCAAAGTGGCTTGGCCCGATCAAGACAGGACCAGGAGAGCCAAGAAGAGCCCGGCGCAACAACTCTTGTATCTGATTCACACCCCAGGATCTCGAACGTCCAAGACCCTGTTCTTATCAAAATAGCATTTGAAGTCATCTCCGGAAGGCAGAAACGGAGGCGGACGACTATGTTGGCGAAGACCCAACGCAGACGGAGTACTGATGCTGTCAGGCCCCGCACGAATCGTCCGTTTCGAACCCAGCTCGAAGGAGTCAGAGTTCAGTTTGGATTGGATCTGGACCATATATATCCAGATTCCAATCCAAACCCATATGTGGACTTGGATTTGGATTTGTATCCAGAGATCCAATCCAATATCCATATCCATGGCCCACATCACCTTCTCATAAATGGAGGTGGGGCCCACTTGAAATTCACGTGGGATATTGGGCATGAGAGAGAGTGGGGTTGAAAAATATCAAGAGTGTTGTATTAAGCTTGACTTGTGTGTCAAGTTTGGGTTAATCGTGTGGGTTAGCCTAATTGAGTGGGTTTAAGCTTGTAATTAGCTAAAACCTAACCTAGGGCTGCACCAACATGGGGTGATCAAGGTCTATGGGCCATGCTAAGGGAGCTCCTTCACCTAAACCTAACCCAAAATGCCTAAACCTAGCCTAAACCCCTAATCCACCCCTAATCTGAACCTAATCACCTAACCCACTTCCCTAATCCCGGCCTAATCCCAACCTAATCACCTAACCCACTCCCCTAATCCTTCCCTAAACCTAGATTAATTTCCCTAATCCTAGCCTAAACCTAGCCTAAACCACCTAACCTAGCTCACTAAACCTCACCCTAAAACCCAACCACCTAACCTAGCCCTAAACCCCTAAACCACCCTTAGCCCACGATTTACCCAAACCCCTAGTTTTAAAATATCTGGCCCAACCCCATCCAGCCCACCTTATCTACATACCACCCTACCTAAACCACCTAACCACTACCCACAGCCCAGCCCTAACCGACCTACCCATCCCCTATTTAAACCCCCCTCCTTGTGGGCGGGTTTTCCAAGTGGGAACCACCCTTCCACCCAGCCGGGCCCTCTCCTTCTCCCATCTCTCACCCAGCCGGGACCACTCCCCAACAGCTCCACCTGCTCCACCAGCCACCACCTGCACCGCCACCTTCCCTCTTCCCTCCATCACCACCATCCCTCAGCCGGACGCCACCACCTCCACCCAACCGAACCAGCCGACAGCCACCTGCCCGCCACCTTCCCACTTCATCCGCCACCTCTCCCCATTCGGTAAGTACCCCAAGCTCCCTCAAAGCCCCTCTCTACCACCTCTCCACTCTTAGCCACCCATCCTACCTTCATCTCAGCCCTTTTGCCGCCACCACCTAAACCTAGCCGAACCTAGTATAACCCAAGCTGCCGGTCACTACCTAGCTATCATGTCCCATTCGGCTTTCCCCTAGGTGTCCTACTCGGCCCTCCCACCAGCTCACCTCTTAGGTCCAATTTCCCTAAACTCCCAACTTCCCTAGTGATCCTAATACCCACTTGTTCAGCCACTCTAAACTCCCTACTTGGAGGCGCCACCTACTTGCCACCGGCCCCCTTCGAGGCGTCTATCCCGCGCCCCATTTGCAGCCGGCCAGCACCCTTGATCACCTACCTTCGCGGAGCTCCCGTTTGCAGCCCAAAGCCTAGGCCACGCTCAAGCAAGACCTCTACGGACCAGCTACCCGTAAGTGTCTAAACTCGGTCTTTAGTCGTACACTTGCTTGAAATTCAATTTGATACGGGGTTGTAATAACGGAGCATAGTCTCCCCCCGCTTGTAATAACGTGGCTTGGCACAACCACACACGTGCACTCTCTTAGTCGTGCACAATTTTGAACACACACGGGCCTAATCAGCCCCTAATATATAAGTGTACATATATATTTCATTTTCGAAGGGTTTTGTTTAAGTTGGGTGCGTTGTCTTTCAATTCAAGCACTCTCACACACATTGAGCTTTCGCTCTTATTTGAAAGACCCAAGTAAGGGCCGACCTATACTATTTGGGTTTCATTTCTTGTCGTGTGAGTAAGTCTTTCAATTCAAGCACTCTCACACACATTGAGCTTTCGCTCTTATTTGAAAGACCCAAGTAAGGGCCGACCTATACTATTTGGGTTTCATTTCTTGTCGTGTGAGTAAGTCTTTCAATTCAAGCACTTTCACACACATTGAGCCTTCGCTCTTACTCCCAAGACCTTAGTCAAGGCCATACTGCAATTTATATTTGGGTTTAATTTCATGTCGTGTGTGTAAGTCTTTCAATTCAAGCACGCACCCACATTGAGCCTTCGCTCTTATTTGCAAGACCCGAGTAAGGGCTCATATACATAAGATATATACATATCTCCCTTCGGTTATTTCCCTTCGGTTATTTCCCTTCGGTTATTTCCCTTCGGTTATTTCCCTTCTGTTATTTCCCTTCAGTATTGTCTTTACATTTCGGGTTTTCCCTTTGGAGTAGCGTGAGTTTGCATTGCATCTACGCCATACCACGAGGTAGGACGCATATTGCATCAAAGCAACCCCCGCTCGAATTCGCCCATGTAGTGGAGTGTTCATAACACACAAACTAGGCGACCCAAAAAGGGATAAAAGAAAAAGACTTAGGCACGTGCAAATCCACGTGATCTAAAATATGCAATCGCATCTTAAAGACCCAAAATAGACACCTCGAACCGCTTCGTGGACTTTCTCCCCAAAACTTGATTTTTGCAAAAGCGTACAGACTGACCCTTGCGCATCGGTGCAAGAAGGTCTGCGACGACAAGAGCTCACTTGCTCACAGTCGCCACGTTTAGAAGTCAGTGTTAAATATATCTTCGCTAGCTTGAGTAAGCTAGCTGGCACGCCCTATTTGTATACATAGGCCTTAGACGCACGATAAGATCCACTCCAAGTCCCGAAAGAGGCGAAGAGGCGGGGATTTTCGCGCGTCTACAAGTGGGTTTAAGCTTGTAATTAGCCAAAACCTAACCTAGGGCTGCACCAACATGAGGTGGTTAAGGTCTATGGGCCATGCAAAGGGAGCTCCTTCACCTAAACCTAACCCAAAACACCTAATCCTAGCCTTCCACCCTAATCCACCCTTAATCTGAGCCTAATCACCTAACCCACTTCCCTAATCCCAGCCTAATCCCAACCTAATCACCTAACCCACTTCCCTAATCCTTCCCTAAACCTAGGTTAATTTCCCTAAACCTAGCCTAATCCTAGCCTAATCACCTAACCTAGCTCACTAAACCTCACCCTAGAACCCAACCACCTAACCAAGCCCTAAACCCCTAAACCACCCCTAGCCCACAATCTACCCAAACCACTAGTATTTAAAATATCTGGCCCTACCCTTTCCAGCCCACCTTATCTTCATACCACCCTACCTAAACCACCTAACCACTACCCCAAACCCAGCCCTAACCGACCTACCCATCCCTATATAAACCCCCCCCCTTGGGGGCGGGTTTCCTAGCTAGAAGCCCTCTCCAAGCCAGCCGGGTTCCTCTCCTTCCTCTCCTTCCCCCAAGTCCAGCCGACTCCTCCACTTCCCCAGCTGCTCCACCTGCTCCACCTGCTCCGCCTGTACCGCCACCTACTTTCCATCCCACCACCACTTGCACCGCCATCTCCACCACCTCCCGGCCGAGCATCACTACCTGCCCTACTCCCTTCCAGCCGAGCGCCACCTTCTCTTCACTCGGTAAGTACCCCACACTCTACCTAGCTCCTTCTCCACTCCCTCTCCACTCGCTGCCACCACTCCCACTCGGCCAAGCCTTAGTCATCCTAGCAGCCTGCCACCACCACATTCCCCTAGTCAGCTACTCCAACCGACTATCCCTTCCATTCGGCCAACCATCTCTTTTCCCCTAGGTGTCCCATTCGACCTTCCCTTAGGCTCCCCTTGGGGCCATACTCCCTAACACTATATACCCTCCTAGTGACCCTACATACTTACCTTGCCCAGCCCCTTTTATCCCCCACACCAAGGCGACACCCTTGCTTGCAGCCGGCCACCTTCAAGGCGCCTATCCCGCGCCCCATTTGCAGCCGGCCAACACCCCTTGTCGCTCAACCTCGCGGAGCTCCCGTTTGCAGCCCAAGGCGAAGGCCAAGCCCACCCTCAAGCAAGGCCTCTACGGACCAGCTACTAGTAAGTGCCTAACTCGGTCTTTAGTTGTATACTTGCTTGAGTTTAAATTTGATACGGGGTTGTAATAACGGAGCATAGTCTCCCCCCGCTTGTAATAACGAGGCTTGGCACACCCACACACATGCACTCTCTTAGTTGTGCACGATTTTGAACACACACGGGCCTAATCAGCCCCTAATACATAAGTATATACATATACTTTCATTTTGAAGGGTTTTGCTTAAGTTGGGTGCGTTGTCTTTCAATTCAAGCACTCTCACACACATTGAGCTTTCGCTCTTATTTGAAAGACCCAAGTAAGGGCCGACCTATACTATTTGGGTTTCATTTCATGTCGTGTGGGTAAGTCTTTGTAGACGAGCGAAAATCCCCGCCTCTCGCCTTTTCAGGGCTCGGAGCGGATCCTCTCGTGTGTCTAAGGCCTATGTATGCAAACAGGGCGTGCCAGCTAGCTTACTTAAGCTAGCGAAGATATATTTAACACTGACTTCTAAACGTGGTGACTGTGAGCAAGTAAGCTCTTGTCGTCGCAGACCTTCTTGCATCGATGCGCAAGGGTCAGTCTGTACGCTTTGCAAAAATCGAGTTTTGGAGAGAAAGTCTACGAAGCGGTTCGAGGTGTCTATTTCAGGTCTTTAAAATGCGATTGCATGTTTTAGATCACGTGGATTTGCACGTGCCTAAGTCTTTTCTTTTATCCCTTTTCGGGCCACCTAGTTTGTGTATTATGAACACTCCACTACGTGGGCGAATTCGAGCGGGGCTTGCTTCGATGCAATATGCATCCTACCTCGTCGTATGGCGTAGATGCAATGCAAACTCACACTACTCCAAAGGGAAAACCCGAAATGTAAAGACAATACTGAAGGGAAATAACCGAAGGGAAATAACCGAAGGGAAATGACCAAAGGGAAATGACCGAAGGGAAATAACCGAAGGGAGATATGTATATAGATTATGTATATGAGCCCTTACTCGGGTCTTGCAAATAAGAGCGAAGGCTCAATGTGGGTGCGTGCTTGAATTGAAAGACTTACACACACGACATGAAATTAAACCCAAATATAAATTGCAGTATGGCCTTAACTAAGGTCTTGGGAGTAAGAGCGAAGGCTCAATTTGTGTGAGAGTGCTTGAATTGAAGTACTACACACACGACATAAATGAAACCCAAATATAACTGCAATAAGGCCTTTACTAAGGTCTTGGGAGTAAGAGCTAATGCTCAATGTGTGTGAAAGTGCTTGAATTGAAAGACTTACACACACGACATGAAATAAAACCCAAATAGTATAGGTCGGCCCTTACTTGGGTCTTTCAAATAAGAGCGAAAGCTCAATGTGTGTGAAAGTGCTTGAATTGAAAGACTTACTCACACGACATGAAATGAAACCCAAATAGTATAGGTCGGCCCTTACTTGGGTCTTTCAAATAAGAGCGAAAGCTCAATGTGTGTGAGTGCTTGAATTGAAAGACAACGCGCCCAACTTAAACAAAACCCTTCGAAAATGAAAGTATATATATCTACTTATGTATTAGGGGCTGATTAGGCCCGTGTGTGTTCAAAATCGTGCACAACTAAGAGAGTGCACGGGTGTGGGTGTGCCAAGCCACGTTATTACAAGCGGGGGGAGACTATGCTCCGTTATTACAACCCCGTATCAAATTGAATCTCAAGCAAGTATACAACTAAAGACCGAGTTAGGAACTTACTAGTAGCTGGTCCGTAGAGGCCTTGCTTGAGTGTGGGCTTGGCCTTCGCCTTGGGCTGCAAACGGGAGCTCCGCGAGGGTGAGCGACAAAGGGTGCTAGCCGGCTGCAAGTGGGGCGCGGGATAGGCGCCTTGAAGGTGAAAAATTAAAGGGGTTGGGCCAAGTATGTAGGTAGGGTCACGAATGGAGAGTATAGAATGTTAGGGAATATGGACCTAAGGGGAGTTTAAGGGAAGGCCGAATGGGACACCTAGGGGAAAAGAGATGGCTGACCGGGTGTAGTTAGGGTAGTTAGGTAGTGGCCGGTGGTTTAGGTTGTGATAGGTTAGGCTGGGCGAGAATGGTGGCAGCAAAGGGTTGATGTGTAGGTAAGGTGGTGGTATGGTGGGTGGCTAGGAGTGGAGAGGGAGTAGAGAAGGAGCTAGGTAGAGTGGGGGGTACTTACCGAATGGGGAGAAGGTGGTGCTCGGCTGGAAGGAAGATGGGCAGGTTGTGAAGCTCGGCCGGGAGGTGGTGGAGATGGCGGTGCAAGTGGTGGTGGGATGGAGGGATGGTGGTGGTGCAGGCGGAACAGGTGGGGCAGGTGGAGAAGGTTCGGCTGGGCTGGGAAGAGTGGTCCCGGCTGGGCTGGGAAGAGTGGCCAGATAGGAAAACCCGCCCCCAAGGGGGGGGCTTTATATAGGGATGGGTAGGTCGGTTAGGGCTGGGTTTGGGGTAGTGGTTAGGTGGTTTAGGTAGGGTGGTATGAAGATAAGGTGGGCTGGAAAGGGGTGGGCCAGATATTTTAAAAACTAGTGGTTTGGGTAGATTGTGGGCTAGGGGTGGTTTAGGGGTTTAGGGCTAGGTTAGGTGGTTGGGTTCTAGGGTGAGGTTTAATGAGCTAGGTTAGGTGATTAGGCTAGGTTTAGGCTAGGTTTAGGGAAATTAACCTAGGTTTAGGGAAGGATTAGGGAAGTGGGTTAGGTGATTAGGTTAGGATTAGGCCGGGATTAGGGAGGTAGGTTAGGTGATTAGTCTCAGATTAGGGGCGGATTAGGGTGGAAGGCTAGGATTAGGTATTTTGGGTTAGGTTTAGGTGAAGGAGCTCCCTTTGCATGGCCCATAGACCTTAACCACTTCATGTTGGTGCTGCCCTAGGTTAGGTTTTGGCTAATTACAAGCTTAAACCCACTCAATTAGGCTAACCCACATGATTAACCCCAAACTTAACACACAAGTCAAGCTTAATTACAACACTCTTGATATTATCCATCCCCACTCTCTCTCATGCCCATGATCCCACTTGAAATTCAAGTGGGCCCCACCTCCATTTATGAGAAGGTGATGTGGGCCATGGATATGGATATTGGATTGGATCTCTAGATCCAAATCCAAATCCAAGTCCACATATGGGTTTGGATTGGGATCTGGATATATATGGTCCAGATCTGATCCAAACTGAACTCTGACTCCTTCGAGCTGGGTTCGAAACGGATGATTTGTGCGGGGCCTGACAGCATCAGTACTCCGTCTGCGTTGGGTCTTCGCCAACATGGTCGTCCGCCTCCATTTCTGCCTTCCGGAGATGACTTCAAATGACATTTTGATAATAACAGGGTCTTGGACGTTCGAGATCCTGGGGGTATGGATGTGATAGAAGAGTTGTTGTGCCGGGCTTGACATGTGCTCCGGTTCCGGGCTCTTCTTAGCTCTCCTAGTCCTGTCTTGATCGGGCCAAGCCGCTTCGGGGTTTCAAAACATGTTTTAAAAAGGTTTTAAAAGCCATATTGTATGTTTTCGAAATATAGAGTTCAAAACATATGTACAAGGTTGTCTGGAAGGCTCCTGGGTTTCCAGACTCAAAAATGGCCCTTTGGGGCTGCTTGTATAAAACCAGATGGATTTTGAGAAATTCGTGGGATTTCGGGGTGTTTACAGATGCCCCTCTTTGGCCTTGTCCAAATAGATTTGGATAAGGGCAAAGATGACAAACACCCCTTTTAATGTCTCCCTAGATCTAGCCACGAAGAATATGGGATCGTCCCATTTTTAGCAAAAAATCTCAATTTACAAACTCTGGTAGGAGGAGATATCACGCCAAAGGGTTTTACTATGGAATCTGGTTCTAAATGGGATCATGTTCATGCAAGTACCATGCGTGGAATGCAAAATGACATGGGTGTGGTGCCAAAAGGGGCAACCTCCTAGAGACCAGATGTGGTCAAACTCTAGAGACTTACAAGGCCTACTGCTCCAAGCGAGCAAAATCCTATGTTGTTCAATGTTCGGTTTTCAAAACTTATTTACAAAAGCTATTTACAAAAGGGACAACTGTCTTGAGCCTCGATCCTAAGGATCTCGAGCTCTTCGTGCTTGCCCTTGTTTGAGCCTTAACACTCGCTTATCTAGCGGAGGTTTTATAAGAAAACAAGGCATATTTCAAATTCCTACGCCTTACTCAAAACGTCGAATTCTCAAACAAGATGAAATTCAAGTAAGTAAATCCTATTTTTACTTTAGGATTCCTCGAAATGAACCATGCTTTAGCTTGGGATAAGCCAGGGATGGGAAAGAGATACCACGGTTCCTTCTGAAGCGTCCCGTGGTTTGAGGCACAGAAGGCAGAAAACTGCTCTTTTTGAGCTTTTTGGCCTCTTTTTCCTTTTTTTCATCGAGGGTCTCCCTTTGGGAGTATTTTTTCTTTAATCCCTCTTTTTTATAAGAGAATCGATTTTTCCTTTAAATTCTGGTTTCTTTCTTTTGGAAAGAGACTTTGAATGGGAAATTCCCTTTTGTTTTGGGCCTTTGTTTTCCTTTTGGAAATAGAAGAGAAGAGGGGAGGACTTATCCCAAGCCTACACTCGATCCATTCCAGATCAGCCTATTTAGAAATACCACGTACCACTTGCAAGTATCTTGCTATGTTGAACTAGGCCTTTCTTTGTAAGAAGAAGGATTTTGAAATGTAACCACGATTTTGAAGACTCCGCTCTTTCACAAGTGCGAATTCTCTTACTCAGGGTCACACGAGTTTGCCTTTGCACCTTATTCACATGTCTCAGGGCAGCTATCCCTTTTAAAATTTTCGAAAAATGGAATTTAATCCAAATCCTACACATGATACTTCTTTAAGTATTGAATATTGATAGGATCTGCTAAATTCCTACCTTCTACATCGATCAACCAATACGAATTGTTCATAGCGGTTGCTCGTACAACATAGGGTCCATCCCAGTTGGGGCGCCACTTGCCTAGGGGGTGTGGGCCACGATGGTGGATGGTTTTTAAGACCAGATCTCCCACTTCAAAGTGGCGAGGTCTCAGGTGTTTGCTATAATGTCGGGCTATCCTTTGTCGGTATGCACGAGCATGATCCACGGCAAGGAGTCGCCTCTCATCTAGCAAATCTAGTTCGGCCATCCTAGCATGCTGAAGCGTCTCTAGGGGGAGGTCGAGTGCTATGGATGTATGAAATGAATGCAATTGGGTATGAATGGGAAGAATGGCGTTTGTGCCATAGACCAATTCGAATGGTGTGGCATTCGTGGGAGTCCGGATGGAAGTCCTATAAGCCCATAAAGCTTCATCCAGCTTCTCGTGCCACGTCCTACCCTTTTCTAAGGTTTTCTCAATAATACTAATGAGAGTCTTGTTTGTGGCTTCGGCTTGGCCATTGCCTTGAGGGTAGTAGGGCGAGGAGAAGTGGTGAGTTATGCCATACGTGTTGCACAACTTAACCATCCGCTCGTTCTTGAATGGGGTACCATTATCAGACACAAGGTCTCGTGGAACCCCAAATTGAGCCAAGATATTCCTCCGGATGAAAGCCACCACATGTTGCCCCATTACATTGTTTAGGGAAACGGCTTCCACCCACTTGGAGAAATACTCCATGGCTGCTAAAATAAATCGATGCCCATTCGAGGCCTTTGGAAATATTGGGCCTACGATGTCAAACGCCCACATGGTAAATGGCCAAGGGCTGACCACGGAATGCAATGCAGATGATGGGATATGAATGGCGTGCCCATGCACTTGACATGGATGACACTTCCTAACATGATCGTGACAATCCTTTTTCAGGGTGGACCAAAAATAGCCCCCTCTAAGTATTTTCATCGCCATCATGTTGGCATTAACATGACCTCCACATTCTCCATCGTGGAACTCATGCCTCACTATCCTAGCCTCCTCTAGGTCGATACATCTAAGCAAAATGCCGATAAAACTTTTTTTGTATAAGACCCCACCCAGAATGGTGTATCGGGTCGAAATCTTATGAATGAATGCCTTATCTTTGGATGTGGCATCCTTGGTGAATCCCCCATTTTCCAAAAATTGTTTTATGTCATAAAACCAGGGTTTTTCAATAGACTCTGGGTTGTTTTGGCAAATATCCAAGTCGTGTGTGGATGGGTGGGGCGCATGCCATATTTCCAAAGATCTGGTCCCTGAAATGGGATCTACCTTCAGGGCTGAACCCAAGGAGGAGAGGGCATCGGCAATGCCACTGTCCTCTCTTCCTATGTGTGTGAGTTTACACGACTGGAAGGATTGGACCAATCGAGTGGCCAACTCATGATATGGAAGTAGTTTCTCATTACGTACTTGCCAAATTTTCAAAACCTGGTTTATGACAAGGAGTGAATCTCCAAAGACCTCGATGCATGATGCCCCTAGAGTTTTCGAAATCCTTAAGCCTTGTATGAGTGCTTCATACTCAGCTACGTTGTTGGAACATTCGAAATCTAAGCGGACTGCTATGGGAATCTCACCCTTTTCAGGGGAGATTAGGTTGACCCCAACACCAGCCCCTCGTTGGTTTCGTGCCCCGTCGAAGTGCATCTTCCACACTTGGTTTTCAAAAGAATTTGCCAAAATGTGGTTTTGAAAATGGTTTTTCAAGATGCCTTCATCAGGCATTTAAACAAGAGTGGGATATGCGTCCTCTAAGGGGAATTCAGCAACGTAATCTGCTAGGGCTTGCCCCTTAATGGAGATCTGATGATGGTATTTCAGATCATACTCCATTAGAAGGATCCGCCATTTGCCCAATCTACCCGTGAGAATGGGTTTTTCGAACAAGTGCTTGATTGGATCAAGCTTGGACACTATCCAGATCTCATGATCTAGAAAATAGTGTCTGAACTTCTGGCAGGCCCAGACTAGGGCCAAGCACGTCTTCTCCATGGCTTGATAATTTTGTTCATAAGCCAAGAGAGTTTTCGAAATATAGTAGATGGCATACTCCTTATGGGTGTCATCCTCATATTGAGCCAACAGGGCTCCTAAAGCATTTACATGCACGGAGATGTATAATAAAAGCGGTTTTCCTTGCTTTGGAGGATTCAAAACAAGGGGATTAACCAAGTATGCCTTCAGTCTCTCGAAGGACTTTTGGCATTCATCATCCCATAAGAATTTCGTACCCTTCCTCAACAGTTTGTTGAAGGGTTCGCATCTAGTTGCCAGATTCGATATGAATCGGCGAACGAATTGTAGTCGACCCTGGAGGCTACGGATTTGGGTGAGATTGGAGGGTGGAGCCATGTCTATGATGGCTCTACACTTAGAGGGGTCGACTTCTATTCCCCTTTGGCTTACCATAAAGCCTAGAAGCTTCCCTGATTCTACCCCGAACACGCATTTTTGAGGGTTTAGCTTTACTTTGTAAAGCCTAAGCCTTTCGAAAATCTTTTGTAAACATTCGATATGGGTGCATCGGGTTTTGGATTTCGCCAAGAGATCATCTACATACACTTCTACAAGCTCATGAATTTGATCATGGAAGATCTTGTTCATGGCTCGTTGGTATGTCGCGCCGGCATTTTTCAAACCAAAGGGCATGACTGTATAGCAGTACGTGCCCCATGGGGTTGTGAAGGCGGTCTTACCCTGATCTCGTGGACTTAGTTTGATTTGATTATAGCCTGAATAGCCATCCATAAATGAAAACATTTCATGATTTGCAGTACTATCGACTATCAAATCTATGTTTGGTAAAGGATAATTATCCTTTGGAGTGGCTTTATTCAGGTTTCTGAAATCGATGCATATTCGAATTTTCCCATTGGTTTTTCGAACCACAACGATATTTGATAACCAATCAGAATACGCAATGGGTTTTATAAATCCAGCTTTTAGCAGATCTTCTAAACCCTCTTTGACTTGCGTGTGTACATTTGGGTGTATTTTCCTAAGCTTCTGCTTTATGGGTTTTACACCTGCATCTAAGGGAAGACGATGCTCGACAATGCTGGGATCTATGCCCGGCATGTCTTCATACGTCCATGCAAACACATCTAAATAGGTTCGTAGAAATGCAATGAATGCTAACTTTTCAGTTTCATGCAAGCATGCGCCTATTTTGATGGTTTTGGGATTGGAATCATCCCCTAGGTTCACCTCTATGAAATCTCCTCCTACTGATTGGGAAGGTCTTTCAAAATCGAGAATTCTATGAAATTCTGGGTGCTGAGAAGTAGGATCTTCCTCAAGGGGATCCACTTCTGGGCTTTGATCATTCTCGTGGGCTTTGATGCGTGGTTTTCAAAATGACCTGGTTTTGTACTTGGATTTTCAAGTGATTTCGAAATTTTTGGTCTGGCTATGCAGACGATGTTTCTTTCGAAATCCTTTTCTTTTGCCAAAGTCCTACCAGGAGCAGCTATGTACAAAATCTTTTTGGTATTTTCCAAATTTTTGATTTTTTTGGGTTTTTGTAAAACAAGAACCTTGGGAACTATACAAAGCACTCTTTTTTCGAGTTTTTGTTTTTCCATTGTTTTTGGTTTTTCTTGTTTTTCGATTTTTTTTATTTTAAGTTTTTCAAATGTTTTTGTATTTTTAGAAAAGGGATCTTCCGTCATACCTACAAAGGGAAAACACTACAGGTTAGACTCGGAATAGGAGGTCTAAATCGTAGGTCTCTTCTAAGGCAGGCTCTCGGGCACCCTTGACCCAGGTGGTCATAGGGGGTGGCTCCGGCGGTATTTGGGGAGTATAGCTGATCCCATATCGGCTTGGGTTGGCCCTAGGAAGGATGGGTTCTAGGAGACCCTGGTTCTACGCCCCTAGACTCTTGTAGGGCGTGTAGCCCATGTTCAACAACATGTTCCACGACTTTTTGTTTTTTGAAAAAGTAGGATACAAGTCGTGGTCCTGGAACATGCTATCGTCCATATTAGGCTCGTATGGCCTCTTGTCTAGGGGCTTTGGAAATAGGGAACGCTTGGGTTTTCCTAAGAGGATTAAAGTCGGGAGGGGGCCCGCTTTGGGCGGCCCCTTCACACATACAACCTTCCTAGGGTTGTTCAACACGAGCCGAGGTGGCTCAACCATAATTTGCCCCAGGTTAGCCTCATGGGCCTGGGAGCTTGATAAACAAGGGGAGTTTATGATCCCCTGAAGCTGTGGGTGACTCTCACCTAGGATCACTACGACCTGGTCCCTAAAAGGGATCTTGACACACCTGTGGAAGGTGGATGGCACAGCGCACAAACTGTGTATCCAGGGCCTTCCCAGCAACAGGTTATAATGGGGGTGGATGTCCAAGACATGGAACACCCCCGTGTGTTCGATCCCTCCCGTTTCCATTGGGAGTTCGATGGATCCTAAAGGTCTAGACGCATTCCCATCGTATCCAGTGATAACGATGGGGCTTGGGTTCACTGAAGTCAAGGTGACTCCGATTTTGTACGCCACATGAAGTGGAAGGATGTTGAGCCCTCCTCCACCATCGACTAGGCACCTGTCCAGAGAGTGGTTGTTTAGAACCACCTCGATATGCAGGGCCTGGTTATGGGTTTCATAGGGTCTATCTACATCATCTTCCGAAAAAGTGATGGGCGATTTTGCTCCTAATAAAGCCACTTGGGCAGACAAGGATTCCGGACTTATGTTCGAATCAACCTTGGCCCTTTCTAGAATTTTCTCTAATACAAGTCTATGCCTAGGCGAGGTTTTTATAAGCTCTAGGATAGACATGTGAATAGGAATCTTTGAAAGGTGGTTTTCGAAGTCATAAGGATTTAGGATGACTTTGTCCTTATCTGCTTTTGGCAGACCACTAGGGATACATGCTTTTGAGGGGCCAGGCACACTGACCACCTTTTGAGCACCTTGAAGGTGCGGGGGTTGGTAGATCCTCCCAGATCTAGTGACTTCCCCCACGACCAGCCTAGGGTTCGCGCTAAACTTGGCTCTAAGGATGAGCTGAGGAGAACCTTGGATTTTTAAAACTGGTTTTACCAAGGTTTCCACTTTTGGTGGTCCACGAATGACGACTTGGGCGGGCCTCTTGTATAGTACAAGGATGGGAGCACAAGTAGGTCGACCAGGTTCTGGCTTTTGCGCTAGTTCCTTGGAAATGGTGAGGGTACATACCTCCTTTCCTTTCCCACTGCCACTGGCGTGTTTGGGAAAGGGTTCCTTGAAGATAGCTTGAGGTGGCTCAGGTTCCGCAGTGACCTGAAGCCGGCCTTCTGCTATCAAGTTCTCAATTTTATTTAAGAGAGAGAAGCAGCGTTTGGTATCGTGGCCTTTGAGCCGATGATACTTACAAAATCGGTTTAAATACCCCCCTTTGGAAGTGACTCCTTCGGGGATTTCAGGGAGTTCTATCATGCCCTGGGCAAGTAAGAGGTCTAGGACCTCCGACACAGGTTGCCCCAGCGGAGTATGCTCCCATTTTTCAACCGGTTTTTGAAAATTGCGTTCCCTCTTATTTTCTAATTTTTCAAAATTTTTGGAAGTGCCCGCCATGCCTGGATCCACCCGGACATTGGCGATTTTATGGGGCTTTGCCCCTTTGTCCGTCGTGGGTAGCCCATATGCGATGGGCTTTTCCAAACGGGTTTTTGGAACGGCACTTCCTTTCCATAGGTGATCGTATGTCCCTTTTCGCAAGTTGGTTTCGAAAAGGGAGGCCTTTTTGATCAACTTATGGAAAGTTGAAATCTCATGGAGCGAGAGAAGGGTTTTTAACTCGCTTTTAAAATTATCCAGGATGAGCATTACTGCGCATCCTTCGGATATGGGCTCTCGGACCTTGCCCAAAAGCGACCTCCATCTTATAATGAAGGCATGCACGTCTTCGTTCATGCCTTGCTTTGTATCCCTTAAGGTATTTAGGGTTGGCGTGACTTCTACATTGTGTGCAAATCTTTGCATGAAGCAGTTCGCTAACTCTTCAAAAGTAGCGAACTGGCTTAAGTCATAGGAAGCCAGCCATTTGGCAGTTGTGCCTTTAAGGGATAGAGGGAACCAATACACCCATTTCATCGAGTCCTTTTTCTTCATATGGGCTCGACGTGAGAAAAGCTGCAAGTGAGACCTAGGGTCTCCCATGCCATCATACCGATGGAAGTTCGGTATTTCATCGTCACTGTCTGTTTCGTAATCCATAGGAAGGAAATCAGACAGGGCGTAGTTTCTTTTCTCTTTATTCTGCCCTTTCAGCAACTGCTGTAGGGCTTTACGGTCCTTTTGTGTGAAGGACTCGTGGTATTGGTTGCCTTCCATTACGGAGGCCTCTTTGTGCTTGCGAGGTTTTTCAGATTTCTTTTTAGGCCTTTGTTCACCGTTCGATGAACATGAATCGCCTACTTCAGCCTCTTGGCTGAGAGCATCGATTTTGGCCTCAAACTCCCTTCTCAAGTCCTCGATTTCATCTAGTTTTATTTTGTTTTTGAGAATCCTCCTAGAGTGAGAACTTGATGCGCATGAGCCTTGGCTCGACACTTCACTTGGATTGGAATTTTACATGCTTTTCAAGCTTTTTCAAAATATCCTAAGTACAAGCAAAGAAAACAAGTTAAAATGACACCTTTTTACAAAATTTTCGCAAGACTTCTACTTAAAAACTCGATTTTTTGAAAGGCTCACCTCCCACCGGGCGTGCCAATCTCTGTAGACGCGAGAAAATCCCTGCCTCTCGCCTTTTCAGGGCTCGGAGCAGATCCTCTCGTGTGTCTAAGGCCTATGTATGCAAACAGGGCGTGCCAGCTAGCTTACTTAAGCTAGCGAAGATATATTTAACACTGACTTCTAAACGTGGCGACTGTGAGCAAGTAAGCTCTTGTCGTCACAGACCTTCTTGCACCGATGCGCAAGGGTCAGTCTGTACGCTTTGCAAAAATCGAGTTTTGGAGAGAAAGTCTACGAAGCGGTTCGAGGTGTCTATTTCGGGTCTTTAAAATGCGATTGCATGTTTTAGATCACGTGGATTTGCACGTGCCTAAGTCTTTTCTTTTATCCCTTTTCGGGCCACCTAGTTTGTGTGTTATGAACACTCCACTACGTGGGCGAATTCGAGCGGGGCTTGCTTCGATGCAATATGCGTCCTACCTCGTGGTATGGCGTAATGCAATGCAAACTCACGCTACTCCAAAGGGAAAACCCGAAATGTAAAGACAATACTGAAGGGAAATAACCGAAGGAAAATAATCGAAGGGAAATAACCGAAGGGAAATAACTGAAGGGAAATGACCGAAGGAAAATAACCGAAGGGAGATATGTATATAGATTATGTATATGAGCCCTTACTCGGGTCTTGCAAATAAGAGCGAAGGCTCAATGTGGGTGCGTGCTTGAATTGAAAGACTTACACACACAACATGAAATTAAACCCAAATATAAATTGCAGTATGGCCTTGACTAAGGTCTTGGGAGTAAGAGCGAAGGCTCAATGTGTGTGAGAGTGCTTGAATTGAAGTACTACACACACGACATAAATGAAACCCAAATATAACTGCAATAAGGCCTTTACTAAGGTCTTGGGAGTAAGAGCTAATGCTCAATGTGTGTGAAAGTGCTTGAATTGAAAGACTTACACACACGACATGAAATAAAGCCCAAATAGTATAGGTCGGCCATTACTTGGGTCTTTCAAATAAGAGCGAAAGCTCAATGTGTGTGAAAGTGCTTGAATTGAAAGACTTACTCACACGACATGAAATGAAACCCAAATAGTATAGGTCGGCCCTTACTTGGGTCTTTCAAATAAGAGCGAAAGCTCAATGTGTGTGAGTGCTTGAATTGAAAGACAACGCACCCAACTTAAGCAAAAACCCTTCGAAAATGAAAGTATATATATCTACTTATGTATTAGGGGTTGATTAGGCCCGTGTGTGTTCAAAATCGTGCACAACTAAGAGAGTGCACGTGTGTGGGTGTGCCAAGCCACGTTATTACAAGCGGGGGGAGACTATGCTCCGTTATTACAACCCCGTATCAAATTGAATCTCAAGCAAGTATACAACTAAAGACCGAGTTAGGCACTTACTAGTAGCTGGTCCGTAGAGGCCTTGCTTAAGCGTGGGCTTGGCCTTCGCCTTGGGCTACAAACGGGAGCTCCGCGAGGGTGAGCGACAAAGGGTGCTGGCCGGCTGCAAGTGGGGCGCTGGATAGGCGCCTTGAAGGTGGAAAATTAAAGGGGCTGGGCCAAGTATGTAGGTAGGGTCACGAATCGAGAGTATAGAATGTTAGGGAATATGGACCTAAGGGGAGTTTAAGGGAAGGCCGAATGGGACAGCTAGGGGAAAAGAGATGGCTGACCGGATGTAGTTAGGGTAGTTAGGTAGTGGCCGGTGGTTTAGGTTGTGATAGGTTCGGCTGGGCGAGAATGGTGGTAGCAAAGGGCTGATGTGTAGGTAAGGTGGTGGTATGGTGGGTGGCTAGGAGTGGAGAGGGAGTAGAGAAGGAGCTAGGTAGAGTGGGGGGTACTTACCGAATGGGGAGAAGGTGGTGCTCGGCTGGAAGGAAGATGGGTAGCTTGTGAAGCTCGGCAGGTTGTGAAGCTCGGCCGGGAGGTGGTGGAGATGGCGGTGCAAGTGGTGATGGGATGGAGGGATGGTGGTGGTGCAGGCGAAACAGGTGGGGCAGGTGGAGAAGGTTCGGCTGGGCTGGGAAGAGTGGCCAGATAGGAAAAACCCACCCCCAAGGGGGGGGGTTTATATAGGGATGGGTAGGTCGGTTAGGGTTGGGTTTGGGGTAGTGGTTAGGTGGTTTAGGTAGGGTGGAATGAAGATAAGGTGGGCTGGAAAGGGGTGGGCCAGATATTTTAAAAACTAGTGGTTAGGGTAGATTGTGGGCTAGGGGTGGCTTAGGGGTTTAGGGCTAGGTTAGGTGGTTGGGTTCTAGGGTGAGGTTTAATGAGCTAGGTTAGGTGATTAGGCTAGGTTTAGGCTAGGTTTAGGGAAATTAACCTAGGTTTAGGGAAGGATTAGGGAAGTGGGTTAGGTGATTAGGTTAGGATTAGGCCGGGATTAGGGAGGTAGGTTAGGTGATTAGGCTCAGATTAGGGGCGGATTTGGGTGGAAGGCTAGGATTAGGTATTTTGGGTTAGGTTTAGGTGAAGGAGCTCCCTTTGCATGGCCCATAGACCTTAACCACTTCATGTTGGTGCAGCCCTAGGTTAGGTTTTGGCTAATTACAAGCTTAAACCCACTCAATTAGGCTAACCCACATGATTAACCCCAAACTTGACACACAAGTCAAGCTTAATTACAACACTCTTGATATTATCCATCCCCACTCTCTCTCATGCCCATGATCCCACGTGAAATTGAAGTGGGCCCCACCTCCATTTATGAGAAGGTGATGTGGGCCATGTATATGGATATTGGATTGGATCTCTGGATCCAAATCCAAATCCAAGTCCACATATGGGTTTGGATTGGGATCTGGATATATATGGTCCAGATCCGATCCAAACTGAACTCTGACTCCTTCGAGCTGGGTTCGAAACGGATGATTTGTGCGGGGCCTGACAGCATCAGTACTCCGTCTGCGTTGGGTCTTCGCCAACATGGTCGTCCGCCTGAGTTTTTGCCTTCCGAAGATGACTTCAAATGACATTTTGATAATAAAAGGGTCTTGGACGTTCGAGATCCTAGGGGTATGGATGTGATACAAGAGTTGTTGTGCCGGGCTTGACATGTGCTCCGGTTCCGGGCTCTTCTTAGCTCTCCTGGTCCTGTCTTGATCACGCCAGTGGCAGTGGGAAAGGAAAGGAGGTATGTACCCTCACCATTTCCAAGGAACTAGCGCAAAAGCCAGAACCTGGTCGACCTACTTGTGCGCCCATCCTTGTATTATACAAGAGGCCCGCCCAAGTCGTCATCCGAGGACCACCAAAAGTGGAAACCCCGGTAAAACCAGTTTTGAAAATCCAAGGTTCTCCTCAGCTCATCCTTAGAGCCAAGTTTAGCGCAAACCCTAGGCTGGTCATGGGGAAGTCACTAGATCCGGGAGGATCTATCAACCCCCGCACCTTCAAGGTGCTCAAAAGGTGGTCAGTGTGCCTGGCCCCTCAAAAGCATGTATCCCTAGTGGTCTGCCAAAAGCAGATAAGGACAAAGTCATCCTAAATCCTTATGATTTCGAAAACCACCTTTCAAAGATTCCTATTCACATGTCTATCCTAGAGCTTATCAAAACCTCGCCTAGGCATAGACTTGTATTAGAGAAAATTCTAGAAAGGGCCAAGGTTGATTCGAACATAAGTCCGGAATCCTTGTCTACCCAAGTGGCTTTCATCCGGAGGAATATCTTGGCTCGATTTGGGGTTCCACGAGACCTTGTGTCTGATAATGGTACCCTATTCAAGAATGAGCGGATGGTTAAGTTGTGCAACACGTATGGCATAACTCACCACTTCTCCTCGCCCTACTACCCTCAAAGCAACGGCCAAGCCGAAGCCACAAACAAGACTCTCATTAGTATTATTGAGAAAACCTTAGAGAAGGGTAGGACGTGGCACGAGAAGCTGGATGAAGCCTTATGGGCTTATAGGACTTCCATCCGGACTCCCACGAATGCCACACCATTCGAGTTGGTCTATGGCACAAATGCCATTCTTCCCATTCATACTCAATTGCATTCATTTCATACATCCATAGCACTCGACCTCCCCCTAGAGACGCTTCAGCATGCTAGGATGGCCGAACTAGATTTGCTAGATGAGAGGCGACTCCTTGCCATGGATCATGCTCGTGCATACCGGCAAAGGATAGCCCGACATTATAGCAAACACATGAGACCTCGCCACTTTGAAGTGGGAGATCTGGTCTTAAAAACCATCCACCATCGTGGCCCACACCCCCTAGGCAAGTGGCGCCCCTGCTGGGATGGACCCTATGTTGTACGAGCAACCACTACGAACAATTCGTATTGGTTGATCGATGTAGAAGGTAGGAATTTAGCAGATCCTATCAATATTCAATACTTAAAGAAGTATCATGTGTAGGATCTGGATTAAATTCCAGTTTTCGAAAATTTATAGGGATAGCTGCCCTGAGACATGTGAATAAGGTGCAAAGGTGAACTCGTGTGACCCTGAGTGAGAGAATTCGCACTTGTGAAAGAGTGGAGTTTTCAAAATCATGGTTACATTTCAAAATCCTTCCTCTTACAAAGAAAGGCCTAGTTCAACATAGCAAGATACTTGCAAGTAGTACGTGCTATTTCTAAATAGGCCGATCTGGAATGAATCAAGTGTAGGCTTGGGATAAGTCCTCCCCTCTTCTCTTCTATTTCCAAAAGGAAAACAAAGGCCCAAAACAAAAGGGAATTTCCCATTCAAAGTCTCTTTCCGAAAGAAAGAAACCAGAGTTTAAAAGAAAAATCGATTCTCTTATGAGAAAGAGGGATTAAAGAAAAAATACTCCCAAAGGGAGACCCTCTATAAAAAAAAAAAAGAAGGGGAAAAGAGGACAAAAAGCTCAAAAAGGGCAGTTTTCCGCCTTCTATGCCTTAAACCACGGGACGTTTCAGAAGGGACCATGGTATCTCTTCCCATCCCTGGCTTATCCCAAGCTGAAGCATGGTTCGTTTCGAGGAATCCTAAAGTAAAAATAGGATTTACTTACTTGAATTTCGTCTTGTTTGAGAATTCGACGTTTCGAGTAAGGCGTAGGAATTTGAAATGAAGCTTGTTTTCTTATAAAACCTCCGCTAGATAAGCGAGTGTTAAGACTCAAACAAGGGCAAGCACGAAGAGCTCGAGATCCTTAGGATCGAGACTCAAGACAGTTGTCCCTTTTATAAATAGCTTTTGTACATAAGTTTTGAAAACCGAACATCGAACAGCATAGGATTTGCTCACTTGGAGCAATAGACCTTGTAAGTCTCTACAGTTCGACCACATCTGGTCTCTGGGAGGTCGCCACTCTTGGCACCACACCCATGTCATCTGCATTCCACACATGGTACTTGCATGAACACGATCCCATTTAGGACCAGATTCCATAAGTACACCCTTTGGCGTGATATCTCCTCCTACCAGAGTTTGTAAATTGAGATTTTACTAAAATGGGACGATCCCATGTTCTTCGTGGCTAGATCTAGGGAGACATTGAAAGGGGTGTTTGTCATCTTTGCCCTTATCCAAATCTATTTGGACAAGGCCAAAGAGGGGCATCAGTAAACACCCCGAAATCCCACGAATTTCTCAAAATCCATCAGGTTTTATACAAGCAGCCCCAAAGGGCCATTTTGAGTTTGGAAACCTAGGAGCCTTCCAGACAACCCTGTACATACGTTTTGAACTCTATATTTCGAAAACATACAATATAGCTTTTAAAACCCTTTTAAAACATGTTTTGAAACCCCGAAGCGGCTTGGCCCGATCAAGACAGGACCAGGAGAGCTAAGAAGAGCCCGGAACCGGAGCACATGTTGAGCCTGGCATAGCAACTCTTGTATCTGATGCACACCCCCAGGATCTCGAACGTCCAAGACCCTGTTCTTATCAAAATAGCATTTGAAGTCATCTCCGGAAGGCAGAAACGGAGGCGGACGACTATGTTGGCGAAGACCCAACGCAGACGGAGTACTGATGCTGTCAGGCCCCGCATGAATCGTCCGTTTCGAACCCAGCTCGAAGGAGTCAGAGTTCAGTTTGGATTGGATCTAGACCATATATATCCAGATCCCAATCCAAACCCATATGTGGACTTGGATTTGGATTTGGATCTAGAGATCCAATCCAATATCCATATCCATGGCCCACATCACCTTCTCATTAATGGAGGTGGGGCCCACTTGAAATTCACGTGGGATATTGGGCATGAGAGAGAGTGGGGGTGATAAATATCAAGAGTGTTGTATTAAGCTTGACTTGTGTGTCAAGTTTGGGTTTAATCATGTGGGTTAGCCTAATTGAGTGGGTTTAAGCTTGTAATTAGCTAAAACCTAACCTAGGGCTGCACCAACATGAGGTGATCAAGGTCTATGGGCCATGCTAAGGGAGCTCCTTCACCTAAACCTAACCCAAAACGCCTAATCCTAGCCTAAACCCCTAATCCACCCCTAATCTGAACCTAATCACCTAACCCACTTCCCTAATCCCAACCTAATCACCTAACCCACTTCCCTAATCCTTCCCTAAACCTAGATTAATTTCCCTAATCCTGGCCTAAACCTAGCCTAATCACCTAACCTAGCTCACTAAACCTCACCCTAAAACCCAACCACCTAACCTAGCCCTAAACCCCTAAACCACCCTTAGCCCACAATCTACCCAAACCCCTAGTTTTAAAATATCTGGCCCAACCCTTTCCAGCCCACCTTATCTACATACCACCCTACCTAAACCACCTAACCACTACCCTCAGCCCAGCTCTAACCGACCTACCCATCCCCTATTTAAACCCCTCCCCTTTGGGGGCGGGTTTTCCAAGTGAAAGGCCCTCACCTCAGCCCAGCCGGCTCCACTCTCCACCTGCCCGCTTGCTCCTCATTGCCTTCCACCGCCTCTCCCCCTTCGGTAAGTACCCTAACTCTATCAAAACCCTTCTCTTCCACCTCTCCACTCCTAGCCACCCACCCTATCATCATCTTAGCCCTTTTGCCACCACCCTTTGCACTTAGCCGAACCTAGCAAAACCCAAACTGCCGGCCAGTACCTAGCCATCATATCCCATTCGGCCATCCCCTAGGCGTCCCATTCGGCCTTCCCACAAACTCTCCTTTAGGTCCAGTTTTCCCTAAACACTCAACTCCCCTAGTGACCCTAAGAACTCACTTGTTCAGCCCCTTTAACCCCCCACCTCGAGGCGACATCCACTTGCAACCGGCCACCTTCGAGGCACCTATCCCGCGCCCCACTTGCAGCCGGCCAGCACCTTTGGTCACCTATCCTCGCGGAGCTCCCGTTTGCAGCCCAAGGCGAAGGTCAAGCCCACGCTCAAGCAAGGCCTCTACGGACCAGCTACTCGTAAGTGCCTAAACTCGGTCCTTAGTTGTATACTTGCTTGAGATTCAATTTGATACGGGGTTGTAATAACGGAGCATAGCCTCCCCCCGCTTGTAATAACGTGGCTTGGCACAACCACACACGTGCACTCTCTTAGTCATGCACGATTTTGAACACACACGGGCCTAATCAGCCCCTAATACATAAGTATATATATATACTTTCATTTTCAAAGGGTTTTGTTTAAGTTGGGTGCGTTGTCTTTCAATTCAAGCACTCACACACATTGAGCTTTCGCTCTTAGTTGAAAGACCCAAGTAAGGGCCGACCTATACTATTTGGGTTTCATTTCATGTCGTGTGAGTAAGTCTTTCAATTCAAGCACTCTCACACACATTGAGCTTTCGCTCTTATTTGAAAGACCCAAGTAAGGGCCGACCTATACTATTTGGGTTTTATTTCATGTCGTGTGAGTAAGTCTTTCAATTCAAGCACTTTCACACACATTGAGCCTTCGCTCTTACTCCCAAGACCTTAGTAAAGGCCTTATTGCAGTTATATTTGGGTTTCATTTATGTCGTGTGGGTAGTCTTTCAATTCAAGCACTCTCACACACATTGAGCCTTCGCTCTTATTCCCAAGACCTTAGTCAAGGCCATACTACAATTTATATTTGGGCTTAATTTCATGTCGTGTGTGTAAGTCTTTCAATTCAAGCACGCACCCACATTGAGCCTTCGCTCTTATTTGCAAGACCCGAGTAAGGGCTCATATACATAATCTATATACATATCTCCCTTCGGTTATTTCCCTTCGGTTATTTCCCTTCGGTCATTTCCCTTCAGTATTGTCTTTACATTTCGGGTTTTCCCTTTGGAGTAGCGTGAGTTTGCATTGCATCTACGCCATACCATGAGGTAGGACGCATATTGCATCGAAGCAAGCCCCGCTCGAATTCGCCCATGTAGTGGAGTGTTCATAACACACAAACTAGGTGGCCCGAAAAGGGATAAAAGAAAAGACTTAGGCACGTGCAAATCCACATGATCTAAAATATGCAATCGCATCTTAAAGACCCGAAATAGACACCTCGAACCGCTTTGTAGACTTTCTCTCCAAAACTCGATTTTTGCAAAGCGTACAGACTGACCCTTGCGCATCGGTGCAAGAAGGTCTGCGACGACAAGAGCTTACTTGCTCACAGTCGCCACGTTTATAAGTCAGTGTTAAAAATATCTTCGCTAGCTTCAGTAAGCTAGCTGGCATGCCCTATTTGTATACATAGGCCTTTAGACACACGAGAAGATCCACTCCAAGCCCTGAAAAGGACGAAGAGGCGGGGATTTTCGCGCGTCTACACACACGCAAGTCAAAGAGGGTTTAGAAGATCTGTTAAAAGCCAGATTTATAAAACCCATTGCGTATTCTGATTGGTTGTCAAACATCGTTGTAGTTCGAAAAACCAATGGGAAATTTTGAATATGCATCGATTTCAGAAACCTGAATAAAGCCACTCCAAAGGATAATTATCCTTTACCAAACATAGATTTGATAGTCGATAGTACTGCAAATCATGAAATGTTTTCATTTATGGTTGGCTATTCAGGCTATAACCAAATTAAATTAAGTCCAAGAGATCAGGCTAAGACCGCATTCACAACCCCGTGGGACACGTACTGCTATACAGTCATGCCCTTTGGTTTGAAAAATGCCGGCACAACATACCAGAGAGCCATGACCATGATCTTCCATGATCAGATTCATGAGCTCGTAGAAGTGTATGTAGATGATCTCTTGGCAAAATCCAAGACCCAATGCACTCATATCGAATGTTTGCAAAAGATTTTCGAAAGGCTTAGGCTTTACAAAGTAAAGCTAAACCCTCAGAAATGTGTATTCGGGGTAGAGTCTGGAAAGCTTCTAGGCTTTATGGTAAGCCAAAGGGGTATAGAAGTCGACCCCTCTAAGTGTCGAGCCATCACAGACATGGCTCCACCCTCCAATCTCACCCAAATCCGTAGCCTCCAGGGTCGATTACAGTCCGTTCGCCGATTTATATCAAATCTGGTGACTAGATGCGAACCCTTCAACAAGCTGTTGAGGAAGGCCACGAATTCTTATTGGATAACGACTGCCAGAAGTCCTTCGAGAGACTAAAGGCATACCTAGTTAATCCTCCCGTTTTGAATCCTCCAAAGCAAGGAAAACCACTTTTACTTTACATTTCTGTGCATGCGAATGCTTTAGGAGCCCTATTGGCTCAATAAGAGGATGACACCCATAAGGAGTATGCCATCTACTATATTTCGAAAACTCTCTTGGCTTATGAACGAAATTATCAAGCCATGGAGAAGACGTGCTTGGCCCTAGTCTTGGCCTGCCAGAAATTCAGACACTATTTTCTAGATCATGAGATCTGGATAGTGTCCAAGCATGATCCAATCAAGCACTTGTTCGAAAAACCCAATCTCACGGGTAGATTGGGCAAATGGCAACTCCTTCTAATGGAGTATGACGTGAAATACCATCACCAGATCTCCATTAAGGGGCAAGCCCTAGCAGACTATGTGGCTAAATTCCCCCTGGAGGACGCATATCCCACACTCGATGAAATGCCTGACGAAGGCATATTGCAAAACCATTTCCAAAGCCACATTTTGGCAAATTCTTTCGAAAACCAAGTGTAGAAGATGCACTTCGATGGGGCACGAAACCAACGAGGGGCTGGTGCTAGGGTCATCCTCATCTCCCCAAAAAAGGGCGAGATTCCCATAGCAATCCGCCTAGATTTCGAATGTTCCAACAACATAGCTGAGTATGAAGCACTCATACAAGGCTTAAGGGTTTCGAAAACTCTAGGGGCATCATGCATCGAGGTCTTTGGAGATTCGCTCCTTGTTATAAACCAGGTTTTGAAAATTTGGCAAGTACGTAACGAAAAACTACTTCCATATCACGAGTTGGCCACTCGATTGGTTGAGTCCTTCCAATTGTGTAAACTCACACAGTAGGAAGAGAGGACAATGGCATTGTCGATGCCCTCTCCTCCTTGGGTTCAGCCTTAAAGGTCGATCCCATTTCAGGGACCCGATCTTTAGAAATATGGCATGCGCCCAACCCATCCACACACGATTTGGATATTTGCCAAAATAACCCAGATTCTATTGAAAAACCTTGGTTTTACGACATCAAACATTTTCTAGAAAATGGAGGATTCATCGAGGATGCCACATCCAAAGATAAGGCATTCATCCATAAAATTTCAACCCGATACACCATTTTGGGTGGGGTTCTATATAAGAAGAGTTTTACCGGCATCCTACTTAGGTGTATCGATCTAGAGGAGGCAAGGATAGTGATGCATGAGTTCCACGATGGAGAATGTGGAGGTCATGTTAATGCCAACATGATGGCAATGAAAATACTTAGAGCGGGCTACTTTTGGTCCACCGTGAAAAAGGATTGTCACGATCATGTTAGGAAGTGTCATCCATGTCAAGTGCATGGGCACGCCATTCATATCCCCTCATCTACATTGCATTCCGTGGTCAGCCCCTGGCCATTCACCATGTGGGCCTTTGACATCGTAGGCCCTATATTTCCAAAAGCCTCTAATGGGCATCGATTCATTTTAGCAGCCACTGAGTATTTCTCCAAGTGGGTGGAGGCCATTTCCCTGACCAACGTGCTGGGGCAACATGTGGTGGCTTTCATTAGGAGGAATATCTTGGCTCGATTTGGGGTTCCACGTGACCTTGTGTCTGATAATGGCACCCATTCAAGAACGAGCGGATGGTTAAGTTGTGCAACACGTATGGCATAACTCACCACTTCTCTTTGCCCTACTACCCTCAAGGTAACGGCGAAGCCGAAGCCATAAACAAGGCTCTCATTAGTATAATTGAGAAAACTTTAGAGAAGGGTAGGACGTGGCACGAGAAGCTGGATGAAGCCTTATGGGCTTATAGGACTTCCATCCAAACTCCCACGAATGCCACACCATTCGAATTGGTCTATGGCACAAACGCCATTCTTCCCATTCATACTCAATTGCATTCATTCCATACATCCATAGCACTCGACCTCCCCCTAGAGATGCTTCGGCATGCTAGGATGGCCGAACTAGATTTGCTAGATGAGAGGCAACTCCTTGCTATGGATCATGCTCGTGCATACCGGCAAAGGATAGCCCGACATTATGACAAACACATGAGACCTCGCCACTTTGAAGTGGGAGATCTGGTTTTGAAAATCATTCACTATCGTGGCCCACATCCCCTTGGAAAGTGGCGCCCCAAGTGGGATGGACCCTATGTTGTACGTGCAACCACCACGAACAACTCGTGTTGGTTAATCGATGTAGAAGGTAGGAATTTAGCAGATCCTATCAATATTCAATACTTAAAGAAGTATTATGTGTAGGATTTGGGCTAAATTCCATTTTCGAAAACCTTTAGGGATAGCTGCCCTGAGACCTAAAAATAAGGTACAAAGGCAGAATCGTGTGACCCTGAGTGAGAGAATTCGTACTTGTGAAAGAGTGGAGTCTTTAAAATCATGGTTACCTTTCAAAATCCTTCTTACAAAGAAAGTCCTAGTTCAACATAGCAAGATACTTGCAAGTAGTACGTGCTATTTCTAAATAGGCTGATCTGGAATGGATCGAATGTGACCATGGGATAAGTCCTTCCCCCTTCTCTTCTCCTTCCAAAAGGAAAACATGGCCCAAATAAATCGAATTTTCCCATCCAAAGTCTCTTTCCAAAAGAAAGAAACCAGAATCCAAAAAAATCGATTCTCTTCTGAAAAAAAGAGGGATTAAAGAAAACATACTCCCAAAAGAAGACCCTCTATGAAAAAAAAGGAAAAAGAGGTCAAAAGCTCAAAAAGAGCAGTTTTTCGCCTTCTATGCCTTAAACCACGGGACGCTTCAGAAGGGACCGTGGTATCTCTTTCCCATCCCTGGCTTATCCCAAGCTAAAACATGGTTCATTTTGAGGAATCCTAAAGTAAAAATAGGATTTACTTACTTGAATTTCATTTTGTTTGAGAATTCGATGTTTCGAGTAAGACGTAGGAATTTGAAATGTAGCTTGTTTTCTTATAAAACCTCCGCTATATAAGCGAGTGTCAAGACTCAAACAAAGGCAATCACGAAGAGCTCGAGATCCTTAGGATTGAGACTGAAGACAGTTATCCCTTTTGTAAATAGTTTTGTAAATAGATTTTCAAAAATCGAACATCGAACAGCATAGGATCTGCTCACTTGGAGCAACAGGCCTTGTAAGTCTCAAGAGTTCGACCATATCTGGTCTCTGAGAGGTCGCCACTCTTGGTACCACACCCATGTCATGCATCTACATTTCCACGCATGGCACTTGCATAAACATGATCCCATATTAGGACCAGAAACCGTTTTGTATCCCTTTGGCGTGATATCTCCTCCTACCAGGGTTTTAAAAGTGAGATTTTGCTAAAGATTGGGATGATCCCATATTTTTCATGGTTAGATCTAGGGAGACATCGAAAGGGGTGTTTGTCGTCTTTGCCATTATCTAAATCAATTTGGACAATGCCAAAGAGGAGCATCTGTAAACACCCCGAAATCCCACGAACTTCTCAAATAAACCTGGTTTTTGTAAAAGCAGCCCCAAAGGGCTATTTTGAGTCTGGAAACCCAGGAGCCTTCCAGGTAACCCTGTACATATGTTTAAACAGTATATATTTTAAAATATGTATAATATACTTTTAAAACCTTTTTAAAATATATTTTCAAACCCCACGAAGCGGTTTGGCCTGATGAAAGCAGGACCAGAAGAGCTAAAGAGAGCCCGGAACCGGAGCACATGTCGAGCCCGGCACAACAACTCTCTTGTTAGATCCACCCCAGGATCTCGAACGTCCAAGTCCCTTGGTTTGAAAAATGCCGGCGCAACATACCAACGGGCCATGACCACGATCTTCCATGATCAAATTCATGAGCTCGTAGAAGTGTATGTAGATGATCTCTTGGCAAAATCCAAAACCCGATGCACCCATATCGAATGTTTACAAAAGATTTTTGAAAGGCTTAGGCTTTACAAAGTAAAGCTAAACCCTCAAAAATGTGTATTCGGGGTAGAATCAGGGAAGCTTCTGGGCTTTATGGTGAGCCAAAAGGGAATAGAAGTCGACCCCTCTAAGTGTCGAGCCATCATAGACATGGCTCCACCCTCCAATCTCACTCAAATCCGTAGCCTCCAGGGTCGTTTACAATCCGATCGCCGATTCATATCGAATCTGGCCACTAGATGCGAACCCTTCAACAAACTGTTGAGGAAGGGCACGAAATTCTTATGGGATGACGAATGCCAGAAGTCCTTCGAGAGACTGAAGGCATACTTGGTTAATCCCCCCATTTTGAACCCTCCAAAGCAAGGAAAACCGTTTTACTATACATCTCCGTGCATGAAAATGCTTTAGGAGCCCTGTTGGCTCAATACAAGGATGACACCCATAAGGAGTATGCCATCTATTACATTTCGAAAACTCTCTTGGCTTATGAACGAAATTATCAAGCCATGGAGAAGACGTGCTTGGCCATAGTCTGGGCCTGCCAGAAATTCAGACACTATTTCCTAGATCATGAGATATGGATAGTGTCCAAGCTTGATCCAATCAAGCACTTGTTCGAAAAACCCATTCTCATGGGTAGATTGGGAAAATGGCAACTCCTTCTAATGGAGTATGATCTGAAATACCATCACCAGATCTCCATTAAGGGGCAAGCCCTAGCAGACTACGTGGCTGAGTTCCCCTTAGAGGACGCATATCCCACACTTGTTGAAATGCCTGATGAAGGCATATTGCAAAACCATTTTCAAAACCACATTTTGGCAAATTCTTTTGAAAACCAAGTGTGGAAGATGCACTTCGATGGGGCACGAAACCAACGAGGGGCTGGCGCTGGGGTCATCCTCATCTCCCCTGAAAAGGGCGAGATTTCCATAGCAGTCCGCTTAGATTTCGAATGTTCCAACAACGTAGCTGAGTATGAAGCACTCATACAAGGCTTAAGAATTTCGAAAACTCTAGGAGCATCATGCATCGAGGTCTTTGGAGATTCGCTCCTTGTCATAAACCAGGTTTTGAAAATTTGGCAAGTACGTAATGAGAAACTGCTTCCATATCACGAGTTGGCCACTCGATTCGTCCAGTCCTTCCAATCGTGTAAACTCACACACGTAGGAAGAGAGGACAATGGCATCGCCGGTACCCTCTCCTCCTTGGGTTCAGCCCTGAAGGTCGATCCCATTTCAGAGACCAGATCTTTGGAAATATGGCATGTGCCCCACCCATCCACACACGACTTGGATATTTGCCAAAATAACCCAGAGTCTATTGAAAAACCCTGGTTTTATGACATCAAACAGTTTTTAGAAAATGGGGGATTTGCCGAGGATGCCACATCCAAAGATAAGGCATTCATTCAAAAGATTTCAACCCGATACACCATTCTGGGTGGGGTTTTGTACAAAAAAAGTTTTACCGACATTCTGCTTAGGTGTATCAACCTAGAGGAGGCTAGGGTAGTGATGCATGAATTCCACGATGGAGAATGTGGAGGTCATGTTAATGCCAACATGATGGCAATGAAAATACTTAGAGGGGGCTATTTTTGGTCCACCCTGAAGAAGGATTGCCACGATCATGTTAGGAAGTGTCATCCATGTCAAGTGAATGGGCACGCCATTCATATCCCTTCATCTGCATTGCAGTCAGCCCCTGGCCATTTACCATGTGGGCATTTGACATCGTAGGCCCCATATTTCCAAAGGCCTCAAATGGGCATCGATTTATTTTAGCAGCCATGGAATATTTCTCCAAGTGGGTGGAAGCCATTTCCCTAACCAATGTGATGGGGCAACATGTGGTGGCTTTCATCCGGAGGAATATCTTGGCTCGATTTGGGGTTTCACGAGACCTTGTGTCCGATAATTGCACCCCATTCAAGAACGAGCAGAAAGTTAAGTTGTGCAACACGTATGGCATAACTCACCACTTCTCCTCGCCCTACTACCCTCAAGGCAACGGCCAAGCCGAAGCCACAAACAAGACTCTCATTAGCATAATTGAGAAAACTTTAGAGAAGGGTAGGACGTGGCACGAGAAGCTGGATGAAGCCTTATGGGCTTATAGGACTTCCATCCGGACTCCCACGAATGCCACACCATTCGAATTGGTCTATGGCACAAACGCCATTCTTCCCATTCATACTCAATTGCATTCATTCCATACATCCATAGCACTCGACCTCCCCCTAGAGATGCTTCGGCATGCTAGGATGGCCGAACTAGATTTGCTAGATGAGAGGCAACTCCTTGCTATGGATCATGCTCGTGCATACCGGCAAAGGATAGCCCGACATTATGACAAACACATGAGACCTCGCCACTTTGAAGTGGGAGATCTGGTTTTGAAAATCATTCACTATCGTGGCCCACATCCCCTTGGAAAGTGGCGCCCCAAGTGGGATGGACCCTATGTTGTACGTGCAACCACCACGAACAACTCGTGTTGGTTAATCGATGTAGAAGGTAGGAATTTAGCAGATCCTATCAATATTCAATACTTAAAGAAGTATCATGTGTAGGATTTGGATTAAATTCCAGTTTTCGAAAATTTTAGGGATAGCTGCCCTGAGACATGTGAATAAGGTGCAAAGGCAAAGTCGTGTGACCCTGAGTGAGAGAATTCGCACTTGTGAAAGAGTGGAGTCTTCAAAATCGTGGTTACATTTCAAAACCCTTCTTCTTACAAAGAAAGGCCTAGTTCAACATAGCAAGATACTTGCAAGTAGTACGTGCTATTTCTAAATAGGCTGATCTAGAATGGATCGAGTGTAGGCTTGGGATAAGTCCTTCCCTCTTCTCTTCTCCTTCCAAAAGGAAAAATACGGCCCAAACAAAGGGAAATGCCCATTCAAAGTATCTTTCCAAAAGAAAGAAACCGGAATTCAAAAGAAAAATCGATTCTCTTGTGAAAAAGAGGGACGAAAGAAAAAATACTCCCAAAGGGAGACCCTCTATGAAAAAAAGGAAAAAGAGGCCAAAAAGCTCAAAAAGAGCAGTTTTCCGCCTTCTATGCCTTAAACCACGGGACGCTTCAGAAGGGACCATGGTATCTCTTTCCCATCCCTGGCTTATCCCAAGCTAAAGCATGATTCATTTCAAGGAATCCTAAAGTAAAAATAGGATTTACTTACTTGAATTTCATCTTGTTTGAGAATTCAACGTTTCGTGTAAGGCGTAGGAATTTGAAATACAGCTTGTTTTCTTATAAAACCTCCGCTAGATATGCAAGTGTTAAGACTCAAACAAGGGCAAACACGAAGAGCTCGAGATCCTTAGGATCGAGACTCAAGACAGTTGTCCCTTTTGTAAATAAATTTTGTAAATAAATTTTGAAAAATCGAACATCGAACAGCATAGGATTTTGCTCACTTGGAGCAACAGACCTTGTAAGTCTCTAGAGTTCGACCACATATGGTCTCTGGGAGGTCGCCACTCTTGGCACCACACCCATGTCACGCATCTGCATTCCACGCATGATACTTGCATAAACATGATCCCATTTAGGACCAGATTCCATAGTAGATCCCTTTGGCGTGGTATCTCCTCCTACCAGGGTTTTGTAAAATGAGATTTTGCTAAAATTGGGACGATCCCATATTCTTCATGGCTAGATCTAGGGAGACATTGAAAGGGGTGTTTGTCATCTTTGCCCTTATCCAAATCGATTTGGACAAGGCCAAAGAGGGGCATCTGTAAACACCCCGAAATTCCACGAATTTCTCAAATAAACCTGGTTTTGTAAAAGCAGCCCCAAAGGGCCATTTTGAGTCTGGAAACCTAGGAGCCTTCCAGACAACCCTCTATATATGTTTTAAACCTTATGTTTCAAAAATATGTGATATAGGTTTTGAAAACCTTTTAAAACATGTTTTGAAACCCCGAAGCAGCTTGGCCTAATCCAGACAAGACCAGAAAAGCAAAGGAGAGCCCGAAACCGGAGCACATGTCAAGCCCGGCACAATAACTCTCGTATCAAATCCACACCCCCAGGATCTCGAACGTCCAAGACCCTGTTATCATCAAAACCTTGTTTGAAGTCATCTCCGGAAGGCAAAAATAGAGACGGACGATCATGTTGGCGAAGACCCAACGCAGACGGAGCACTGATGCTGTCAGGCCCCGCACAAACCGTCCATTTCGAACACAGCTCGAAGGAGTCAGAGTTCAGTTTGGATCGGATCTGGACCATATATATCCAGATCCCAATCCAAACCCATGTATGGACTTGGATTTGGATTTGGATTCAAAAATCCAATCCAATATCCATATCCATGGCCCACATCACCTTCTCATAAATGGAGGTGGGGCCCACTTGAATTTCACGTGGGATTATGGGCATGAGAGAGAGTGGGGGTGGATAAGATCAAGTGTGTGTTGTAATTAAGCTTGACTTGTGTGTCAAGTTTGGGGTTAATCATGTGGGTTAGCCTAATTAAGTGGGTTTAAGCTTGTAATTAGCCAAAACCTAACCTAGGGCTGCACCAACATGATATGATTAGGGTCCATGGGTCGTGCAAAGGGAGCTACTTCACCTAATCCTAACTAAAAACACCAAATCCTAGCCTTCCACCCTAATCCGGCCCTAATCTGAGCCTAATCACCTAACCCACTTCCCTAATCCCGGCCTAATCCCAACCTAATCACCTAACCCACTTCCCTAATCCTTTCCTAAACCTAGCCTAATCCTAGCCTAATCACCTAACCTACCTCACTAAACCTCACCCTAGAACCAACCCACCTAGCTAAACCCTAAACCTCTAAACCACCCCTAGCCCACAACCTACCCAAACTACTTGTATTTAAAATATCTGGCCCTACCCTTTCCAGCCCACCTTATCACCACACCACCCTACCTAAACCACCTAACCACTACCCCAAAACCAGCCCTAATCGACCTAGCCCAGCCCTATATAAACCCCCCCCCTTGGGGGCAGGATTTCCCATCTAGAAGCCTCACCTTCCACCAGTCGGGTCCTCCCATTTCCCAGCTCAGCCGATTCCCATCCTTGCTCCACTTGCCTCACAGCCCACCTCCACCTGCGCCACTACCTCCCAACCGAGCACCACCACCGCCACCACCATTCCAACCGAAGTCCCCCTCGCCATCCTCTTCACCCGACCGAACCAGCCGAGCCCCCACAATCGGCTGCTCCTCAACCACCCGCCGCCTTCCACCATCCGGTTAGTACCCTACACTCCACCTTACTCCTTCTTCACTCCCTCTCCACTCTCAGCCACCTAACCCCCTACCATATCACCCTAACACCAGCCATTCCACTTGCTGCCACCACTCCTCCTCGGCCAGGCCCATAACCACCCTAACTACACGTCACTACCTAACGATCCTAGCTATACCCGGTCATCCCATTGAACCCCCTAAGTCCTGTCCACTCTACCTCACCACAACCACCCTTTCCTTACCCCACATCCTAGCTGCCACCCTTCCCTTACACCACTCCTAGCCGCCCTAGCAGCCCGCCACCATCAATTCCTCCTAGTCGGCCACTCCAATCGACTGTCACCTTTTCATTCGGCCAACCATCCGCCAGCCATAACCTTCCCCTAGCTAGTTCCCTTCCCTTAGTGCCATACTCCCTTAGTGACCCTACTTAGGCCCTTCAACCCAACACACCAAAAACAGCCCCTCCTTAGCAACCGGCCATCTTCAAGGCACCTCTTCCGCGCACCAAAGACATCCGGCCAGCACCTCCCCTTGCCGTTCAACTTCGTAGAGCTCCCATTTGCAGCCCAAGGCGAAGGCGAAGCCCACGCTCAAGCAAGGCATCTTCGGACCAGCTATTAGTAAGTGCCTAACTCGGTCCTTAGTTGTATACTTGCTTGAGATTCAATTCGATATGGGGTTGTAATAATGGAGCATAGTCTCCCCCCGCTTGTAATAACGTGGCTTGGCACACCCACACACGTGCACTCTCTTAGTTGTGCATGATTTTGAACACACGCGGGCCTAATCAGCCCCTAATACATAAATATATACATATACTTTAATTTTTGTAGGGTTTTGCTTAAGTTGGGTGTGTTGTCTTTCAATTCAAGCACTCACACACATTGAGCCTTCGCTCTTATTTGAAAGACCCAAGTAAGGGCCGACCTATACTATTTGGGTTTTCATTTCATGTCATGTGTGTAAGTCTTTCAATTCAAGCACTCACACACATTGAGCCTTCGCTCTTATTTGAAAGACCCAAGTAAGGGCCGACCTATACTATTTGGGTTTTCATTGCATGTCGTGTTGTAGACGCGCGAAAAAATCCCCGCCTCTCACCTTTTCAGGGCTTGGAGCGGATCCTCTCGTGTGTCTAAGGCCTATTTATGTAAACAGGGCATGCCAGCTAGCTTACCTAAGCTAGCGAAGATATATTCTAAACTGACTTCTAACGTGGCGACTATGAGCAAGTGAGCTCTTGTCGTCGCAGACCTTCTTGCACCGATGCGCAAGGGTCAGTCTGTACGCTTTGCAAAAATCGAGTTTTTGGGATAGAAAGCCTACGAAGCGGTTCGAGGTGTCTAATTCGGGTCTTTTAGATGCGATTGCAAATTTTAGATCACGTGGATTTGCACGTAACTAAGTCTTTCCTTTTATCCTTTTATGGGCCACCTAGTTTGTGTGTTATGAACACTCCACTACATGGGCGAATTCGAGCGGGGCTTGCTTTGATGCAATATGCGTCCTACCTCGTGGTATGGCGTAGATGCAATGCAAACTCACGCTACTCCAAAGGGAAAACCCGAATGTAAAGACAATACTGAAGGGAAATAACCGAAGGGAAATGACTTGTAAAGTAAATGCCGAAGGGAGATATGTATATAGAGTAGGTATATGGGCCCTTACTCGGATCTTGCAAATAAGAGCGAAGGCTCAATGTGGGTGCGTGCTTGAATTGAAAGACTTACACACACAACATGAAATTAAACCCAAATATAAATTGCAGTATGGCCTTGACTAAGGTCTTGGGAGTAAGAGCGAAAGCTCAATGTGTGTGAGAGTGCTTGAATTGAAGTACTACGCACACAACATGAAATTAAACCCAAATATAACTGCAATAGGCCTTGACTAAGGTCTTGGGAGTAAGAGCGAAAGCTCAATGTGTGTGAGAGTGCTTGAATTGAAAGACTTACACACACGACATGAAATGAAACCCAAATAGTATAGGTCGGCCCTTACTTGGGTCTTTCAAATAAGAGCGAAAGCTCAATGTGTGTGAGAGTGCTTGAATTGAAAGACTTACACACACGACATGAAATGAAACCCAAATAGTATAGGTCGGCCCTTACTTGGGTCTTTCAAATAAGAGCGAAGGCTCAATGTGTGTGAGTGCTTGAATTGAAAGACAACGCACCCAACTTAAGCAAAACCCTATAAAATCAAAGTATATATATATATTTATGTATTAGGGGCTGATTAGGCCCGTGTGTGTTCAAAATCGTGCACAACTAAGAGAGTGCACGTGTGTGGGTGTGCCAAGCCACGTTATTACAAGCGGGGGGAGACTATGCTCCATTATTAAAACCCCGTATCGAATTGAATCTCAAGCAAGTATACAACTAAAGACCGAGTTAGGCACTTACTAATAGCTGGTCCGAAGATGCCTTGTTTGAGCGTGGGCTTGGCCTTCGCCTTGGGCTGCAAAAGGGAGCTCCGCGGGGTTGAACGACAAGGGGTGTTGGCCGGGTGCCTTGAAGGTGGCCGGCTGCTAGCAAGGGTGTCGCCTTGACGTGTGGGATTAAAGGGGCTAGGTAAGGTCACTAGGGGGAGTGTAGTGTTGGGGAATATGGCACTAAGGGAAGGGAACTAGATAGGGGAAGGATATGGCTGGCGGGTGGCTGGCCAAATGAAAAGGTGATAGTCAGTTGAAGTGGCCGACTAGGAGCTTGGTGATGGCAGGCTGCTATGGTGGCTAGAAGTGGTGGAAGGGAAGGGAACTAGCTAGGATGGGGGGTAAGGTGGTGATGGTTGTGGTGAGGTGATAGGGGCAACTCTTAGGGAGTTGGATGGGGTAGCCGGGTGTAGCTAGGGTGGTTAGGTAGTGGCGGGTAGGTAGGATGCTATGGGTTCAGCTGGGTGAGAAGGGTGGCGACAGGTGGTTGGTTGTGGGCTCTCCTTAGCTCTCTTGGTCCTGTATGGATTAGGCAAAGCTGCTTCGGGGTTCCAAAACATGTTTTACAAAGGTTTTAAAAGCCATATTGTATGTTTTCAAAATACAGAGTTTAAAACATATCTACAGGGTTGTCTGGAAGGCTCATGGGTTTCCAAACCTAAAATGGCCCTTTGGGGCTGCTTTTTATAAAACCAAGTTGTTTTGAGGAATTCGTGGGATTTCTGGGTGTTTACAGATGCCCCTCTTTGGCCTTGTCCAAATCGATTTGGATAAGGGCAAAGATGACAAACACCCCTTTCAATGTCTCCCTAGATCTAGCCATGAAAAATATGGGATCGTCCCAATTTTAGCAAAATCTCAATTTACAAACCCTGGTAGGAGGAGATATCACGCCAAAGGGTTATATTATGGAATCTGGTCCTAAAATGGGATCATGTTCATGGAAGTGCCATGCGTGGAATGCAGATGACATGGGTGTGGTGCCAAGAGTGGCGACCTCCCAGAGACCAGATGTGGTCGAACTCTAGAGACTTACAAGGCCTGCTGCTCCAAGTGAGCAAATCCTATGCTGTTCGATGTTCGATTTTTAAAACTTATTTACAAAAGTTATTTACAAAAGGGACAACTGTCTTGAGCCTCGATCCTAAGGATCTCGAGCTCTTCGTGCTTGCCCTTGTTTGAGTCTTAACACTCGCTTATCTAGCGGAGGTTTTATAAGAAAATAAGTTGTATTTCAAATTCCTACGCCTTACTCGAAACGTCGAATTCTCAAACAAGATGAAATTCAAGTAAGTAAATCCTATTTTTACTTTAGGATTCCTTGAAATGAACCATGCTTTAGCTTGGGATAAGCCAGGGATGGGAAAGAGATACCACGGTCCCTTCTGAAGCATCCCGTGGTTTAAGGCATAGAAGGCGGAAAACTGCTCTTTTTGAGCTTTTTGGCCTCTTTTTCCTTTTTTTCATAGAGGGTCTCCCTTTGGGAGTATTTTTTCTTTAATCCCTCTTTTTCAAAAGAGGGTCGATTTTTCTTTTTGAAGTCTGGCTTCTTTCTTTTGGAAAGATACTTTGAATGGGAAATTCCCTTTTGTTTGGGCCTTTGCTTTCCTTTTGGAAATAGAAGAGAAGAGGGGAGGACTTATCCCAAGCCTACACTCGATCCATTCCAGATCAGCCTATTTAGAAATAGCACGTACCACTTGCAAGTATCTTGCTATGTTGAACTAGGCCTTTCTTTGTAAGAAGAAGGATTTTGAAATGTAACCACGATTTTGAAGACTCCGCTCTTTCATAAGTGCGAATTCTCTCACTTAGGGTCACACGACTTTGCCTTTGCACCTTATTCACATGTCTCAGGGCAGCTATCCCTAAAATTTTTCGAAAAATGGAATTTAATCCAGATCCTACACATGATATTTCTTTAAGTATTGAACATTGATAGGATCTACTAAATTCCTACCTTCTACATCGATCAACCAATACGAGTTGTTCGTAATGGTTGCTCGTACAACATAGGGTCCATCCCAGTTGGGGCACCACTTGCCTAGGGGGTGTGGGCCACGATGATGGATGGTTTTTAAGACCAGATCTCCCACTTCAAAGTGGCGAGGTCTCATGTGTTTGCTATAATGTCAGGCTATCCTTTGCCGGTATGCACGAGCATGATCCATGGCAAGGAGTCGCCTCTCATCTAGCAAATCTAGTTCGGCCATCCTAGCATGCTGAAGCGTCCCTAGGGGTAGGTCGAGTGCAATGGATGTATGAAATGAATGCAGTTGGGTATGAATGGGAAGAATGGTGTTTGTGCCATAGACCAATTCGAATGGTGTGGCATTCGTGGGAGTCCGGATGGAAGTCCTATAAGCCCATAAGGCTTCATCCAGCTTCTCGTGCCACATCCTACCCTTCTCTAAGGTTTTCTCAATTATGCTAATGAGAGTCTTGTTTGTGGCTTCGGCTTGGCCATTGCCTTGAGGGTAGTAGGGCGAGGAGAAGTGGTGAGTTATGCCATACATGTTCCACAACTTAACCATCCGCTCGTTTTTGAATGGGGTGCCATTATCAGACACAAGGTCTCGTGGAACCCCAAATCGAGCCAAGATATTCCTCCGGATGAAAGCCACCACATGTTGCCCCATCACATTGGTTAGGGAAATGGCTTCCACCCACTTGGAGAAATACTCCGTGGCTGCTAAGATAAATCGATGCCCATTCGAGGCCTTTGGAAATATTGGCCCTACGATGTCAAACGCCCACATGGTAAATGGCCAGGGGCTAACCACGGAATGCAATGCAGATGATGGGATATGAATGGCATGCCCATGCACCTTGCATGGATGACATTTCCTAACATGATCGTGACAATCCTTTTTCAGGGTGGACCAGAAATAACCCCCTCTAAGTATTTTCATTGCCATCATGTTGGCATTAACATGACCTCCACATTCTCCATCGTGAAACTCGTGCATCACTATCCTAGCCTCCTCTAGGTCGATACACCTAAGCAGAATGCCGGTAAAACTTGTTTTGTATAAGACCCCACCCAGAATGGTGTATCGGGTCGAAAACTTACGAATGAATGCCTTATCTTTGGATGTGGCATCCTCGGTAAATCCCCCATTTTCTAAAAATTGTTTTATGTCATAAAACCAGGGTTTTTCAATAGACTCTGGGTTGTTTTGGCAAATATCCAAGTCGTGTGTGGATGGGTGGGGCACATGCCATATTTCCAAAGATCTGGTCCCTAAAATGGGATCGACCTTCAGGGCTGAACCCAAGGAGGAGAGGGCATCGGCGATGCCATTGTCCTCTCTTCCTATGTGTGTGAGTATACACGATTGGAAGGACTGGACCAATCGAGTGGCCAACTCGTGATATGGAAGTAGTTTCCCATTACGTACCTGCCAAATTTTCAAAACCTGGTTTAGGACAAGGAGCGAATCTCCAAAGACCTCGATGCATTATGCCCCTAGAGTTTTCGAAATTCTTAAGCCTTGTATGAGTGCTTCATACTCAGCTACATTGTTGGAACATTCGAAATCTAAGCGGACTGCTATGGGAATCTCACCCTTTTCAGGGGAGACTAGGATGACGCCAGCACCAGCCCCTCGTTGGTTTCGTGCCCCATCGAAGTGCATCTTCCACACTTGGTTTTCAAAAGAATTTGCCAAAATGTGGTTTTGAAAATGGTTTTGCAATATGCCTTCATCAGGCATTTCAACAAGAGTGGGATATGCGTCCTCTAAGGGAAACTCAGCCACGTAATCTGCTAGGGCTTGCCCCTTAATGGAGATCTGGTGATGGTATTTCAGATCATACTCCATTAGAAGGAGTTGCCATTTGCCCAATCTACCCATGAGAATGGGTTTTTCGAACAAGTGCTTGATTGGATCAAGCTTGGACACTATCCAGATCTCATGATCTAGGAAATAGTGCCTGAATTTCTGGCAGGCCCAGACTAGGGCCAAGCACGTCTTCTCCATGGCTTGATAATTTCGTTCATAAGCCAAGAGAGTTTTCGAAATATAGTAGATGGCATACTCCTTATGGGTGTCATCCTCGTATTGAGCCAACAGGGCTCCTAAAGCATTCGCATGCACGGAGATGTATAATAAAAAAGGTTTTCCTTGCTTTGGAGGGTTCAAAACGGGGGGATTAACCAAGTATGCCTTCAGTCTCTCGAAGGACTTCTGGCATTCGTCATCCCATAAGAATTTCGTGCCCTTCCTCAACAGTTTGTTGAAGGGTTCGCATCTAGTGGCCAGATTCGATATGAATCGGCGAACGGATTGGAAACGACCTTGGAGGCTACGGATTTGGGTGAGATTGGAGGGTGGAGCCATGTCTATGATGGCTCGATACTTAGAGGGGTCGACTTCTATTCCCCTTTGGCTCACCATAAAGCCTAGAAGCTTCCCGGATTCTACCCCGAACACACATTTTTGAGGGTTTAGCTTCACTTTGTAAAGCCTAAGCCTTTCGAAAATCTTTTGTAAACATTCGATATGGGTGCATTGGGTTTTGGATTTTGCCAAGAGATCATCAACATACACTTCTACGAGCTCATGAATCTGATCATGGAAGATCGTGGTCATGGCTCGTTGGTATGTTGCGCCAGCATTTTTCAAACCAAAGGGCATGACTGTATAGCAGTACGTGCCCCATGGGGTTGTGAAGGCGGTCTTACCCTGATCTCGTGGACTTAGTTTGATTTGATTATAGCCTGAATAGCCATCCATGAATGAAAACATTTCATGATTTGCAGTACTATCGACTATCAAATCTATGTTTGGTAAAGGATAATTATCCTTTGGAGTGGCTTTATTCAGGTTTCTGAAATCGATGCATATTCGAATTTTCCCATTGGTTTTTTGAACTACAACGATATTTGATAACCAATCAGAATACGCAATGGGTTTTATAAATCCGGCTTTTAGCAGATCTTCTAAACCCTCTTTAACTTGCGTGTGTACAATCGAGTGTATTTTCCTAAGCTTCTGCTTTATGGGTTTTACACCTGCATCTAAGGGAAGACGATGTTCGACAATGCTGGGATCTATGCCCGGCATGTCTTCATACGTCCATGCAAACACATCTAAATAGGTTCGTAGAAATGCAATGAATGCTAACCTTTCAGTTTCATGCAAGCATGCGCCTATTTTGACGGTTTTGGGATTGGAATCATCCCCTAGGTTCACCTCTATGAAATCTCCTCCTACTGATTGGGAAGGTCTTTCAAAATCGAGAATTTTATGAAATTCTGGGAGCTCAGAAGTGGGATCTTCCTCAAGGGGATCCACTCTTTGATCATTCTCGTGGGCTATAGACCCGAGGGAATTTAATGCATGGTTTTCTAAATGACCTGGTTTTGTACTTGGATTTTCAAGTGATTTCAAAATTTTTGGTCTGGCTATGGAGACGACGTTTCTTTCGAAATCCTTTTCTTTTGCCAAAGTCCTACCAGGAGCAGCTATGTACAAAATCTTTTTGGTATTTTTTAAATTTTTGATTTTTTTCGTTTTTTGTAAAACAAGAACCTTGGGAACTATACAAAGCACTCTATTTTAGAGTTTTTGTTTTTCCATTGTTTTTGGTTTTTCTGGTTTTTCGATTTTTTTGATTTTAAGCTTTTCAAATGTTTTTGTATTTTTAGAAAAGGGATCTTCCGTCATACCTACAAAGGGAAAACACTACGGGTTAGACTCGGAATAGGAGATCTAAATCGTAGGTCTCTTCTAAGGCAGGTTTCGGGGCACCCTTGACCCAGGTGGTCACAGGGGGTGGCTCCGGCGGTATTCGGGGAGTATAGCCGATCCCATATCGACTTGGATTGGCCCTAGGAAGGATGGGCTCTAGGAGACCCTGGTTTTGTGCCCCTAGACTTTTGTAAGGCGTGTAGCCCATGTTTAACAACATGTTCCACGACTTTTTGTTTTTTGAAAAAGTTTGATATAAGTCGTGGTCCTGGAACATGCTATCATCCATATTGTGTTCATATGGCCTCTTGTCCAGGGGTTTTGGAAATAGGGAACGCTTGGGTCGTCCTAGAAGGGTTAGAGTCGGGAGGGGGCCTGCTTTGGGCGGCCCCTTCACATATACAACCTTCCTAGGATTGTTTAACACGAGCCGAGGTGGCTTAACCATAATTTGCCCCAGGTTAGCCTCATGGGCCTGGGAGCTTGATAAACAAGGGGAGTTTATGATCCCCTGAAGCTATGGGTGACTCTCACCTAGGATCACTACGACCTGGTCCCTAAAAGGGATCTTGACACACCTGTGGAAGGTGGATGGCACAGCGCACAAACTGTGTATCCAGGGCCTTCCCAACAGCAGGTTATAATGGGGGTGGATGTCCAAGACATGGAACACCCCCGTGTGTTCGATCCCTCCCGTTTCCATTGGGAGTTCGATGGATCCCAAAGGTCTAGACGCATTCCCATCGTATCCAGTGATAACGATGGGGCTTGGGTTCACTGAAGTCAAGGTGACTCCGATTTTGTACGCCACATGAAGTGGAAGGATGTTGAGCCCTCCTCCACCATCGACTCGGCACCTGTCCAGAGAGTGGTTGTTTAGAACCACCTCAATATGTAGGGCCTGGTTATGGCTTTCGTAGGGTCTCTCTACATCCTGTCCAGAGAGTGGTGATGGGCGATTTTGCTCCTAATAAAGCCACTTGGGCAGACAAGGATTCTGGACTTATGTTCGAATCAACCTTGGCCCTTTCTAGAATTTTCTGTAATACAAGTCTATGCCTAGGCGAGGTTTTTATAAGCTCTAGGATAGACATGTGAATAGGAATCTTTGAAAGGTGGTTTTCGAAGTCATAAGGATTTAGGTTGACTTTGTCCTTATCTGCTTTTGGCAGAACACTAGGGATACTTGCTTTTGAGGGGCCAGGCACACTGACCACCTTTTGAGCACCTTGAAGGTGCGGGGGTTGATAGATCCTCCCGGATCTAGTGACTTCCCCCATGACCAGCCTAGGGTTCGCGCTAAATTTGGCTCTAAGGATGAGCTGAGGAGAACCTTGGGTTTTCAAAACTGGTTTTACCAGGGATTCCACTTTTGGTGGTCCCCGAATGACGACTTGGGCGGGCTTCTTGTATAGTACAAGAATGGGCGCACAAGTAGGTCGACCAGACTCTGGTTTTTGTGCTAGTTCCTTGGAAATGGTGAGGGTACATACCTCCTTTCCTTTCCCACTGCCACTGGCATGTTTGGGAAAGGGTTCCTTGAAGATAGCTTGAGGTGGCTCAAGTTCCGCAGTGACCTGGAGCCGGCCTTCAGCTATCAAGTTCTCAATTTTATTTAAGAGGGAGAAGCAGCGTTTGGTATCATGGCCTTTGAGCCGATGATACTTACAAAATCGGTTTAAATACCCCCCTTTGGAAGAGACTCCTTCGGGGATTTCAGGGAGTTCTATCATGCCCTGGGCAAGTAGGAGGTCTAGGACCTCTGACACAGGTTGCCCTAGCGGAGTGTACTCCCATTTTTCAACCAGTTTTTGAAAATTTCGCTCCCTCTTATTTTCTATCTTTTCAAAATTTTTGGAAGTGCCCGCCACGCCTGGATCCACCCAGACATTGGCGATTTTATGGGGCTTTGCCCCTTTGTCCATCGTGGGTAGCCCGTATGTGATGGGCTTTTCCAAGCGGGTTTTTGGAACGGCACTTCCTTTCCACAAGTGATCGTATGTCCCTTTTCGCAAGTTGGTTTCGAAAAGGGAAGCCTTTTTGATCAACTTATGGAAAGTTAAGATCTCATGGAGCGAGAGAAGGGCTTTTAACTCGCTTTTAAAGTTATCCAGGATGAGCATTACTGCGCATCCTTCGGATATGGGCTCTCGCACTTGGCCCAAAAGTGACCTCCATCTTATAATGAAGGCATGTACGTCTTCGTTCATGCCTTGCTTTGTATCCCTTAAGGTATTCAAGGTTGGCGTGACTTCTACGTTGTGTGCAAATCTTTGCATGAAGCAGTTCGCTAACTCTTCAAAAGTAGCGAACTGACTTAAGTCGTAGGAAGCCAGCCATTTGGCAGTTGTGCCTTTAAGGGATAGAGGAAACCAATACACCCATTTCATCGAGTCCTTTTTCTTCTTATGGGCTCGATGTGAGAAAAGCTGCAAGTGAGACCTAGGGTCTCCCATGCCATCATACCGATGGAAGTTCGGTATTTCATCGTCACTGTCTGTTTCGTAATCCATAGGAAGGAAATCAGACAGGGCGTAGCTTCTTTTCTCTTTATTCTGCCCTTTCAGCAACTGCTGTAGGGCTTTACGGTTCTTTTGTGTGAAGGACTTGTGGTATTGGTTGCCTTCCATTACGGAGGCCTCTTTGTGCTTGCGAGGTTTTTCAGATTTCTTTTTAGGCCTTTGTTCACCATTTGATGAACATGAATCGCCTCCTTCAGCCTCTTGGATGAGAGCATCGATTTTGGCCTCAAACTCCCTTCTCAAGTCCTCGATCTCATCTAGTTTTATTTTGTTTTTGAAAATCCTCCTAGAGTGAGAACTTGATGCGCATGAGCCTTGGCTCGACACTTCACTTGGATTGGATTTTGACATGCTTTTCAAGCTTTTTCAAAAATGTCCTAAGTACAAGCAAAGAAAACAAGTTAAAAATGACACCTCTTTGAAAATTTTTGTAAGTTCCTAACTTAAAACTCGACTTTTGAAAGGCTCACATCCCACCGGGCGTGCCAATCTCTGTAGACGCGCAAAAAAATCCCCGCCTCTCACCTTTTCAGGGCTTGGAGCGGATCCTCTCGTGTGTCTAAGGCCTATTTATGTAAACAGGGCGTGCCAGCTAGCTTACCTAAGCTAGCGAAGATATATTCTAAACTGACTTCTAACGTGGCGACTGTGAGCAAGTGAGCTCTTGTCGTCGCAGACCTTCTTGCACCGATGCGCAAGGGTCAGTCTGTACGCTTTGCAAAAATCGAGTTTTTGGGATAGAAAGCCTACGAAGCGGTTCGAGGTGTCTAATTCGGGTCTTTTAGATGCGATTGCAAATTTTAGATCACGTGCCTAAGTCTTTCCTTTTATCCCTTTATGGGCCACCTAGTTTGTGTGTTATGAACACTCCACTACATGGGCGAATTCGAGCGGGGCTTGCTTTGATGCAATATGCGTCCTACCTCGTGGTATGATGTAGATGCAATGCAAACTCACGCTACTCCAAAGGGAGAACCCGAATGTAAAGACAATACTGAAGGGAAATAACCGAAGGGAAATGACTTGTAAAGTAAATGCCGAAGGGAGATATGTATATAGAGTAGGCATATGGGCCCTTACTCGGATCTTGCAAATAAGAGCGAAGGCTCAATGTGGGTGCGTGCTTGAATTGAAAGACTTACACACACGACACGAAATTAAACCCAAATATAAATTGCAGTATGGCCTTGACTAAGGTCTTGGGAGTAAGAGCGAAAGCTCAATGTGTGTGAGAGTGCTTGAATTGAAGTACTACACACACAACATGAAATTAAACCCAAATATAACTGCAATAGGCCTTGACTAAGGTCTTGGGAGTAAGAGCGAAAGCTCAATGTGTGTGAGAGTGCTTGAATTGAAAGACTTACACACACGACATGAAATGAAACCCAAATAGTATAGGTCGGCCCTTACTTGGGTCTTTCAAATAAGAGGGAAAGCTCAATGTGTGTGAGAGTGCTTGAATTGAAAGACTTACACACACGACATGAAATGAAACCCAAATAGTATAGGTCGGCCCTTACTTGGGTCTTTCAAATAAGAGTGAAGGCTCAATGTGTGTGAGTGCTTGAATTGAAAGACAACGCACCCAACTTAAGCAAAACCCTACAAAATCAAAGTATATATATATATATATTTATGTATTAGGGGCTGATTAGGCCCGTGTGTGTTCAAAATCGTGCACAACTAAGAGAGTGCACGTGTGTGGGTGTGCCAAGCCACGTTATTACAAGCGGGGGGAGACTATGCTCCGTTATTACAACCCCGTATCGAATTGAATCTCAAGCAAGTATACAACTAAAGACCGAGTTAGGCACTTACTAATAGCTGGTCCGAAGATGCCTTGCTTGAGCGTGGGCTTGGCCTTCGCCTTGGGCTGCAAAAGGGAGCTCCGCAAGGTTGAACGACAAGGGGTGCTGGCCGGGTGCCTGGAAGGTGGCCGACTGCTAGCAAGGGTGTCGCCTTGACGTGTGGGATTAAAGGGGCTAGGTAAGGTCACTAGGGGGAGTGTAGTGTTGGGGAATATGGCACTAAGGGAAGGGAACTAGATAGGGGAAGGATATGGCTGGCGGGTGGTTGGCCAAATGAAAAGGTGATAGTCGGTTGAAGTGGCCGACTAGGAGCTTGGTGGTGGCGGGCTGCTATGGTGGCTAGGAGTGGTGGAAGGGAAGGGAACTAGCTAGGATGGGGGGTAAGGTGGTGATGGTTGTGGTGAGGTGATAGGGGCAGCTCTTAGGGAGTTGGATGGGGTAGCTGAGTGTAGCTAGGGTGGTTAGGTAGTGGCGGGTAGTTAGGATGCTATGGGTTCGGCTGGGTGAGAAGGGTGGCGACAGGTGGTTGGTTGTGGGCTCTCCTTAGCTCTCTTAGTCCTATATGGATTAGGCCAAGCTGCTTCGGGGTTCCAAAATATGTTTTACAAAGGTGTTAAAAGCCATATTGTATGTTTTCGAAATACAGAGTTTAAAACATATGTACAGGGTTGTCTGGAAGGCTCCTGGGTTTCCAGACCCAAAATGGCCCTTTGGGGCTGCTTTTTATAAAACCAGGTTGTTTTGAGGAATTCGTGGGATTTCGGGGTGTTTACATGTGTGTGTAAGTCTTTCAATTCAAGCACTCACACACATTGAGCCTTCGCTCTTATTTGAAAGACCCAAGTAAGGGCCGACCTATACTATTTGGGTTTTCATTTCTTGTCGTGTGTGTAAGTCTTTCAATTCAAGCACTCACACACATTGAGCTTTTGCTCTTATTTGAAAGACCCAAGTAAGGGCCGTGTTATACTAATTTCATGTTGTGTGCGTAGTACTTCAATTCAAGCACTCACACACATTGAGCTTTCGCTCTTATTCCCAAGACCTTAATCAAGGCCATATTGCAAGTTATATTTGGGTTTAATTTCATGTCGTGTGTGTAAGTCTTTCAATTCAAGCACGCACCCACATTGAGCCTTCGCTCTTATTTGCAAGACCCGAGTAAGGGCCCATATACGTACTCTATATACATATCTCCCTTCGGCATTTACATTACAAGTCATTTCCCTTCGGTTATTTCCCTTCGGCATCGTCTTTACATTTCGGGTTTTCCCTTTGGAGTAGCGTGAGTTTGCATTTCATCTACGCCATACCACGAGGTAGGACACATATTGCATCAAAGCAAGCCCCGTATTCCTGCTCAAAATTCGCCCATGTAGTGGAGTGTTCATAACACACAAACTAGGTGGCCCTTAAAGGGATAAAAAGAAAGACTTAGGCACGTGCAAATCCACGTGATCTAAAATCTACAATCGCATCTAAAAGACCCGAATTAAACACCTCGAACCGCTTTGTAGGCTTTTTATCCCAAAACTCGATTTTTCAAAGCGTACAGACTGACCCTTGCGCATCGGTGCAAGAAGGTCTGCGATGACAAGAGCTCACTTGCTCACAGTCGCCACGATTAGAAGTCAGTTTAAAATATATCTTCGCTAGCTTAGGTAAGCTAGCTGGCATGCCCTGTTTATATAAATAGGCCATAGACGCACGAGAGGATCCGCTCCAAGCCCTGAAAAGGCAAGAGGCGGGGATTTTCGCCGCGTCTACAGAGATTGGCACGCCCGGTGGGACGTGAGCCTTTCAAAAATCGAGTTTTAAAGTAGAAGTTCTGCGAAAATTTTGTTAAAAAGGTGTCATTTTAACTTATTTTCTTTGCTTGTACTTAGGATATTTTGAAAAAGCTTGAAAAGCATGTCAAAATCCAATCCAAGTGAAGTGTCGAGCCAAGGCTCATGCGCATCAAGTTCTCACTCTAGGAGGATTTTCAAAAACAAAATAAAACTAGATGAGATCGAGGACCTAAGAAGGGAGTTTGAGGCCAAAATCGATGCTCTCAGCCAAGAGGCTGAAGTAGGCGATTCGTGTTCATCAAACGGTGAACAAAGGCCTAAGAAAAAATCTGAAAAACCTCGCAAGCACAAAGAGGCCTCCGTAATGGAAGGCAATCAATACCACGAGTCCTTCACACAAAAGGACCGTAAAGCCCTACAGCAGTTGCTGAAAGGGCAGAATAAAGAGAAAAGAAGCTACGCCCTGTCTGATTTCCTTCCTATGGATTACAAAACAGACAGTGACGATGAAATACCGAACTTCCATCGGTATGATGGCATGGGAGACCCTAGGTCTCACTTGCAGCTTTTCTCGCATTGAGCCCATAAGAAGAAAAAGGACTCGATGAAATGGGTGTATTGGTTTCCTTTATCCCTTAAAGGCACAGCTGCCAAATGGCTGGCTTCCTACTACTTAAGCCAGTTCGCTACTTTTGAAGAGTTAGCGAACTGCTTCATGCAAAGATTTGCACACAACGTAGAAGTCACGCCGACTCTGAATACCTTAAGGGATACAAAGCAAGGAATGAACGAAGACGTACATAACTTCATTATAAGATGGAGGTCGCTTTTGGGCCAAGTGCGAGAGCCCATATCCGAAGGATGCGTAGTCATGCTTATCCTAGATAACTTCAAAAGCGAGTTAAAAACCCTTCTCTCGCTCCATGAGATCTCAACTTTCCATAAGCTGATCAAAAAGGCCTCCCTTTTCGAAACCAACTTGAGAAAAGGGACATACGATCACTTGTGGAAAGGAAGTGCCGTTTCTAAAACCCGCTTGGAAAAACCCATCACATACGGGCTACCCACGATGGACAAAGGGGCAAAGCCCCATAAAATCGCCAATGTCCGGGTGGATACAGGCGTGGCAGGCACTTCCAAAAATTTTGAAAAACTAGAAAATAAGAGGGAGCGAAACTTTCAAAAATCGGTTGAAAAACGGGAGTACACTCCGTTGGGGCAACCTGTGTCAGAGGTCCTAGACCTCCTACTTGCCCAGGGCATGATAGAACTCCCTGAAATCCCCGAAGGAGTCACTTCCAAAGGGGGGTATTTAAACCGATTTTGTAAGTATCATCGGCTCAAAGGCCATGAAACCAAATGTTGTTTCTCCCTTTTAAATAAAATTGAGAACTTGATAGCAGAAGGCCGGCTTCAGGTCACGACGGAACCTGAGCCACCCCAAGCTATCTTCAAAGAATCCTTTCCCAAACACGCCAGTGGCAGTGGGAAAGGAAAGGAGGTATGTACCCTCACCATTTCTAAGGAACTAGCACAAAAACCAGAGCCTGGTCGACCCACTTGTGCGCCCACTCTTGTATTATACAAGAATCCCGCCCAAGTTGTCCTTTGGGGACCACCAAAAGTGGAATCCCAGGCAAAACCAGTTTTAAAAATCCAAGGTTCTCCTCAGCTCATCCTTAGAGCCAAATTTAGCACGAACCCTAGGCTGGTCGTGGGGGAACTCACTAGATCCGGGAGGATCTATCAACCCCTGCACCTTCAAGGTGCTAAAAAGGTGGTTAGTCTGCCTGTCCCCTCAAAAGCATGTATCCCTAGTGTTCTGCCAAAAGCAGATAAGGACAAAGTCATCCTAAATCCATATGACTTCAAAAATCACCTTTCAAAGATTCCTATTCACATGTCTATCCTAGAGCTGATACAAACCTCGCCTAAGCATAGACTTGTATTAGAGGAAATTCTGGAAAGGGCCAAGGTTGATTCGAACATAAGTCCGGAATCCTTGTCTGCCCAAGTGGCTTTATTAGGAGCAAAATCGCCCATCACTTTCTCGGAAGATGATGTAGATAGACCCTACGAATCCCACAACCAGGCCCTGCATATCGAGGTGGTTCTAAACAACCACTCTCTGGACAGGTGCCTAGTCGATGGTGGAGGAGGGCTCAACATCCTTCCACTTCATGTGGCGAATAAAATCAGAGTCACCTTGACTTCTGTGAACCCAAGCCCCATCGTTATCACTGGATACGATGGGAATGTGTCTAGACCTTTAGGATCCATCGAACTCCTAATGGAAACGGGAGGGATCGAACACACGGGGGTGTTCCATGTCTTGGGTATAACCTATTGTTGGGAAGACCCTGGATACACAATTTGTGCGCTGTGCCATCCACCTTCTACAGGTGTGTCAAGATCCCTTTTAGGGACCAGGTCATAGTGATCCTAGGTGAGAGTCACCCACAGCTTCAGGGGATCATAAACTCCCCTTCTTTATCAAGCTCCTAGGCCCATGAGGCTAACCTGGGGCAAATTGTGATTGAGCCACCTCGGCTCGTGTTAAACAACCCTAGGAAGGTTGTATGTGTGAAGGGGGCCCCCAAAGCAGGCCCCCTCCCGATTCTGACCCTTCTAGGAAAACCCAAGCGTTCCCTATTTCCAAAGCCCCTGGACAAAAGGCCATATGAGCACAATATGGACGACAGCATGTTCCAGGACCACGACTTGTATCAAACTTTTTCAAAAAACAAAAAGTCATGGAACATGTTGTTGAACATGGGCTACACACCCTACAAGAGTCTAGGGGCGCAGAATCAGGGTCTCCTAGAGCCCATCCTTCCTAGGGCCCACCCAAGCCGATATGGGATCGGCTATGCTCCCCGAATACCGCCGGAGCCACTCCCTGTGACCACCTGGGGCAAGGGTGCCCTGGAACCTGCCTTAGAAGAGACCTACGATTTAGATCTCCTATTCCGAGTCTAACCCGTAGTATTTTCCCTTTGTAGGTATGACGGAAGGTCCCTTTTATAAAAATACAAAAACATTTGAAAAGCTTAAAATCAAAAAAATTGAAAAACAAGAAAAACCAAAAACAATGGAAAAACAAAAACTCGAAAATAGAGTGTTTGTATAGTTCCCAAGGTTCTTGTTTTATAAAAAACCAAAAAAATCGAAAATGTGGAAAATACCAAAAAGATTTTGTACATAGCTGCTCCTGGTAGGACTTTGGCAAAAGAAAAGGATTTCGAAAGAAACGTCGTCTGCATAACCAAACCAAAAATTTCGAAATCACTTGAAAATCCAAGTACAAAACCAGGTCTTTTTTAAAACCACGCATCAAATTCCCTCTGATCTATAGGTCATGAGAATGATCAAAGCCCAGAAGTGGATCCCCTTGAGGAAGATCCCACTTCTGACCTTCCCAATCAGTAGGAGGAGCTTACATAGAGGTGAACCTAGGGGATGATTCCAATCCCAAATCCATCAAAATAGGCGCATGCTTGCATGAAACTGAAAGGTTAGCATTCATTGCATTTCTACGAACCTATTTAGATGTGTTTGCATGGACGTATGAAGACATGCCGGGCATAGATCCTAGGATTATCGAACATCGTCTTCCCTTAGACGCAGGTGTAAAACCCATAAAGCAGAAGTGTAAACACCCCGAAATCCCACGAATTTCTCAAATCCATCTGGTTTTGTAAAAGCGGCCCCAAAGGGCCATTTTGAGTCTAGAAACCCAGGAGCCTTCCAAACAACCCTGTATATATGTTTTAAACTTTATCTTCCAAAAATATACAATATAGCTTTTAAAACCTTTTTAAACATGTTTTGAAACCCCGAAGCAGCTTGGCCTAATCGAGACAGGACCAAAAAAGCAAAGGAGAGCCCAGAACCAGAGCACATGTCAAGCCCGGCACAGCAACTCTCGTATCAAATCCACACCCCCAGGATCTCGAACGTCCAAGACCCTGTTATCATCAAAACCTTGTTTGAAGTCATCTCCGGAAGGCGAAAACAGAGACGGACGATCATGTTGGCGAAGACCCAACGCAGATGGAGCACTGATGCTGTCAGGCCCCGCACAAACCGTCTGTTTCGAACATAGCTCGAAGGAGTCAGAGTTCAGTTTGGATCAGATTTGGACCATATATATCCAGATCCCAATCTGAACCCATGTATGGACTTGGATTTGGATTTGGATTCAAAAATCCAATCCAATATCCATATCCATGGACCACATCACCTTCTCATAAATGGAGGTGGGGCCCACTTGAATTTCACGTGGGATTATGGGCATGAGAGAGAGTGGGGGTGGATAAGATCAAGTGTGTGTTGTAATTAAGCTTGACTTGTGTGTCAAGTTTGGGGTTAATCATGTGGGTTAGCCTAATTAAGTGGGTTTAAGCTTGTAATTAGCCAAAACCTAACCTAGGGCTGCACCAACATGACATGGTCAAGGTCTATGGGCCATGCAAAGGGAGCTCCTTCACCTAAACCTAACCAAAAACACCTAATCCTAGCCTCCTACCCTACTCCCATCCTAATCTGAGCCTAATCACCTAACCCACTTCCCTAATCCCGGCCTAATCCCAACCTAATCACCTAACCCATTTCCCTAATCCTTCCCTAAACCTAGCCTAATCCTAGCCTAATCACCTAACCTACCTCACTAAACCTCACCCTAGAACCAACCCACCTAACTAAACCCTAAACCTCTAAACCACCCCTAGCACACAACCTACCCAAACCACTTGTATTCAAAATATCTGGCCCTACCCTTTCCAGCCCACCTTATCACCACACCACCCTACCTAAACCACCTAACCACTACCCCAAAACCAGCCCTAACCGACCTAGCCCAGCCCTATATAAACCCCTCCCCTTGGCGGCGGGTTTTCCCATCTAGAGGCTCCAACCTCCAATCCCGAGTCCTCCACATCCCAGCTCAGCCGAATCCCCTCCTGCTCCACGTCCAGCCACCACATCCGCCACTACCTCCCAGCCAAGCACCACCACCACCATCACCCGGCCGAACTCCATCCTGCGCATCCCAACCATTCGGCTGCTCCCCTTCCATCCGCCACCACCCCTTCACTTGGTTAGTATCCTACACTCCACCTTACTCCTTCTTCACTCCCTCTCCACTCTCAGCCACCTAACCCCCTACCATATCACCCTAACACCAGCCATTCCACTTGCTGCCACCACTCCCCCTCGGCCAGGCCTATAATCACCCTAACTACCCGCCACCACCTAGCCATTCGGCCACCCTATCCGACTCCCTAAGACCTACCCATACTACCCCAATACACCGACTACACCCACTACCACCTGGCCCCATCTCCTAGCTAGTTCCCTTCCCTTACACCACTCCTAGCCATCCTAGCAAAACGCCACCATCAAGTCCTCCTAGTCGGCCACTCCAACCGACAGCCATTCCACTCGGCCACCCTAGCAATCCGTCAACTTTAGGTGCCCCATTAGATCTTCCCTTAAGCTTCCCCTTAGTGCCATACTCCCTTAGTGACCCTACTTAGCCCCTTTAATCCCACACGTCAAGGTGGCACCTTTGCTAGCACCCGGCCACCTTCAAGGCACCCGGCCAGCACCCCTTGCCGTTCAACCTCGCGGAGCTCCCTTTTGCAGCCCAAGGCGAAGGCCAAGCCCACGCTCAAGCAAGGCATCTTCGGACCGGCTATTAGTAAGTGCCTAACTCGGTCTTTAGTTGTATATATGCTTGAGATTCAATTCGATACGGGGTTGTAATAACGGAGCATAGTCTCCCCCCGCTTGTAATAACGTGGCTTGGCACACCCACACACGTGCACTCTCTTAGTTGTGCACGATTTTGAACACACATGGGCCTAATTAGCCCCTAATACATAAATATATACATATACTTTAATTTTTTGTAGGGTTTTACTTAAGTTGGGTGTGTTGTCTTTCAATTCAAGCACTCACACACATTGAGCCTTCGCTCTTATTTGAAAGATCCAAGTAAGGGCCGACCAATACTATTTGGGTTTTCATTTCATGTCGTGTGTGTAAATCTTTCAATTCAAGCACTCATACACATTGAGCCTTTGCTCTTATTTGAAAGACCCAAGTAAGGGCCGACCTATACTATTTGGGTTTTCATTTCATGTCGTGTGTGTAAGTCTTTCCATTCAAGCACTCACACACATTGAGCCTTCTCACTTATTTGAAAGACCCAAGTAAGGGCCGACCTATACTATTTGGGTTTAATTTCATGTTGTGTGCGTAGTACTTCAATTCAAGCACTCACACACATTGAGCTTTCGCTCTTATTCCCAAGACCTTAATCAAGGCCATACTGCAAGTTATATTTGGGTTTAATTTCATGTTGTGTGTGTAAGTCTTTCAATTCGAGCACGCACCCACATTGAGCCTTCACTCTTATTTGCAAGACCCGAGTAAGGGCCCATATACACACTCTATATACATATCTCCCTTCGGTATTTACATTACAAGTCATTTCCCTTCGGTTATTTCCCTTCGGCATTGTCTTTACATTCGGGTTTTCCCTTTGGAGTAGCATGAGTTTGCATTGCATCTACGCCATACCACGAGGTAGGACACATATTGCATCAAAGCAAGCCCCGCTCAAAATTCGCCCATGTAGTGGAGTGTTCATAACACACAAACTAGGTGGCCCATAAAGGGATAAAAGGAAAGACTTAGGCACGTGCAAATCCACGTGATCTAAAATCTGCAATCGCATCTAAAAGACCCGAATTAAACACCTCGAACCGCTTCGTAGGCTTTCTATCCTAAAAAACTCGATTTTTGCAAAGCGTACAGACTGACCCTTGCGCATCGGTGCAAGAAGGTCTGCGACGACAAGAGCTCACTTGCTCACAGTCGCCACGATTAGAAGTTAGTTTAATATCTTCGCTAGTTTAGGTAAGCTAGCTGGCACGCCCTGTTTATATAAATAGGCCTTAGACGTACGAGAGGATCCACTCCAAGCCCAGAAAAGGCGAAGAGGCGTGGGGATTTTCGCGCGTCTACAGAGATTGGCACGCCCGGTGGAACGTGAGCCTTTCAAAAATCGAGTTTTAAGGTAGAAGTTTTTGCGAAAATTTTGTTAAAAAGGTATCATTTTAACTTGTTTTCTTTGCTTGTACTTAGGACATTTTGAAAAAGCTTGAAAAGCATGTCAAAATCCAATCCAAGTGAAGTATCGAGCCAAGGCTCATGTGCATCAAGGTCTCACTCTAGGAGGATTTTCAAAAACAAAATAAAACTAGATGAGATCGAGGACCTGAGAAGGGAGTTTGAGGCCAAAATTGATGCTCTCAGCCAAGAGGCTGAAGTAGGCGATTCATGTTCATCAAATGGTGAACAAAGGCCTAAGAAAAAATCTGAAAAACCTCGCAAGAACAAAGAGGCCTCCTTAATGGAAGGCAACCATTACCACAAGTCCTTCACACAAAAGGACCGTAAAGCCCTACAACAGTTGCTGAAAGGGCAGAATAAAGAGAAAAGAAGCTACGCCCTGTCTGATTTCCTTCCTATGGATTACGAAACAGACAGTGACGATGAAATACCGAACTTCCATCGGTATGATGGCATGGGAGACCCTAGGTCTCACTTGCAGCTTTTCTCGCGTCGAGCCCATAAGAAGAAAAAGGACTCGATGAAATGGGTGTATTGGTTTCCTCTATCCCTTAAAGGCACAGCTGCCAAATGGCTGGCTTCCTACGACTTAAGCCAGTTCGCTACTTTTGAAGAGTTAGCGAACTGCTTCATGCAAAGATTTGCACACAACGTAGAAGTCACGCCGACTCTGAATACCTTAAGGGATACAAAGCAAGGCATGAACGAAGAAGTACATGCCTTCATTATAAGATGGAGGTCGCTTTTGGGCCAAGTGTGAGAGCCCATATCCGAAGGATGCGTAGTCATGCTTATCCTGGATAACTTCAAAAGCGAGTTAAAAACCCTTCTCTCGCTCCATGAGATCTCAACTTTCCATAAGCTGATCAAAAAGGCCTCCCTTTTCGAAACCAACTTACGAAAAGGGACATACGATCACTTGTGGAATGGAAGTGCCGTTTCCAAAACCCGCTTGGAAAAGCCCATCACATACGGGCTACCCACGATGGACAAAGGGGCAAAGCCCCATAAAATCGCCAATGTCCGAGTGGATCCAGAAGTGGCAGGCACTTCTAAACATTTTGAAAAATTAGAAAATAAGAGGGAGCGAAACTTTCAAAAACCGGTTGAAAAATTGTAGTACACTCCGCTGGGGCAACCTGTGTCGGAGGTCCTAGACCTCCTACTTCCCCAGGGCATGATAGAACTCCCTGAAATCCCCAAAGGAGTCTCTTCGAAAGGGAGGTATTTAAACCGATTTTGTAAGTATCATCAGCTCAAAGGCCATGATACCAAATGCTGCTTCTCTCTTTTGAATAAAATTGAGAACTTGATAGCAGAAGGCCGGCTCCAGGTCACTGCGGAACCTGAGCCACCTCAAGCTATCTTCAAAGAGCCCTTTCCCAAACGCGCCAGTAGCAGTGGGAAAGGAAAGGAGGTATGTACCCTCACTATTTCTAAGGAACTAGCGCAAAAACCAGAGTCTGGTCGACCCACTTGTGCACCCATTCTTGTACTGTACAAGAAGCCCGCCCAAGTCGTCATTCGGGGACCACCAAAAGTGGAATCCCCGGTAAAACCAGCTTTGAAAATCCAAGGTTCTCCTCAGCTCATCCTTAGAGCCAAATTTAGCGCGAACCCTAGGCTGATCGTGGGGGAAGTAACTAGATCCGGGAGGATCTATCAACCCCCGCACCTTCAAGGTGCTCAAAAGGTGGTCAGTGTGCCTGGCCCCTCAAAAGCATGTATCCCTAGTGTTCTACCAAAAGTAGATAAGGACAAAGTCATCCTAAATCCTTATGACTTCGAAAACCACCTTTCAAAGATTCCTATTCACATGTCTATCTTAGCGCTTATACAAACCTCGCCTAGGCATAGACTTGTATTAGAGAAAATTCTAGAAAGGGCCAAGGTTGATTCGAACATAAGTTCGGAATCCTTGTTTCCCCAAGTGGCTTTATTAGGAGCAAAATCGCCCATCACTTTCTCGAAAGATGATGTAGATAGACCCTACGAAACCCATAACCAGGCCCTGCATATCGAGGTGGTTCTAAACAACCACTCTTTGGATAGGTGCCTAGTCGATGGTGGAGGAGGGCTCAACATCCTTCCACTTCATGTGGCGTATAAAATCGGAGTCACCTTGACTTCAGTGAACCCAAGCCCCATCGTTATCACTGGGTACGATGGGAATGCATCTAGACCTTTAGGATCCATCGAACTCCCAATGGAAACGGGAGGGATCGAACACACGGGGGTGTTCCATGTCCTGGACATCCACCCCCATTATAACCTGTTGCTGGGAAGGCCCTGGATACATAGCTTGTGCGCTGTGCCATCCACCTTCCACAGGTGTGTCAAGATCCCTTTTAGGGACCAGGTCGTAGTGATCCTAGGTGAGAGTCACCCACAGCTTCAGGGGATCATAAACTCCCCTTGTTTATCGAGCTCCCAGGCCCATGAGGCTAACCTGGGGCAAATTATGGTTGAGCCACCTTGGCTCGTGTTAAAGAACCCTAGGAAGGTTGTGTGTGTGAAGGGGCCGCCCAAAGTAGGCTCCCTCTCGATTCTAACCCTTCTAGGAAATCCCAAGCGTTCCCTATTTCCAAAGCCCCTGGACAAGAGGCCATATGAGCACAATATGGACGACAGCATGTTCCAGGACCACGACTTGTATCAAACTTTTTCAAAAAACAAAAAGTCATGGAACATGTTGTTGAACATGGGCTACACACCCTACAAGAGTCTAGGGGCGCAGAATCAGGGTCTCCTAGAGCCCATCCTTCCTAGGGCCCACCCAAGCCGATATGGGATCGGCTATACTCCCTGAATACCGCTGGAGCCACCCCCTATGACCACCTGGGTCAAGGGTGCCCCGGAACCTGCCTTAGAAGAGACCTACGATTTAGATCTCCTATTCCGAGTCTAACCCGTAGTATTTTCCCTTTGTAGGTATGACGGAAGATCCCTTTTCTAAAAATACAAAAACATTTGAAAAACTTAAAATCAAAAAAATCGAAAAACAAGAAAAACCAAAAACATTGGAAAAACAAAAACTCGAAAATAGAGTGCTTTGTATAGTTCCCAAGGTTCTTGTTTTACAAAAACCCAAAAAAATCGAAAATTTGAAAAATACCAAAAAGATTTTGTACATAGCTGCTCCTGGTAGGACTTTGGCAAAAGAAAAGGATTTCAAAAGAAACGTCGTCTGCATAGCCAGACCAAAATTTTCGAAATCACTTGAAAATCCAAGTACAAAACCAGGTCATTTTGAAAACCACGCATCAAATTCCCTCGGGTCTATAGCCCATGAGAATGATCAAAGCCCAGAAGTGGATCCCCTTGAGGAAGATCCCACTTCTGAGCTCCCAGAATTTCATAAAATTCTCGATTTTGAAAGACCTTCCCAATCAGTAGGAGGAGATTTCATAGAAGTAAACCTAGGGGATGATTCAAATCCAAAAACCATCAAAATAGGCGCATGCTTGCATGAAACTGAAAGATTAGCATTCATTGCATTTCTATGAACCTATTTAGATGTGTTTGCATGGACGTATGAAGACATGCCGGGCATAGACCCCAGCATTGTCGAGCATCGTCTTCTCTTAGATATGGGTGTAAAACCCATAAAGCAGAAGCTTAGGAAAATACACCCGAATGTACACACGCAAGTCAAAGAGGGTTTAGAAGATCTGTTAAAAGCCGGATTTATAAAACCCATTGCGTATTCTGATTGGTTGTCAAATATCATTGTAGTTCGAAAAACCAATGGGAAAATTCGAATATGCATCGATTTCAGAAACCTGAATAAAGCCACTCCAAAGGATAATTATCCTTTACCAAACATAGATTTGATAGTCGATAGTACTGCAAATCATGAAATGTTTTCATTTATGGATGGCTATTTAGGCTATAATCAAATTAAACTAAGTCCACGAGATCAGGGTAAGACCGCCTTCACAACCCCATGGGGCACGTACTGCTATACAGTCATGCCCTTTGGTTTGAAAAATGCCAGCGCAACATACCAACGAGCCATGACCACGATCTTTCATGATCAGATTCATGAGCTTGTAGAAGTGTATGTAGATGATCTCTTGGTGAAATCCAAAACCCGATGCACCCATATCGAATGTTTACAAAAGATTTTCGAAAGGCTTAGGCTTTACAAAGTAAAGCTAAACCCTCAAAAATGTGTGTTCGGGGTAGAATCAGGGAAGCTTATAGGCTTTATGGTGAGCCAAAGGGGAATAGAAGTCGACCCCTCTAAGTGTCGAGCCATCATAGACATGGCTCCACCCTCTAATCTCACCCAAATCTGTAGCCTCCAGGGTCGTTTACAATCCGTTCGCCGATTCATATCGAATCTGGCAACTAGATGCGAACCCTTCAACAAACTGTTGAGGAAGGGCACGAAATTCTTATGGGATGACGAATGCCAGAAGTCCTTCGAGAGACTGAAGGCATACTTGGTTAATCCCCCGTTTTGAACCCTCCAAAGCAAGGAAAACCGCTTTTATTATACATCTCCATGCATGCGAATGCTTTAGGAGCCCTGTTGGCTCAATACGAGGATGACACCCATAAGGAGTATGCCATCTACTACATTTTGAAAACTCTCTTGGCTTATGAACGAAATTATCAAGCCATGGAGAAGACGTGCTTGGCCCTAGTCTAGGCCTGCCAAAAATTTAGACACTATTTCCTAGATCATGAGATCTGGATAGTGTCCAAGCTTGATCCAATCAAGCACTTATTCGAAAAACCCATTCTCACGAGTAGATTGGGCAAATGGCAACTCCTTCTAAAGGAGTATGATCTGAAATACCATCACCAGATCTCCATTAAGGGGCAAGCCCTAGCAGATTACGTGGCTGAGTTCCCCTTAGAGGACGCATATCCCACTCTTGTTGAAATGCCTGATGAAGGCATATTGCAAAACCACTTTCAAAACCACATTTTGGCAAATTCTTTCGAAAATCAAGTATGGAAGATGCACTTTGATGGGGCACGAAACCAACGAGGGGCTGGTGCTGGGGTCATCCTAATCTTCCCTGAAAAGGGCGAGATCCCCATAGCAGTACACCTAGATTTCGAATGTTCCAACAACGTAGCTGAGTATGAAGCACTCATACAAGGCTTAAGGATTTCAAAAACTCTAGGGGCATTGTGCATTGAGGTCTTTGGAGATTCGCTCCTTGTCATAAACCCGGTTTTGAAAATTTGGCAAATACGGAATGAGAAACTACTTCCATATCACGAGTTGGCCACTCGATTGGTCCAGTCCTTCCAATCGTGTAAACTCAAACACGTAGGAAGAGAGGACAATGGCATCGCCGATGCCCTCTCCTCCTTGGGTTCAGCCCTAAAGGTCAATCCCATTTCAGGGACCAGATCTTTGGAAATATGGCATGCGCCCCACCCATCCACACACGACTTGGATATTTGCCAAAATAACCTAGAGTCTATTGAAAAAGCCTGGTTTTATGACATCAAACAGTTTTTAGAAAATGGGGATTCGCCGAGGATGCCACATCCAAAGATAAGGCATTCATTCGTAAGATTTCGACCCGATACACCATTCTAGGTGGGGTTTTATACAAAAGAAGTTTTACCGACATTCTGCTTAGGTGTATCGACCTAGAGGAGGCTAGGACAGTGATGCATGAATTCCACGATAGAGAATGTGGAGGTCATGTTAATGCCAACATGATGGCAATGAAAATACTTAGAGGGGGCTATTTTGGTCCACCCTGAAGAAGGATTGCCACGATCATGTTAGGAAGTGTCATCCATGTCAAGTGCATGGGCATGCCATTCATATCCCTTCATCTGCATTGCATTCCGTGGTCAGCCCCTGGCCATTTACCATGTGGGCGTTTGACATCGTAGGCCCAATATTTCCAAAGGCCTCGAATGGGCATCGATTTATTTTAGCAGCCACGGAGTATTTCTCCAAGTGGGTGGAAGCCATATCCCTAACCAATGTGATGGGGCAACATGTGGTGGCTTTCATCCGGAGGAATATCTTGGCTCGATTTGGGGTTCCACGAGACCTTGTGTCTGATAATGGTACCCCATGGATCATGCTCGTGCATACCGGCAAAGGATAGCCCGACATTATAGTAAACACATGAGACCTCGCCACTTTGAAGTGGGGGATCTGGTCTTAAAAACCATCCATCATCGTGGCCCACACCCTTTGGGAAAGTGGCGCCCCAACTGGGATGGACCCTATGTTGTACGAGCAACCACTACGAACAATTCGTATTGGTTGATCGATGTAGAAGGTAGGAATTTAGCAGATCCTATCAATATTCAATACTTAAAGAAGTATCATGTGTAGGATTTGGATTAAATTCCAGTTTTTCAAAAATTTTAGGGATAGCTGCCCTGAGACATGAAAATAAGGTGCAAAGGCAAAGTCATATGACCCTGAGTGAGAGAATTCGCACTTGTGAAAGAGCGGAGTATTCAAAATCATGGTTACATTTCAAAATCCTTCTTCTTACAAAGAAAGGCCTAGTTCAATATAGCAAGATACTTGCAAGTAGTACGTGCTATTTCTAAATAGACTGATCTGGAATGGATCGAGTGTAGGCTTGGGATAAGTCCTCCCCTCTTCTCTTCTCCTTCCAAAAGGAAAACAAAAGCCCAAACAAAGGGAATTTCCCATTCAAAGCCTCTTTCCAAAAGAAAGAAACCAGAATTCAAAAGAAAAATCGATTCTCTTGTGAAAAAGTGGGATTAAAGAAAAAATACTCCCAAAGGGAGACCCTCGATGAAAAAAAGGAAAAAGAGGCCAAAAAGCTCAAAAAGAGCGGTTTTTCGCCTTCTGTGCCTCAAACCACGGGACGCTTCAGAAGGGACCGTGGTATCTCTTCCCCATCCCTGGCTTATCCCAAGCTAAAGCATGATTCATTTCGAGGAATCCTAAAGTAAAAATAGGATTTACTTACTTGAATTTCATCTTGTTTGAGAAGTCGATGTTTCGAGTAAGGCGTAGGAATTTGAAATATAGCTCATTTTATTATAAAACCTCCGCTAGATAAGCGAGTGTTAAGACTCAAACAAGGGCAAACACGAAGAGCTCGAGATCCTTAGGATCGAGACTCAAGACAGTTGTCCCTTTGGTAAATAAATTTTGTAAATAAGTTTTGAAAAATCGAACATCGAACAGCATAGGGTATGCTCACTTGGAGCAACAGACCTTGTAACTCTCTAGAGTTCGACCACATCTGGTCTCTGGGAGGTCGCCACTCTTGGCACCACACCCATGTCATGCAGCTACATTCCACGCATGACACTTGCATAAACCTGATCCCATTTAGGACCAGATTCCATAGTATAAATCCTTTGGCATGATATCTCCTCCTACCAGAGTTTGTAAATTGAGATTTTTGCTAAAAATTGGGACGATCCCACATTCTTCGTGGCTAGATCTAGGGAGACATTGAAAGGGGTGTTTGTCATCTTTGCCCTTATCCAAATTGATTTGGACAAGGCCAAAGAGGGGCATCTGTAAACACCCCGAAATCCCACGAATTTCTCAAATCCATCTACTTTTGTAAAAGCGGCCCCAAAGGGCCATTTTGAGTCTGGAAACCCAGGAGCCTTCCAAACAACCCTGTATATATGTTTTAAACTTTATCTTCCAAAAATATACAATATAGCTTTTAAAACCTTTTTAAACATGTTTTGAAACCCCGAAGCAGCTTCGACCTAATCCAGACAGGACAAGGAGAGCTAAGGAGAGCCCGGAACCGGAGCACATGTCGAAACCGATACAGCAACTCTCGTATCAAATCCACACCCCCAGGATCTCGAACGTCCAAGACCTTGTTATCATCAAAACATCATTTGAAGTCATCTCCGGAAGGCGAAAATAGAGGGGAACGATCATGTTGGCGAAGACCCAACGCAGACGAAGCACTGATGCTGTCAGGCCTCGCACAAACCATCCGTTTCGAACACAGCTCGAAGGAGTCAGAGTTTAGTTTGGATCGGATCTGGACCATATATATCCAGATCCCAATCTGAACCCATGTATGGACTTGGATTTGGATTTGGATTCAAAAATCCAATCCAATATCCATATCCATGGACCACATCACCTTCTCATAAATGGAGGTGGGGCCCACTTGAATTTCACGTGGGATTATGGGCATGAGAGAGAGTGGGGGTGGATAAGATCAAGTGTGTGTTGTAATTAAGCTTGACTTGTGTGTCAAGTTTGGGGTTAATCATGTGGGTGAGCCTAATTAAGTGGGTTTAAGCTTGTAATTAGCCAAAACCTAACCTAGGGCTGCACCAACATGACATGGTCAAGGTCTATGGGCCATGCAAAGGGAGCTCCTTCACCTAAACCTAACCAAAAACACCTAATCCTAGCCTCCTACCCTAATCCCATCCTAATCTGAGCCTAATCACTTAACCCACTTCCCTAATCCCAGCCTAATCCCAACCTAATCACCTAACCCATTTCCCTAATTCTTCCCTAAACCTAGCCTAATCCTAGCCTAATCACCTAACCTACCTCACTAAACCTCACCCTAGAACCAACCCACCTAACTAAACCCTAAACCTCTAAACCACCCCTAGCACACAACCTACCCAAACCACTTGTATTCAAAATATCTGGCCCTACCCTGTCCAGCCCACCTTATCACCACACCACCCTACCTAAACCACCTAATCACTACCCCAAAACCAGCCCTAACCGACCTAGCCCAGCCCTATATAAACCCCTCCCCTTGGTGGCCGGTTTTCCCATCTAGAGGCTCCAACCTCCAATCCCGGGTCCTCCACTTCCCAGCTCAGCTGAATCCCCTGCTGCTCCACCTGCTCCACGTCCAGCCACCACATCCGCCACTACCTCCCAGCCAAGCACCACCATCACCCGGCCGAACTCCATCCTGCGCATCCCAACCATCCGGCTGCTCCCCTTCCATCCGCCACCACCCCTTCACTCGGTTAGTATCTTACACTCCACCTTACTCCTTCTTCACTCCCTCTCCACTCTCAGCCACCTAACCCCCTACCATATCACCCTAACACCAGCCATTCCACTTGCTGCCACCACTCCCCCTCGGCCAGGCCTATAATCACCCTAACTACCCGCCACCACCTAGGCACCTTAGCTCCATTCGACCACCCTATCCGACTCCCTAAGACCTGCCCATACCACCCCAATACACCGACTACACCCACTACCACCTGGCCCCATCTCCTAGCTAGTTCCCTTCCCTTACACCACTCCTAGCCATCCTAGCAAACCGCCACCATCAAGTCCTCCTAGTCAGCCACTCCAACCGACAGCCATTCCACTCGGCCACCCTAGCAATCCGTCAACTTTAGGTGCCCCATTAGATCTTCCCTTAAGCTTCCCCTTAGTGCCATACTCCCTTAGTGACCCTACTTAGCCCCTTTAATCCCACACGTCAAGGCGGCACCTTTGCTAGCACCCGTCAACCTCGCGGGGCTCCCTTTTGCAGCCCAAGGCGAAGGCCAAGCCCACGCTCAAGCAAGGCATCTTCGGACCGGCTATTAGTAAGTGCCTAACTCAGTCTTTAGTTGTATACATGCTTGAGATTCAATTCGATACGGGGTTGTAATAATGGAGCATAGTCTCCCCCCGCTTGTAATAACGTGGCTTGGCACACCCACACACGTGCACTCTCTTAGTTGTGCACGATTTTGAACACACACGGGCCTAATCAGCCCCTAATACATAAATATATACATATACTTTAATTTTTTGTAGGGTTTTACTTAAGTTGGGTGTGTTGTCTTTCAATTCAAGCACTCACGCACATTGAGCCTTCGCTCTTATTTGAAAGACCCAAGTAAGGGCCGACCTATACTATTTGGGTTTTCATTTCATGTCGTGTGTGTAAGTCTTTCAATTCAAGCACTCTCACACACATTGAGCCTTCGCTCTTATTTGAAAGACCCAAGTAAGGGCCGACCTATACTATTTGGGTTTCATTTCATGTCGTGTGTGTAAGTCTTTCAATTCAAGCACTCTCACACACATTGAGTTTTCGCTCTTACTCCCAAGACCTTAGTCAAGGCCATACTGCAATTTATATTTGGGTTTAATTTCATGTCGTGTGTGTAAGTCTTTCCATTCAAGCATGCACCCACATTGAGCCTTCGCTCTTATTTGCAAGACCCGAGTAAGGGCCCATATACATACTCTATATACATATCTCCCTTCGGCATTTACATTACAAGTCATTTCCCTTCGGTTATTTCCCTTCGGCATTGTCTTTACATTCAGGTTTTCCCTTTGGAGTAGCGTGAGTTTGCATTGCATCTACGCCATACCACGAGGTAGGACGCATGTTGCATCAAAGCAAGCCCCACTCAAAATTTGCCCATGTAGTGGAGTGTTCATAACACACAAACTAGGTGGCCCATAAAGGGATAAAAGGAAAGACTTAGGCACGTGCAAATCCACGTGATCTAAAATCTGCAATCGCATCTAAAAGACCCAAATTAAACACCTCGAACCGCTTCGTAGGCTTTCTATCCCAAAAAACTCAATTTTTGCAAAGCGTACAGACTGACCCTTGCGCATTGGTGCAAGAAGGTCTGCGACGACAAGAGCTCACTTGCTCACAGTCGCCACGATTAGAAGTCAGTTTAATATCTTTGCTAGTTTAGGTAAGCTAGCTGACATGCCCTGTTTATATAAATAGGCCTTAGACGTACTAGAGGATCCACTCCAAGCCCAGAAAAGGCGAAGAGGCGTGGGGATTTTCGTGTGTCTACAGAGATTGGCACGCCCGGTGGGACATGAGCCTTTCAAAAATCGAGTTTTAAGGTAGAAGTTTTTGCGAAAATTTTGTTAAAAAGGTGTCATTTTTACTTGTTTTCTTTGCTTGTACTTAGGACATTTTGAAAAAGCTTGAAAAGCATGTCAAAATCCAATCCAAGTGAAGTATCGAGCCAAGGCTCATGCGCATCAAGTTCTCACTCTAGGAGGATGTAAACGCGCGAAAATCCCTGCTTCTCACCTTTTCAGGGCTCGGAGCGGATCCTCTCGTGTGTCTAAGGCCTATTTATGCAAACAGGGCATGCAAGCTAGCTTACCTAAGCTAGCGAAGATATATTTAACACTGACTTCTAATCGTGGCGACTGTGAGCATGTGAACTCTTGTCGTCGCAGACCTTCTTGCACCGATGCGCAAGGGTCAGTCTGTACGCTTTGCAAAAAATCGAGTTTTGGGATAGAAAGCCTACGAAGCGGTTCGAGGTGTCTAATTCGGGTCTTTTAGATGTGGTTGCATATTTTAGATCACGTGGATTTGCACGTGCCTAAGTCTTTCCTTTTATCCCTTGTCGGGCCACCTAGTTTGTGTGTTATGAACACTCCACTACATGGGCGAATTCGAGCGAGGCTTGCTTTGATGCAATATGCGTCCTACCTCGTGATATGGCGTAGATGCAATGCAAACTCACGCTACTCCAAAGGGAAAACCCGAATGTAAAGACAATACTGAAGGGAAATAACCGAAGGGAAATAACTTGAAACATAAATGCCGAAGGGAGGTATGTATATAGAGTATGTATATGAGCCCTTACTCGGGTCTTGCAAATAAGAGCGAAGGCTCAATGTGGGTGCATGCTTGAATGGAAAGACTTACACACACGACATGAAATTAAACCCAAATATAAATTGCAGTATGGCCTTGACTCAGGTCTTGGGAGTAAGAGCGAAAGCTCAATGTGTGTGAGAGTGCTTGAATTGAAAGACTTACACACACGACATGAAATGAAACCCAAATAGTATAGGTCGGCCCTTACTTGGGTCTTTCAAATAAGAGCGAAGGCTCAATGTGTGTGAGAGTGCTTGAATTGAAAGACTTACACACACGACATGAAATGAAACCCAAATAGTATAGGTCGGCCCTTACTTGGATCTTTCAAATAAGAGCGAAGGCTCAATGTGTGTGAGAGTGCTTGAATTGAAAGACTTACCCACACGACATGAAATGAAACCCTAATAGTATAGGTCGGCCCTTACTTGGGTCTTTCAAATAAGAGCGAAAGCTCAATGTGTGTGAGTGCTTGAATTGAAAGACAACGCACCCAACTTAAGCAAAACCCTTCAAAAATGAAAGTATATGTATATACTTATATATTAGAGGCTGATTAGGCCCGTGTGTGTTCAAAATCATGCACAACTAGGAGAGTGCACGTGTGTGGGTGTGCCAAGCCACGTTATTACAAGCGGGGGGAGACTATGCTCCGTTATTACAACCCCGTATCGAATTGAATCTCAAGCAAGTATACAACTAAAGACCGAGTTAGGCACTTACTAGTAGCTGGTCCGTAGAGGCCTTGCTTGAGCATGGGCTTGGCCTTTGCCTAGGGCTGCAAAAGGGAGCTCCGCGAGGTTGAGCGACAAGAGGTGCTGGCCGGCTGCAAATGGGGCGCGGGAGAGGCGCCTTGAAGGTGGCCGGGTGCTAGGGATGGGGTGCCGGATGCTAAGGATGGGGTGCCGGATGCCAAGGATGGGGTGCCTAGGGAATGTGGCACTAAGGGAGGCTAAGGGAGTACCTAGGAGACGGATATGGCTGGCGGGTGGCTGACCAAAGGGGCAGGTGGTAGTCGGTTGGAGTGGCCGACTAAGGGGACTTGGTGGTGGCAGGCTGCTAGAGTGGCTATGGGTGGAGTATGGGAAGGAAGCTAGCTAGGTGATGGGGCTAGGTGGTAGTGGGTGTAGTGGGTGTAAGGGAGTGATATGGGCAGGTCTTAGGGAGTCGGATAGGGTGGCCGGGTGTAGCTAGGGTGGTTAGGTAGTGGCGGATAGTTAGGTCGGTTGAGGCTTGGCCGAATGGGAGTGGTGGCGGCAGGTGGCTGGTGTTAGGGTAAGGTGGTGGTAGGGTGGATGGTTAAGAGTGGAGGGGAAGTGGAGAAGAGGTGAAGTAGGGTATGGGGTACTAACCAAGTGATGGGAGGCGGCGGGTGGCTGAGGAGAAGCCGGGTGTGATGGTGGATGGGGCAGGTCGGCCGGATGAAGAGGGTGGCGACGGATGGTTGGTCGGCTGGGGCGTGGTGGAGCAGGTGGAGCGAGGTGGTGGCTGGTGGTGGTGCAGGTGGAAGGTCCGGCTGGAAGTGGTGCAGGCGGCTGGGTTCGGCTGGGCTGGGAAGTGGGGTCCAAGGCTTGAAAAACCCGCCCACTAGGGGGGGGGGTTTATAGCCTTTGTGAAGGGCAGTGGGGGTGGTTTTGGGGTAGTGGTTAGGTGGTCTAGGGAGGGTGGTAAGGTGATATGGTGGGCTGGTATTAGGGTAGGGCCAGATATTTTGTTTTAATGGTTTTGGGGGATATGGTGTGCTAGGTTTAGATGGGGTGGTTTAGTGGTTTAGGGTTTAGTTAGGTGGGTTGGTTCTAGGGTGAGGTTTAGTGAGCTAAGTTAGGTGATTAGGCTAGGATTAGGCTAGGTTTAGGGAAATTAACCTAGGTTTAGGGAAGGATTAGGGAAGTGGGTTAGGTGATTAGGTTGGGATTAGGCCGGGATTAGGGAAGTGGGTTAGGTGAGTAGGCTCAGATTAGGGGTGGATTAGGGTGGAAGGCTAGGATTAGGTGTTTTGGGTTAGGTTTAGGTGAAGGAGCTCCCTTTGCATGGCCCATAGACCTTAACCACATCATGTTGGTGCAGCCCTAGGTTAGGTTTTGGCTAATTACAAGCTTAAACCCACTCAATTAGGCTAACCCACATGATTAACCCCAAACTTGACACACAAGTCAAGCTTAATTACAACCACACTTGATCTTATCCACCCCCCACTCTCTCTCATGCCCATGATCCCACGTGAAATTCAAGTGGGCCCCACCTCCATTTATGAGAAGGTGATGTGGGCCATGGATATGGAAATTGGATTGGATCTCTGGATCCAAATCCAAATCCAAGTCCACATATGGGTTTGGATTGGGATCTGGATATATATGGTCCAGATCCGATCCAAACTGAACTCTGACTCCTTTGAGCTGTGTTCGAAACGGACGATTTGTGCGGGGTCTGACAGCATCAGCACTCCGTCTGCATTGGGTCTTCGCCAACATGATCGTCCGCCTCCGTTTTTGCCTTTCGGAGATGACTTCAAATGACATTTTGATAATAACAGGGTCTTGGACGTTTGAGATCCTGGGGGTATGGATTTGATACGAGAGTTGATGTGCTGGGCTCGACATGTGCTCCAGTTCCGGGCTCTCTTTGACTTCGCTGGTCCTGTCTTGATTAGGCCAAGCTCCTTTGGGGTTTCAAAAACGTGTTTTAAAAGGTTTTCAAAAGCCATATTATATATTTTTGAAATATGAAGTTTAAAACATATATACGGGGTTGTCTGGAAGGCTCCTGGGTTTCCAGACTCAAAATAGCCCTTTGGGGCTGCTTTTACAAAACCAGATGAATTTGAGAAATTCGTGGGATTTCGGGGTGTTTACAGATGCCCCTCTTTGGCCTTGTCCAAATAGATTTGGATAAGGGCAAAGATGACAAACACCCCTTTCAATGTCTCCCTAGATCTATCCACGAAGAACATGGGATCGTCCCAATTTTTAGCAAAAATCTCAATTTACAAACTCTGGTAGGAGGAGATATCACGCCAAAGGGTTTGTACTATGGAATCTGGTCCTAAATGGGATCATGTTTATGCAAGTACCATGCGTGGAATGCCGATGCATGACATGGGTGTGGTGCCAAGGGTGGCGACCTCCCAGAGACCAGATGTGGTCGAACTCTAGAGACTTACAAGGCCTGTTGCTCCAAGTGAGCAAATCCTATGCTGTTCGATGTTCGGTTTTCAAAACTTATTTACAAAAGCTATTTACAAAAGGGACAACTGTCTTGAGCCTCGATCCTAAGGATCTCAAGCTCTTCGTGCTTGCCCTTGTTTGAGTCTTAACACTCGCTTATCTAGCGGAGGTTTTATAAGAAAACAAGGCATATTTCAAATTCCTACGCCTTACTTGAAACGTCGAATTCTCAAACAAGAAGAAATTCAAGTAAGTAAATCCTATTTTTACTTTAGGATTCCTCTAAATGAACCATGCTTTAGCTTGGGATAAGCCAGGGATGGGAAAGAGATATCACAGTCCCTTCAGAAGCGTCCCATGGTTTGAGGCACAGAAGGCGGAAAACTGCTCTTTTTGAGCTTTTTGGCCCCTTTTTCCTTTTTTTCATCGAGGGTCTCCCTTTGGGAGTATTTTTTCTTTAATCCCTCTCTTCTTTTTTTTTATAAGAGAATCGATTTTTCTTTTAAATTCTGGTTTCTTTCTTTTGGAAAGAGACTTTGAATGGGAAATTCCCTTTTGTTTTGGGCCTTTGTTTTCCTTTTGGAAATAGAAGAGAAGAGGGGAGGACTTATCCCAAGCCTACACTCGATCCATTCCAGATCAGCCTATTTAGAAATAGCTCGTACCACTTGCAAGTATCTTGCTATGTTGAACTAGGCCATTGTAAGAAGAAGGATTTTGAAATGTAACCACGATTTTGAAGACTCCGCTCTTTCACAAGTGCGAATTCTCTCACTCAGGGTCACACGAGTTTGCCTTTGCACCTTATTTTCATGTCTCAGGGCAGCTATCCCTAAAAATTTTTGAAAAATGGAATTTAATCCAGATCCTACACAGGATACTTCTTTAAGTATTGAATATTGCATCCTCCACACTTGGTTTTCGAAAGAATTTGCCAAAAAGTGGTTTTGAAAATGGTTTTGCAATATGCCTTCATTAGGCATTTCGACAAGAGTGGGATATGCGTCCTCTAAGGGGAATTCAGCCACGTAATCTACTAGGCCTTGCCCCTTAATGGAGATCTGGTGATGGTATTTCAGATCATACTCCATTAGAAGGAGTTGCCATTTGCCCAATCTACCCGTGAGAATGGGTTTTTCGAACAAGTGCTTGATTGGATCAAGCTTGGACACTATCCGGATCTCATGATCTAGGAAATAGTGTCTGAATTTCTGGCAGGCCCAGACTAGGGCCAAGCACGTCTTCTCCATGGCTTGGTAATTTCGTTCATAAGCCAAGAGAGTCTTCGAAATATAGTAGATGGCATACTCCTTATGGGTGTCATCCTCGTATTGAGCCAACAAGGCTCCTAAAGCATTCGCATGCATGGAGATGTATAATAAAAGTGGTTTTCCTTGCTTTGGAGGGTTCAAAACGGGGGGATTAACCAAGTATGCCTTCAGTCTCTCGAAGGACTTCTGGCATTCGTCATCCCATGAGAATTTTGTGCCCTTCCTCAACAGTTTGTTGAAGGGTTCGCATCTAGTGGCCAGATTCGATATGAATCGGCGAACGGATTGTAAACGACCTTGGAGGCTACGGATTTGGGTGAGATTGGAGGGTGGAGCCATGTCTATGATGACTCGATACTTAGAGGGGTCGACTTCTATTCCCCTTTGGCTCACCATAAAGCCTAGAAGCTTCCCTGATTCTATCCCGAACACACATTTTTGAGGGTTTAGCTTTACTTTGTAAAGCCTAAGCCTTTCGAAAATCTTTTGTAAACATTCGATATGGGTGCATCGGGTTTTGGATTTTGCCAAGAGATCATCTACATACACTTCTATGAGCTCATGAATCTGATCATGAAAGATCGTGGTCATAGCTCGTTGGTATGTTGCGCCGGCATTTTTCAAACCAAAGGGCATGACTGTATAGCAGTACGTGCCCCATGGGGTTGTGAAGGCGGTCTTACCCTGATCTCGTGGACTTAGTTTGATTTGATTATAGCCTGAATAGCCATCCATGAATGAAAAATTTCATGATTTGCAGTACTATCGACTATCAAATCTATGTTTGGTAAAGGATAATTATCCTTTGGAGTGGCTTTATTCAAGTTTCTGAAATCGATGCATATTCGAATTTTCCCATTGGTTTTTCGAACTACAACGATATTTGATAACCAATCAGAATACGCAATGGGTTTTATAAATCCGGCTTTTAGCAAATCTTCTAAACCCTCTTTAACTTGCGTGTGTACATTCGGGTGTATTTTCCTAAGCTTCTGCTTTATGGGTTTTACACCTGCATCTAAGGGAAGACGATGTTCGACAATGCTGGGATCTATGCCCGGCATGTCTTCATACGTCCATGCAAACACATCTAAATAGGTTCGTAGAAATGCCATGAATGCTAACCTTTCCGTTTCATGCAAGCATGCGCCTATTTTGATGGTTTTGGGATTGGAATCATCCCCTAGGTTCACCTCTATGAAATCTCCTCCTACTGATTGGGAAGGTTTTTCAAAATTGAGAATTCTATGAAATTCTGGGAGCTCAGAAGTGGGATCTTCTTCAAGGGGATCCACTTCTGGGCTTTGATCATTCTCGTGGGCTATAGACCCGAGGGAATTTGATTTGTGGTTTTCAAAATGACCTGGTTTTGTACTTGGATTTTCAAGTGATTTCGAAATTTTTGGTCTGGCTATGCAGACGACGTTTCTTTCGAAATCCTTTTCTTTTGCCAAAGTCCTACCAGGAGCAGCTATGTACAAAATCTTTTTGGTATTTTCCAAATTTTTGATTTTTTTGGGTTTTTGTAAAACAAGAACTTTGGGAACTATACAAAGCACTCTTTTTTTCGAGTTTTTGTTTTTCCATTGTTTTTGGTTTTTCTTGTTTTTCGATTTTTTTGATTTTAAGGTTTTCAAATGTTTTTATTTTTTTAGAAAAAGGATCTTCCGTCATACCTACAAAGGGAAAATACTACGGGTTAGACTCGGAATAGGAGATCTAAATCATAGGTCTCTTTTAAGGCAGGCTCCGGGGCACCCTTGACCCAGGTGGTCACAGGGGGTGGCTCCGGCAGTATTCGGGGAGTATAGCCGATCCCATATCGGCTTGGATTGGCCCTAGGAAGGATGGGCTCTAGGAGACCCTGGTTCTGTGCCCCTAGACTCTTGTAGGGCGTGTAGCCCATGTTTAACAACATGTTCCATGACTTTTTGTTTTTTGAAAAGGTTTGATATAAATCGTGGTCCTGGAACATGCTATCGTCCATATTATGCTCGTATGGCCTCTTGTCCAGGGGCTTTGGAAATAGGGAACGCTTGGGTTTTCCTAGAAGGATTAGAGTCAGGAGGGGGCCTGCTTTGGGCGGCCCCTTCACACATACAACCTTCCTAGGGTTGTTTAACACGAGCCGAGGTGGCTCAACCATAATTTGCCCCAGGTTAGCCTCATGGGCCTGGGAGCTTGATAAACAAGGGGAGTTTATGATCCCCTGAAGCTGTGGGTGACTCTCACCTAGGATCACTACGACCTGGTCCCCAAAAGGGATCTTGACACACCTGTGGAAGGTGGATGGCACAGCGCACAAACTGTGTATCCAGGGCCTTCCTAGCAACAGGTTATAATGGGGGTGGATGTCCAAGACATGGAACACCCCCATGTGTTCGATCCCTCCTATTTTCATTGGGAGTTCGATGGATCCTAAAGGTCTAGACGCATTCCCATCGTATCCAGTGATAACGATGGGGCTTGGGTTCACTAAAGTCAAGGTGACTCCGATTTTGTACGCCACATGAAGTGGAAGGATGTTGAGCCCTCCTCCACCATCGACTAGGCACCTGTCCAGAGAGTGGTTGTTTAGAACCACCTCGATATGCAGGGCCTGGTTATGGGTTTCGTAGGGTCTATCTACATCATCTTCCGAGAAAGTGAAGGGTGATTTTGCTCCTAATAAAGCCACATGGGCAGACAAGGATTCCGGACTTATGTTCGAATCAACCTTGGCCCTTTCTAGAATTTTCTCTAATACAAGTCTATGCCTAGGCGAGTTTGTATAAGCTCTAAGATAGACATGTGAATAGGAATCTTTGAAAGGTGGTTTTCGAAGTCATAAGGATTTAGGATGACTTTGTCCTTATCTGCTTTTGGCAGAACACTAGGGATACATGCTTTTGAGGGGCCAGGCACACTGACCACCTTTTGAGCACCTTGAAGGTGTGGGGGTTGATAGATCCTCTCGGATCTAGTGACTTCCCCCACGACCAGCCTAGGGTTCACGCTAAATTTGGCTCTAAGGATGAGCTGAGGAGAAAATTGGATTTTTAAAACTGGTTTTACCGGGGTTTCCACTTTTGGTGGTCCCCGAATGACGACTTGGGCGGGCTTCTTGTATAGTACATGAATGGGCGCACAAGTAGGTCGACTAGGTTCTGGTTTTTGCGCTAGTTCCTTGGAAATGGTGAGGGTACATACCTCCTTTCCTTTCCCACTGCCACTGGCGTGTTTGGTAAAGGGTTCCTTGAAGATAGCTTGAGGTGGCTCAGGTTCCGCAGTGACCTCGAGTCGGCCTTCTGCTATCAAGTTCTCAATTTTATTTAAGAGGGAGAAGCAGCGTTTGGTATTATGGCCTTTGAGTCGATGATACTTACAAAATCGATTTAAATACCCCCCTTTGGAAGTGACTCCTTCTGGGATTTCAGGGAGTTCTATCATGCCCTGGGCAAGTACGAGGTCTAGGACCTCCGACACAGGCTGCCCCAGCGGAGTATACTCCCGTTTTTCAACTGGTTTTTGAAAATTTCGCTCCCTCTTATTTTGTATCTTTTCAAAATTTTTGAAAGTGCCCGCCACGCTTGGATCCACCCGAACATTGGCGATTTTATGGGGCTTTGCCCCTTTGTCTGTCGTGGGTAGCCCGTATGTGATGGGCTTTTCTAAGCGGGTTTTTGGAACGACACTTCCTTTCCACAAATGATCGTATGTCCCTTTTCGCAAGTTGGTTTCGAAAACGGAGGCCTTTTTGATCAACTTATGGAAAGTTGAGATCTCGTGGAGTGAGAGAAGGGTTTTTAACTCGCTTTTAAAATTATCCAGGATGAGCATGACTGCGCATCCTTCGGATATGGGCTCTTGCACTTGGCCCAAAAGCGACCTCCATCTTATAATGAAGGCATGTACGTCTTCGTTCATGCCTTGCTTTGTATCCCTTAAGGTATTCAGAGTCGGCGTGACTTCTACGTTGTGTGCAAATCTTTGCATGAAGCAGTTCGCTAACTCTTCAAAAGTAGCGAACTGGCTTAAGTCGTAGGAAGCCAGCCATTTGGCAGCTGTGCCTTTAAGGGATAAAGGGAACCAATACACCCATTTCATCGAGTCCTTTTTCTTCTTATGGGCTCGACGTGAGAAAAGCTACAAGTGAGACCTAGGGTCTCCCATGCCATCATACCGATGGAAGTTCGGTATTTCATCGTCACTGTCTGTTTCGTAATCCATAGGAAGGAAATCAGACAGGGCGTAGCTTCTTTTCTCTTTATTCTGCCCTTTCAACAACTGCTGTAGGGCTTTATGGTCCTTTTGTGTGAAGGACTCGTGGTATTGGTTGCCTTCCATTACGGAGGCCTCTTTGTGCTTGCGAGGTTTTTCAGATTTCTTTTTAGGCCTTTGTTCACCGTTTGATGAACATGAATCACCTACTTCAGCCTCTTGGCTGAGAGCATCAATTTTGGCCTCAAACTCCCTTCTCAAGTCCTCGATTTCATCTAGTTTTATTTTGTTTTTGAAAATCCTCCTAGAGTGAGAACTTGATGCGCATGAGCCTTGGCTCGACACTTCACTTGGATTGGATTTTGACATGCTTTTCAAGCTTTTTTCAAAATGTCCTAAGTACAAGCAAAGAAAACAAGTTAAAATGACACCTTTTAAAAAAAAATTCGCAAGACTTGTACTTAAAAACTCAATTTTTGAAAGGCTCACGTCCCACCAGGCGTGCCAATCTCTGTAAACGCGTGAAAATCCCCACTTCTCACCTTTTCAGGGCTCGGAGCGGATCCACTCGTGTGTCTAAGGCTTATTTATGCAAGCAGGGTGTGCCAGGTAGCTTACCTAAGCTAGCGAAGACATATTTAACACTGACTTCTAATCAAGGCGACTGTGAGCAAGTGAACTCTTGTCGTCGCAGACCTTCTTGCACCGATGCGCAAGGGTCAGTCTGTACGCTTTGCAAAAAATCAAGTTTTGGGATAGAAAGCCTACAAAGCGGTTCGAGGTGTCTAATTCGGGTCTTTTAGATGCGGTTGCATATTTTAGATCACGTGGATTTGCACGTGCCTAAGTCTTTCCTTTAATCCCTTTTCGGGCCACCTAGTTTGTGTGTTATGAACACTCCACTACATGGGCAAATTCGAGCGGGGCTTGCTTTGATGCAATATGCGTCCTACCTCATGGTATGGCGTAGATGCAATGCAAACTCACGCTACTCCAAAGGGAAAACCCGAATGTAAAGACAATACTGAAGGGAAATAACCGAAGGAAAATAACTTGAAATATAAATGCCGAAGGGAGATATGTATATAGAGTATGTATATGAGCCCTTATTCGGGTCTTGCAAATAAGAGCGAAGGCTCAATGTGGGTGCGTGCTTGAATGTGTATCAGAGCGAAAGCTCAATGTGTGTGAGAGTGCTTGAATTGAAAGACTTACACACACGACATGAAATGAAACCCAAATAGTATAGGTCGGCCCTTACTTGGGTCTTTCAAATAAGAGCGAAGGCTCAATGTGTGTGAGAGTGCTTGAATTGAAAGACTTACACACACGACATGAAATGAAACCCAAATAGTATAGGTCGGCCCTTACTTGGGTCTTTCAAATAAGGGCGAAGGCTCAATGTGTGTGAGAGTGCTTGAATTGAAAGACTTACCCACACGACATGAAATGAAACCCAAATAGTATAGGTCGGCCCTTACTTGGGTCTTTCAAATAAGAGCGAAAGCTCAATGTGTGTGAGTGCTTGAATTGAAAGACAACGCACCCAACTTAAGCAAAACCCTTCAAAAATGAAAGTATATGTATATACTTATGTATTAGAGGTTGATTAGGCCCGTGTGTGTTCAAAATCGTCCACAACTAGGAGAGTGCACGTGTGTGGGTGTGCCAAGCCACGTTATTACAAGCGGGGGGAGACTATGCTCCGTTATTACAACCCCGTATCGAATTGAATCTCAAGCAAGTATACAACTAAAGACCGAGTTAGGCACTTACTAGTAGCTGGTCCGCAGAGGCCTTGCTTGAGCGTGGGCTTGGACTTTGCCTTGGGCTGCAAAAGGGAGCTCCGCGAGGTTGAGCGACAAGAGGTGCTGGCCGGCTGCAAATGGGGCGCGGGAGAGGCGCCTTGAAGGTGGCCGGGTGCTAGGGATGGGGTGCCGGATGCTAAGGATGGGGTGCCGGATGCCAAGGATGGGGTGCCTAGGGAATGTGGCACTAAGGGAGGCTAAGGGAGTACCTAGGGGAAGGATATGGCTGGCGGGTGGCTGACCAAAGGGGCAAGTGGTAGTCGGTTGGAGTGGCCGACTAAGGGGACTTGGTGGTGGCGGGCTGCTAGAGTGGCTATGGGTGGAGTATGGGAAGGAAGCTAGCTAGGTGATGGGGCTAGGTGGTAGTGGGTGTAGTGGGTGTAAGGGAGTGATATGGGCAGGTCTTAGGGAGTCGGATAGGGTGGCCGGGTGTAGCTAGGGTGGTTAGGTAGTGGCGGGTAGTTAGGTTAGTTGAGGCTTGGCCGAATGGGAGTGGTGGCGGCAGGTGGCTGGTGTTAGGGTAAGGTGGTGGTAGGGTGGATGGTTAAGAGTGGAGGGGAAGTGGAGAAGAGGTGAAGTAGGGTATGGGGTACCAACCAAGTGATGGGAGGCGGCGGGTGGCTGAGGAGAAGCCGGGTGTGATGGTGGATGGGGCAGGTCGGCCGGATGAAGAGGGTGGCGACGGATGGTTGGTCGGCTGGGGCGTGGTGGAGCAGGTGGAGCGAGGTGGTGGCTGGTGGTGGTGCAGGTGGAAGGTCCGGCTGGAAGTGGTGCAGGCGGCCGGGTTCGGCTGGGCTGGGAAGTGGGGTCCAAGGCTTGAAAACCCGGCCACTAGGGGGGGGTTTTATAGCCTTTGTGAAGGGCGGTGGGGGTGGTTTTGGGGTAGTGGTTAGGTGGTCTAGGGAGGGTGGTAAGGTGATATGGTGGGCTGGTATTAGGGCAGGGCCAGATATTTTGTTTTAATGGTTTTGGGGGATATGGTGTGCTAGGTTTAGATGGGGTGGTTTAGTGGTTTAGGGTTTAGTTAGGTGGGTTGGTTCTAGGGTGAGGTTTAGTGAGCTAGGTTAGGTGATTAGGCTAGGATTAGGCTAGGTTTAGGGAAATTAACCAAGGTTTAGGGAAGGATTAGGGAAGTGGGTTAGGTGATTAGGTTGGGATTAGGCTGGGATTAGGGAAGTGGGTTAAGTGATTAGGCTCAGATTAGGGGTGGATTAGGGTGGAATGCTAGGATTAGGTGTTTTGGGTTAGGTTTAGGTGAAGGAGCTCCCTTTGCATGGCCCATAGACCTTAACCACATCATGTTGGTGCAACCCTAGGTTAGGTTTTGGCTAATTACAAGCTTAAACCCACTCAATTAGGCAAACCCACATGATTAACCCCAAACTTGACACACAAGTCAAGCTTAATTACAACCACACTTGATCTTATCCACCCCCCACTCTCTCTCATGCCCATGATCCCACGTGAAATTCAAGTGGGCCCCACCTCCATTTATAAGAAGGTGATGTGGGCCATGGATATGGAAATTGGATTGGATCTCTGGATCCAAATCCAAATCCAAGTCCACATATGGGTTTGGATTGGGATCTGGATATATATGGTCCAGATCTGATCCAAACTGAACTTTGACTCCTTCGAGCTGTGTTCGAAACGAATGATTTGTGCGGGGTCTGACAGCATCAGCACTCCGTTTGCGTTGGGTCTTCGCCAACATGATCGTCCACCTCCGTTTCTGCCTTCCGGAGATGACTTCAAATGACATTTTGATAATAACAGGGTTTTGGACGTTCGACATCCTGGGGGTATGGATTTGACACGAGAGTTGCTGTGCGGGGCTCGACATGTGCTCCGGTTCCGGGCTCTCTTTGACTTCGCTGGTCCTGTCTTGATTAGGCCAAGCTGCTTTGGGGTTTCAAAACCGTGTTTTAAAAGGTTTTCAAAAGCCATATTATATATTTTTGAAATATGAAGTTTAAAACAGATATACAGGGTTGTCTGGAAGGCTCCTGGGTTTCCAGACTCAAAATAGCCCTTAGGGGCTGCTTTTACAAAACCAGATGAATTTGAGAAATTCGTGGGATTTCGGGGTGTTTACGGAGGATTTTCAAAAGCAAAATAAAACTAGACGAGATCGAGGACCTGAGAAGGGAGTTTGAGGCCAAAATCGATGCTCTCAGCCAAGAGGCTGAAGTAGGCGATTCATGTTCATCAAATGGTGAACAAAGGCCTAAGAAAAAATCTGAAAAACCTCGCAAGCACAAAGAGGCCTCCGTAATGGAAGGCAACCAATACCACGAGTCCTTCACACAAAAGGACCGTAAAGCCCTACAGCAGTTGCTGAAAGGGCAGAATAAAGAGAAAAGAAGCAACGCCCTGTCTGATTTCCTTCCTATGGATTACGAAACAGACAGTGACGATGAAATACTGAACTTCCATCGGTATGATGTCATGGGAGACCCTAGGTCTCACTTGTAGCTTTTCTCGTGTCGAGCCCATAAGAAGAAAAAGGACTCGATGAAATGGGTGTATTGGTTTCCTTTATCCCTTAAAGGCACAGCTGCCAAATGGCTGGCTTCCTACGACTTAAGCCAGTTCGCTACTTTTGAAGAGTTAGCGAACTGCTTCATGCAAAGATTTGCACACAACGTAGAAGTCACGCCGACTCTGAATACCTTAAGGGATACAAAGCAAGGCATGAACGAAAACGTACATGCCTTCATTATAAGATGGAGCTCGCTTTTGGGCCAAGTGCGAGAGCCCATATCCGAAGGATGCGTAGTCATGCTTATCCTGGATAACTTCAAAAGTGAGTTAAAAACCCTTCTCTCGCTCCATGAGATCTCAACTTTCCATAAGCTGATAAAAAAGGCCTCCCTTTTCGAAACCAACTTGTGAAAAGGGACATACGATCACTTGTGGAAAGGAAGTACCGTTTCCAAAACCCACTTGGAAAAGCCCATCACATACGGGCTACCCACGATGGACAAAGGGGCAAAGCCCCATAAAATCGCCAATGTCCGAGTGGATCCAGGCGTGGCAGGCACTTCTAAACATTTTGAAAAATTAGAAAATAAGAGGGAGCGAAACTTTCAAAAACCGATTGAAAAACGGGAGTACACTCCGCTGGGGCAACCTGTGTCGGAGGTCCTAGGCCTCCTACTTGCCCAGGGCATGATAGAACTCCCTAAAATCCCCGAAGGAGTCTCTTCCAAAGGGGGGTATTTAAACCGATTTTGTAAGTATCATCGGCTCAAAGGCCATGATACCAAACGCTGCTTCTCTCTTTTGAATAAAATTGAGAACTTGATAGTAGAAGGCCGGCTCCAAGTCACTGCGGAACCTGAGCCACCTCAAGCTATCTTCAAAGAACCCTTCCCCAAACACGCCAGTAGCAGTGGGAAAGGAAAGGAGGTATGTACCCTCACCATTTCCAAGGAACTAGCGCAAAAACCAGAGTCTGGTCGACCCACTTGTGCGCCCATTCTTGTACTGTACAAGAAGCCCGCCCAAGTCGTCATTCGGGACCACCAAAAGTGGAATCCTCGGCAAAACCAGCTTTGAAAATCCAAGGTTCTCCTCAGCTCATCCTTAGAGCCAAATTTAGCGCGAACCCTAGGCTGGTCGTGGGGGAAGTAACTAGATCCGGGAGGATCTATCAACCCCCGCACCTTCAAGGTGCTGAAAAGGTGGTCAGTGTGCCTAGCCCCTCAAAAGCATGTATCCCTAGTGTTCTGCCAAAAGCAGATAAGGACAAAGTCATCCTAAATCCTTATGACTTCGAAAACCACCTTTCAAAGATTCCTATTCACATGTCTATCTTAGAGCTTATACAAACCTCACCTAGGCATAGACTTGTATTAGAGAAAATTCTAGAAAGGGCCAAGGTTGATTCGAACATAAGTCCGGAATCCTTGTCTGCCCAAGTGGCTTTATTAGGAGCAAAATCACCCATCACTTTCTCGAAAGATGATGTAGATAGACCCTACGAAACCCATAACCAGGCCCTGCATATCGAGGTGGTTCTAAACAACCACTCTTTGGACAGGTGCCTAGTCGATGGTGGAGGAGGGCTCAACATCCTTCCACTTCATGTGGCATATAAAATCGGAGTCACCTTGACTTCAGTGAACCCAAGCTCCATCGTTATCACTGGGTACGATGGGAATGCATCTAGACCTTTAGGATCCATCGAACTCCCAATGGAAACGGGAGGGATCGAACACACGGGGGTGTTCCATGTCCTGGACATCCACCCCCATTATAACCTGTTGCTGGGAAGGCCCTGGATACACAGCTTGTGCGCTGTGCCATCCACCTTCCACAGGTGTGTCAAGATCCCTTTTAGGGACCAGGTCGTAATGATCCTAAGTGAGAGTCACCCACAGCTTCAGGGGATCATAAACTCCCCTTGTTTATCGAGCTCCCAGGCCCATGAGGCTAACCTGGGGCAAATTATGGTTGAGCCACCTCGGCTCGTGTTAAAGAACCCTAGGAAGGTTGTGTGTGTGAAGGGGCCGCCCAAAGTAGGCTCCCTCTCGATTCTAACCCTTCTAGGAAATCCCAAGCGTTCCCTATTTCCAAAGCCCCTGGACAAGAGGCCATATGAGCACAATATGGACGACAGCATGTTCCAGGACCACGACTTGTATCAAACTTTTTCAAAAAACAAAAAGTCATGGAACATGTTGTTGAACATGGGCTACACACCCTACAAGAGTCTAGGGGCGCAAATCAGGGTCTCCTAGAGCCCATCCTTCCTAGGGCCCACCCAAGCCGATATGGGATCGGCTATACTCCCTGAATACCGCGGAGCCACCCCCTATGACCACCTGGGTCAAGGGTGCCCCGGAACCTGCCTTAGAAGAGACCTACGATTTAGATATCCTATTCCGAGTCTAACCCGTAGTATTTTCCCTTTGTAGGTATGACGGAAGATCCCTTTTCTAAAAATACAAAAACATTTGAAAGCTTAAAATCAAAAAAATCGAAAAACAAGAAAAACCAAAAACAATGGAAAAACAAAAACTCGAAAATAGAGAGCTTTGTATAGTTCCCAAGGTTCTTGTTTTACAAAAACCCAAAAAAATTGAAAATTTGGAAAATACCAAAAAGATTTTGTACATAGCTGCTCCTGGTAGGACTTTGGCAAAAGAAAAGGATTTCAAAAGAAACGTCGTCTGCATAGCCAGACCAAAATTTTCGAAATCACTTGAAAATCCAAGTACAAAACCAGGTCATTTTGAAAACCACGCATCAAATTCCCTCGGGTCTATAGCCCATGAGAATGATCAAAGCCCAGAAGTGGATCCCCTTGAGGAAGATCCCACTTCTGAGCTCCCAGAATTTCATAAAATTCTCGATTTTGAAAGACCTTCCCAATCAGTAGGAGGAGATTTCATAGAAGTAAACCTAGGGGATGATTCAAATCCAAAAACCATCAAAATAGGTGCATGCTTGCATGAAACTGAAAGGTTAGCATTCATTGCATTTCTACGAACCTATTTAGATGTGTTTGCATGGACGTATGAAGACATGCCGGGCATAGACCCCAGCATTGTCGAGCATCGTCTTCCCTTAGATACAGGTGTAAAACCCATAAAGCAGAAGCTTAGGAAAATACACCCGAATGTACACACGCAAGTCAAAGAGGGTTTAGAAGATCTGTTAAAAGTCGGATTTATAAAACCCATTGCGTATTCTGATTGGTTGTCAAATATCGTTGTAGTTCGAAAAACCAATGGGAAAATTCGAATATGCATCGATTTCAGAAACCTGAATAAAGCCACTCCAAAGGATAATTATCCTTTACCAAACATAGATTTGATAGTCGATAGTACTAAAAATCATGAAATGTTTTCATTTATGGATGGCTATTTAGGCTATAATCAAATTAAACTAAGTCCACGAGATCAGGGTAAGACCGCCTTCACAACCCCATGGGGCACGTACTGCTATACAGTCATGCCCTTTGGTTTGAAAAATGCCGGCGCAACATACCAACGAGCCATGACCACGATCTTTCATGATCAGATTCATGAGCTCGTAGAAGTGTATGTAGATGATCTCTTGGCGAAATCCAAAACCCGATGCACCCATATCGAATGTTTACAAAAGATTTTCGAAAGGCTTAGGCTTTACAAAGTAAAGCTAAACCCTCAAAAATGTGTGTTCGGGGTAGAATCAGGGAAGCTTCTAGGCTTTATGGTGAGCCAAAGGGGAATAGAAGTCAACCCCTCTAAGTGTCGAGCCATCATAGACATGGCTCCACCCTCTAATCTCACCCAAATCTGTAGCCTCCAGGGTCGTTTACAATCCGTTCGTCGATTCATATCGAATCTGGCAACTAGATGCGAACCCTTCAACAAACTGTTGAGGAAGGGCACAAAATTCTTATGGGATGACGAATGCCAGAAGTCCTTCGAGAGACTAAAGGCATACTTGGTTAATCCCCCCATTTTGAACCCTCCAAAGCAAGGAAAACCGCTTTTATTATACATCTCCGTGCATGCGAATGCTTTAGGAGCCCTGTTGGCTCAATACGAGGATGACACCCATAAGGAGTATGCCATCTACTACATTTCGAAAACTCTCTTGGCTTATGAATGAAATTATCAAGCCATGGAGAAGATGTGCTTGGCCCTAGTCTGGGCCTGCCAAAAGTTCAGACACTATTTCCTAGATCATGAGATCTGGATAGTGTCCAAGCTTGATTCAATCAAGCACTTATTCGAAAAACCCATTCTCACGGGTAGATTGGGCAAATGGCAACTCCTTCTAATAGAGTATGATCTGAAATACCATCACCAGATCTCCATTAAGGGGCAAGCCCTAGCAGATTACGTGGCTGAGTTCCCCTTAGAGGACGCATATCCCACTCTTGTTGAAATGCCTGATGAAGGCATATTGCAAAACCACTTTCAAAACCACATTTTGGCAAATTCTTTCGAAAATCAAGTATGAAAGATGCACTTCGATGGGGCACGAAACCAACGAGGGGCTGGTGCTGGGGTCATCCTAATCTCCCCTCAAAAGGGCGAGATCCCCATAGCAGTATGCCTAGATTTCGAATGTTCCAACAACGTAGCTGAGTAAGAAGCACTCATACAAGGCTTAAGGATTTCGAAAACTCTAGGGGCATCGTGCATTGAGGTCTTTGGAGATTCGCTCCTTGTCATAAACCAGGTTTTGAAAATTTGGCAAGTACGGAATGAGAAACTACTTCCATATCACGAGTTGGCCACTCGATTGGTCCAGTCCTTCCAATCGTGTAAACTCACACACATAGGAAGAGAGGACAATGGCATCGCCGATGCCCTCTCCTCCTTGGGTTCAGCCCTAAAGGTCGATCCCATTTTAGGGACCAGATCTTCGGAAATATGGCATCCGCCCCACCCATCCACACACGACTTGGATATTTGCCAAAATAACCCAGAGTATATTGAAAAACCCTAGTTTTATGACATCAAACAGTTTTTAGAAAATGGGGGATTCGCCGAGGATGCCACATCCAAAGATAAGGCATTCATTCGTAAGATTTCGACCCGATACACCATTCTGGGTGGGGTTTTATACAAAAGAAGTTTTACCGGCATTCTGCTTAGGTGTATCGACCTAGAGGAGGCTAGGACAGTGATGCATAAATTCCACGATGGAGAATGTGGAGGTCATGTTAATGCCAACATGATGGCAATGAAAATACTTAGAGGGGGCTATTTTTGGTCCACCCTGAAGAAGGATTGCCACGATCATGTTAGGAAGTGTCATCCATGTCAAGTGCATGGGCACGCCATTCATATCCCTTCATCTGCATTGCATTCCGTGGTCAGCCCCTGGCCATTTACCATGTGGGCATTTGACATCGTAGGCCTAATATTTCCAAAGGCCTCGAATGGGCATCGATTTATTTTAGCAGCCACGGAGTATTTCTCCAAGTGGGTGGAAGCCATTTCCCTAACCAATGTGATGGGGAAACATGTGGTGGCTTTCATCCGGAGGAATATCTTGGCTCGATTTGGGGTTCCATGAGACCTTGTGTCTGATAATGGTACCCCATTCAAGAATGAGCGGATGGTTAAGTTGTGCAACACGTATGGCATAACTCACCACTTCTCCTCGCCCTACTACCCTCAAGGCAACGGCCAAGCCGAAGCCACAAACAAGACTCTCATTAGCATAATTGAGAAAACCTTAGAGAAGGGTAGGACGTGGCACGAGAAGCTGGATGAAGCCTTATGGGCTTATAGGACTTCCATCCGGACTCCCACGAATGCCACACCATTCGAATTGGTCTATGGCACAAATGTCATTCTTCCCATTCATACCCAACTGCATTCATTTCACACATCCATTGCACTCGACCTCCCCCTAGAGACGCTTCAGCATGCTAGGATGGCCGAACTAGATTTGCTAGATGAGAGGCGGCTCCTTGCCATGGATCATGCTCGTGCATACCGGCAAAGGATAGCCCGACATTATAGCAAACACATGAGACCTCGCCACTTTGAAGTGGGGGATCTGGTCTTAAAAACCATCCATCATCGTGGCCCACACCCTCTGGGAAAGTGGCGCCCCAACTGGGATGGACCCTATGTTGTACGAGCAACCATTACGAACAATTTGTATTGGTTGATCGATGTAGAAGGTAGGAATTTAGCAGATCCTATCAATATTCAATATTTAAAGAAGTATCATGTGTAGGATTTGGATTAAATTCCAGTTTTTCGAAAATTTTAGGGATAGCTGCCCTGAGACATGAAAATAAGGTGCAAAGGCAAAGTTGTGTGACCCTGAGTGAGAGAATTCGCACTTGTGAAAGAGCGGAGTCTTCAAAATCGTGGTTACATTTCAAAATCCTTCTTCTTACAAAGAAAGGCCTAGTTCAATATAGCAAGATACTTGCAAGTAGTACGTGCTATTTCTAAATAGGCTGATCTGGAATGGATCGAGTGTAGGCATGGGATAAGTCCTCCCCTCTTCTCTTCTCCTTCCAAAAGGAAAACAAAAGCCCAAACAAAGGGAATTTCCCATTCAAAGTCTCTTTCCAAAAGAAAGAAACCAGAATTCAAAAGAAAAATCGATTCTCTTGTGAAAAAGAGGGATTAAAGAAAAAATACTCCCAAAGGGAGACCCTCGATGAAAAAAAGGAAAAAGAGGCCAAAAAGCTCAAAAAGAGCGGTTTTCCGCCTTCTGTGCCTCAAACCACGGGACGCTTCAGAAGGGACCGTGGTATCTCTTTCCCATCCCTGGCTTATCCCAAGCTAATGCATGGTTCATTTCGAGGAATCCGAAAGTAAAAATAGGATTTACTTGAATTTCATCTTGTTTGAGAATTCGACGTTTCAAGTAAGGCGTAGGAATTTGAAATATAGCTCGTTTTCTTATAAAAACTCCACTAGATAAGCGAGTGTTAAGACTCAAACAAGGGCAAACACGAAGAGCTCGAGATCCTTAGGATCGAGACTCAAGACAGTTGTCCCTTTGGTAAATAAATTTTGTAAATAAGTTTTGAAAAATCGAACATCGAACAGCATAGGGTCTGCTCACTTGGAGCAACAGACCTTGTAAGTCTCTAGAGTTCGACCACATCTGGTCTCTGGGAGGTCGCCACTCTTGGCACCACACCCATGTCATGCAGCTACATTCCACGCATGACACTTGCATAAACCTGATCCCATTTAGGACCAGATTCCATAGTATAAACCCTTTGGCATGATATCTCCTCCTACCAGAGTTTGTAAATTGAGATTTTCGCCAGAAATTGGGACGATCCCATATTCTTCGTGGCTAGATCTAGGGAGACATTGAAAGGGGTGTTTGTCGTCTTTGCCCTTATCCAAATCGATTTGGACAAGGCCAAAGAGGGGCATCTGTAAACACCCCGAAATCCCACGAATTTCTCAAATCCATCTGGTTTTGTAAAAGCGGCCCCAAAGGGCCATTTTGAGTCTGGAAACCCAGGAGCCTTCCAGACAACCCTGTATATATGTTTTAAACTTTATCTTCCAAAAATATACAATATAGCTTTTAAAACCTTTTTAAACATGTTTTGAAACCATGATGTAGCTTCGGCCTAATCCAGACAGGACCAGGAGAGCTAATGAGAGCCCGGAACCGGAGCACATGTCGAGCCCGATACAGCAACTCTCGTATCAAATCCACACCCCCAGGATCTCGAACGTCCAAGACCCTGTTATCATCAAAACATCATTTGAAGTCATCCCCGGAAGGCGAAAATAGAGGCGGACGATCATGTTGGCGAAGACCCAACGCAGACGGAGCACTCATGCTGTCAGGCCCCGCACAAATCGTCCGTTTCGAACACAGCTCGAAGGAGTCAGAGTTCAGTTTGGATCGGATCTGGACCATATATATCCAGATCCCAATCCGAACCCATGTATGTTCTTGGATTTGGATTTGGATTCAAAAATCCAATCCAATATCCATATCCATGGCCCACATCACCTTCTCATAAATGGAGGTGGGGCCCACTTGAATTTCACGTGGGATTATGGGCATGAGAGAGAGTGGGGGTGGATAAGATCAAGTGTGTGTTGTAATTAAGCTTGACTTGTGTGTCAAGTTTGGGGTTAGTCATGTGGGTTAGCCTAATTAAGTGGGTTTAAGCTTGTAATTAGCCAAAACCTAACCTAGGGCTGCACCAACATGATGTGGTTAAGGTCTATGGGCCATGCAAAGGGAGCTCCTTCACCTAAACCTAACCCAAAATACCTAATCCTAGCCTTCCACCCTAATCCGCCCCTAATCTGAGCCTAATCACCTAACCTACTTCCCTAATCCCGACCTAATCCTAACCTAATCACCTAACCCACTTCCCTAATCCTTCCCTAAAACTAGGTTAATTTCCCTAAACCTAGCCTAATCCTAGCCTAATCACCTAACCTAGCTCACTAAACCTCACCCTAGAACCAACCCACCTAACCAAACCCTAAACCCCTAAACCACCCCTAGCCCACAACCTACCCAAACCACTAGTATCTAAAATATCTGGCCCTACCCTTTCCAGCCCACCTTATCATCATACCACCCTACCTAAACCACCTAACCACTACCCCAAACCCAGCCCTAACCGACCTACCCAACCCTATATAAACCCCCCCCCCTTGGGGGCGGGTTTCATCAGAACCAAGCCGCCTCACCCATCCCAGCCGGGTCCTCCACTTCCCCAAGCTCAGCCGCCTGCTCCACCTGCCCCACCTGCTCCACATCCCACCACCACCTTCCAGCCGAACGCCACCGCCTGCCCAACTTCCTTCCAGCCGAGCGCCACCCTCTTCTTCACCCGGTAAGCCCCCTACATCCTATCTTGCCACCTCTTCACTCCCTCTCCACTCTAAACCACCTAATCCACTCCCCTATCATCCTAACACTAGCCCATCCACCTGTTGCCACCAGCCCCACTTAGCCGAACCCACAACACCCTAAATACCCGCCACCATCGAACTCCCCTAGTTGGCCACTTCAACCGACTGTCATCCCCTTCATTCGGCCAGCCATCCGCCAGCCATCACCCACTCTTTGCTAGCTCCTTCCCTTAGTGCCATATTCCCTTAGTGACCTTACTTAGGTCCTTTAACCCAACACACCAAAAACAGCCCATCTCTAGTGGTCGGCCACCTTCAAGGCGCCTCTTCCGTGCACCAAGGACACTCGGCCACCTCCTCTTGCCGTTAAACCTCGCGGAGCTCCCTTTTGCAGCCCAAGGCGAAGGCCAAGCCCACGCTCAAGCAAGGCATCTACGGACCAGCTACTAGTAAGTGCCTAACTCGGTCTTTAGTTGTATACTTGCTTGAGATTCAATTCGATACAGGGTTGTAATAACGGAGCATAGTCTCCCCCCGCTTGTAATAACGTGGCTTGGCACACCCACACACGTGCACTCTCTTAGTTGTGCACGATTTTGAACACACACGGGCCTAATCACCCCCTAATACATAAATATATATATATATATATATATATATATATATATATATATACTTTGATTTTGTAGGGTTTTGCTTAAGTTGGGTGCGTTGTCTTTCAATTCAAGCACTCACACACATTGAGCTTTCGCTCTTATTTGAAAGACCCAAGTAAGGGCCGTGTTATACTATTTGGGCTTTCATTTCATGTCGTGTGTGTAAGTCTTTCAATTCAAGCACTCTCACACACATTGAGCTTTCGCTCTTATTTGAAAGACCCAAGTAAGGGCCGTGTTATACTATTTGGGCTTTCATTTCATGTCGTGTGTGTAAGTCTTTCAATTCAAGCACTCTCACACACATTGAGCTTTCGCTCTTATTTGAAAGACCTAAGTAAGGGCCATGTTATACTATTTGGGCTTTCATTTCATGTCGTGTGTGTAAGTCTTTCAATTCAAGCACTCTCACACACATTGAGCTTTCGCTCTTACTCCCAAGACCTTAGTCAAGGCCTACTGCAGTTATATTTGGGTTTCATTTCATGTTGTGTGCGTAGTACTTCAATTATAGCACTCTCACACACATTGAGCTTTCGCTCTTATTCCCAAGACCTTAGTTAAGGCCATACTACAATTTATATTTGGGTTTAATTTCATGTCGTGTGTGTAAGTCTTTCAATTCAAGCATGCACCCACATTGAGCCTTCGCTCTTATTTTGCAAGACCCGAGTAAGGGCCCATATACATACTCTATATACATATCTCCCTTCGGCATTTATATTTCAAGTCATTTCCCTTCGGTTATTTCCCTTCGGTTATTTCCCTTCAGTATTGTCTTTACATTCGGGTTTTCCCTTTGGAGTAGCATGAGTTTGCATTGCATCTATGTCATACCACGAGGTAGGATGCATATTGCATCAAAGCAAGCCCCGCTCGAATTCGCCCATGTAGTGGAGTGTTCATAACACACAAACTAGGTGGCCCGAAAAGGGATAAAAGGAAAGACTTAGGCACATGCAAATCCACGTGATCTAAAAAATGCAACCGCATCTAAAAGACCCGAATTAGACACCTCGAACCGCTCCGTAGATTTTCTATCCCAAAAACTCGACTTTTGCAAAGCGTACAGACTGACTCTTGCACATCGGTGCAAGAAGGTCTGCGACGACAAGAGCTCACTTGCTCACAGTCGCCATGATTAGAAGTCAGTTTTAATATATCTTCGCTAGCATAGGTAATCTAGCTGGCACGCCCTGTTTGCATAAATAGGCCTTAGACGTACGAGAGGATCCACTCCAAGCCCAGAAAAGGCAGGGGAGGCGTGGGGATTTTTCTCGCGTCTACAGAGATTGGCACGCCCGGTACTTGAGTTTTTAAGTAGAAGTCTTGCGAAAATTTTGAAAAAGGTGTCATTTTAACTTGTTTTTCTTTGCTTGTACTTAGGACATTTTGAAAAAGCTTGAAAAGCATGTCAAAATCCAATCCAAGTGAAGTGTCGAGCCAAGGCTCATGCGCATCAAGTTCTCACTCTAGGAGGATTTTCAAAAACAAAATAAAACAAGATGAGATCGAGGACTTGAGAAGGGAGTTTGAGGCCAAAATCGATGCTCTCAGCCAAGAGGCTGAAGTAGGTGATTCATGTTCATCAAATGGTGAACAAAGGCCTAAAAAGAAATCTGAAAAACCTCGCAAGCACAAAGAGGCCTCCGTAATGGAAGGCAACCAATACCACGAGTCCTTCACACAAAAGGACCATAAAGCCCTACAGCAGTTGCTAAAAGGGCAGAATAAAGAGAAAAGAAACTACGCCCTGTCTAATTTCCTTCCTATGGATTACGAAGCAAACAGTGACGATGAAATACCGAACTTCCATCGGTACGATGGCATGGGAGACCCTAGGTCTCACTTGCAGCTTTTCTTACGTCGAGCCCATAAGAAGAAAAAGGACTCGATGAAATGGGTGTATTGGTTCCCTTTATCCCTTAAAGGCACAGCTGCCAAATGGCTGGCTTTCTACGACTTAAGCCAGTTCGCTACTTTTGAAGAGTTAGTGAACTGCTGTAGACACCGAAAATTTTCACTTACGGGTTCTTAGGTCTGAAGTGAACCTTTTCGCAATCTACTTTTGCTTTATGGGTGTGCCAGCTAGTTTACTTTAACTAGCAAAGTATGTTTTGAAAATAATCTGACTTTTTGAAAGGCGATTGTAGGCAAGGGGGATTTTTACGTCGCAGACCTTCTTGCACCGATGCGCAAGGGTCAGTCTGTACGGTTAGAGACTTCGTTTTGAAACAAGTTTAACTCAAAATATATTTTGAATGAAGAAGTGTTTTAAAACCTTTTAAAAACCATGCATTTTGGGAGATTTTGACTTTGTAAGGGTTGGACGACCCTAAGTCTTTCAAATTTTAATCTACTTAGGCACGATGTGCATGCATCAAAATAGCCTAAGTCTTGGCATATTTGCACGATTGATTCGGGTTGTTTTTGTATGATTGTCAGATTTTAGATCACGTGGATTTGCACGTGCCTAAGTCTTCCTTTTTATCCCTTTATGGGCCACCTAGGTGTGTGTTATGAACACTCCACTACATGGGGCGAATTTGAGCGGGAGTATGGGGCTTGCTTCGATGCAATATGCGTCCTACCTCGTGGTATGGCGTAGATGCAATGCAAACTCAGGCTACTCCAAAGGGAAAACCCGAATTTAAAAGACAATGCCAAAGGGAAATTGCCGAAGGGAAATGACTTGTAAAGTAAATAGCCGAAGGGAAATGACTTGTAAAGTAAATAGCGGAAGGGGAAATATGGCTATATCTTAAGAGCGGAAAGGCTCAATTGTGTAAGTGTGTGTCGTGTATATATTGAAAGACAACGCACACGACTTGAACCTTAAAACCCGAATCTTAAAGACGTAGCCGAAAGAAATACTTTATATAGAGTATATGTAGGGGCCCTTACTTGGGTCTTGTAAATAAGAGCGAAGGCTCAATGTGTGTGCGTGCTTGAATTGAAAGACTTACACACACGACATGAAATGAAACCCAAATATAAATTGCAGTATGCCTTGACTAAGGTCTTGGGAGTAAGAGCGAAAGCTCAATGTATGTGAGTGTAGAATTGAAGTACTACGCACACGACATAAATGAAACCCAAATATAACTGCAATAAGGCCTTTACTAAGGTCTTGGGAGTAAGAGCGAAGGCTCAATGTGTGTGCGTGTGGAAAATGGAAAGACAACACACACGACTTAATTAAAAAACCCCTTGACTTAAAATATATAAATATAACTATATATTAAGGGCTTGTTAGGCCCGTGTGTGTGCAAAAAGTGTACGACTAAGAGTGGAAAGGCTCAAGTGCGCGTGTGTGTGGGTGTGTCAAACCACGTTATTACAATCGGGGGGAGACGAAGCTCCTTTACTACAACCCCGTATCAAAATTTAATTGAATATAAAGCAAGTTAATGTAATGGACAAAGTTTAGACACTTACAAATAGCTGGTCCATGTTCAACTTGCTTGCACGTGGGCTCACGATTCACCTTGGGCAGCCAAGAGGGGGTTATCCTAGGTGGCTTTGAGGGAGGTTCTATGGGGCACGGTTAGGGCCTTAGGGAGGCTCAGGTTCGGCCAAGATAGGGGCTGCGTAGGGTCTGTCCTAGGGTCTGTCCTAGGGTGCAGTTCACGGCCAAGGTGCAGGTCAGGTCGGCAGGGGGTGGACAGGTCGGCAGGGAGGCAGTCGGGTCGGCTGGGAGGCGTGTGGCGCCTCGCGTAGCAAACGGGCGCCTAGCGCTGGGCGCTAGCGGGCGTCTGGCGCTAGACGGGGTCCTAGCGCTAGAGGGACGGCAGGGCGCTGAGGGGCGCCGCAGTGGCGCGCGGCAGCAGAAGGGGCGCGCGGCAGGAAGCAGGGCGCGCGGTAGGCGCCCGGGGGTATGGGTTCGTGGTTTGCGGGATGTTTTGAGGTGGTTGGGGTTAGGTTAGGTCTAGTTAGGGTTAGGTTGGTTCAGTTAGGGTTAGGTTCAGTTGGGGTTAGGTAGGTTCGAACCTAGGCTAGGTTGGGGGTTAGGTTTAAAGGGGTGTAGAGAGAATGGTTAGGTTAGGTTAGGCTTACCTCTTGGAGCCGGTCCTTCATGGCTTGAGCCCATGTCTCCACGGTTGCAGCCACTTGGTCCAGCCCACCTTGGTTGCAGCCCCTTGGTCTAGACCCACTTAGCCCACATGGCTTGAACCCACCTCACCCAATGAGCCTACATGGCTAGGTCTATCACTCCCTCTCTCTCCTCCCAAATATTTGCATGAACCCTTTACATGGACCCCCTCACCTCTATTTATAGAGATTTGAGGTGGGTCTTGGATTTGGGTTTGGGTTTGGGTTTGGATCCATACCCAAATACAAATACCATTTGGATCTGGATATTGGATCTCAGATATTTTGAGATCCGTATCCAATCGAAACCCAACATTTTTATGGGTATCGATCTGGATATTTTGATCCAGATCTGATCCAATCCAAACACTATTTGGATCCAATCCAAATCCAAACACTATTTGGATCGACCCAAACACTATTTGGATTGGCCCAAATCCAAACACTATTCATTACATGGATTTGGATCTGGATATATATGGTCCAAGTCCAAATCAAAATTTCTTTGGACAGTCCTTCTTGGCTTCTCGAGGCGAACGATCTGTGCGGGCACTGGCTTCAGTCAGTCTGTACGCTTTGCAAAAATCGAGTTTTGGGAGAGAAAGTATACGAAGCGGTTCGAGGTGTCTAATTCGGGTCTTTTAGATGCGACCTCAGCGCTCCGTCTGGTGCTGGGTTTTCTCCAACTTTGTCGTCCGGACTCCGTCTCACCGTTCTGGACTCCGTTGAGCTTTTCATCAAACGGGCTCTGCTTTCTTTTGTTTTTTTATCAAGGAGCGGCTTCTGAAGCTCTGGGCTTGAATCCTCTTTGGGCCTAGGGTCTTCTTTTGCCTTTTGTACCTGTTTTCACATTTCAAAACAGGTTGTCATTTTTGGCTCAAACGAGATTTTTCGAGAGTTTTTGAGAGTTTTTGAAATATAGAAGATTTGGGGTGTTTACAGATGCCCCTCTTTGGCATTATCCAAATGTATTTGGATAATGGCAAAGAAGAAACACCCCGTTTTGGTTTTTCTCTCAAATTTTCTTGAGAATACACCATTTATTTCGCAAAAACCTTGTTTTCTTTTTCCACAGGTGGGGATTTTTTAGAAAAAGGGGGCTTTTCCTAACTATTTCCCTATATGTATAATCATGCACAAACGACTCTTTGAATGCATTGATGAGAAAAAATTTTATTTTTGGTTTTTGAGCCCGAAGAGAGCCTTTTGAGGCTGGCTGCTCCGAGCAGGTTTTTACCCATGTCTTCTCGACATTTTTTGGGTTTTCGAGCTTTAGAGAGAGCCTTTTGAGGTTGTCTGCTCTAAGCAAGTTGTACCCTTGTCTTTTTGACATTCGTGGGTTTTTCGAAAATTTCTTTTTGAAAAGGAACTCCTTTTAACTTGTATCGAAAAGGACTTCCATTTTTCATACTTCCCTTCATTCGGGTTTCAATACCTGCTACTCAGTAGAGGTTTTTGGGTAGGAAAACTTGGAAAACATTTCAAAGTTCCATTTCCTACAAAACAGAGTCGAGTTCTCAAACAAAATGAAATCCAAATAAGCCGATTTTATTCGTACTTTAGGATTTTCGCAAATTTGAATCTTTTTCCTCGGGGATAAGCCGTAGGGATATGGGAAAGAGATACCACGGTCCCTTCTGAAGCGTCCCGTGGTTTTAGGCAAAGAATCGGAAAATCGCTCTTTGGAGCTTTGGCTTTTTGTTTCTTTTTTTCATAGAGGGTCTCCCTTTGGGAGTATTTTTTCATTAATCCCTCTTTTCTTTTAAAGGAGAGCAGCTCTTTGGAGGAGTTTTTGTATTCCCTATTTATGAAGGGAAGACCTCTTTGAGAGGAGTGTTTTTATATCTCCTTTTTCTTTTGAAACGAGAAGACCTCTTTCGGAGGAGTTTTTGTATTCCCTATTTATGAAGGGAAGACCACTTTCGGAGGAGTTTTTGCATTCTCGTTTTTTTGTTTTTCTTTTGAAAAGAGCCAATTTTCCTTTTCGGAGAGAAAGTAGGATGGGGGAGGGCTTATCCCTTTAGTTACTTGATTCAAACGAGATCGTCCAATTTCTTAATAGCATCTGTTATTCAAAAATATTTTGATATTTTGAACAAGGCTTAATCTTGTAAGCCAGGGTTCTTTGAAATATCGCCAATTCATTTTTGGAAGACTCTACTTTTCGAAAAGTATAGATTCCTCCATTCGGGGTTATACAATCTACTTCGATCCTTCTTTCAAAAAGTTTCAAAGGAGTTCGATTTTTTTCAAAAATCTTTTTGAAAAAGAATTCAACATAAACCCTTTTGAATACTCGGGCATTTTCGGGGTTTTGCTAATTTCTACCCACAACATCAACAAATTTCTAATTTTTGTTGCCCTTTTGAAGACATGGGGACATTTCTACTTGAGTTTGCCACCCTTTTGGGCTTTCTTCGGGGTGATATGATTCATGCTATGCACTCTTGTAGACGCGCGAAAAATCCCCGCCTCTCACCTTTTCAGGGCTCGGAGCGGATCCTCTCGTGCGTCTAAGGCCTAATTTATGCAAACAGGGCGTGCCAGCCGATGCGCAAGGGTCAGTCTGTACGCTTTGCAAAAATCAAGTTTTGGGAGAGAAAGTCTACGAAGCGGTTCGAGGTGTCTAATTCGGGTCTTTTAGATGCGATTGCATATTTTAGATCACGTGGATTTGCACGTGCCTAAGTCTTTCCTTTTATCCCTTTTCGGGCCACCTAGTTTGTGTGTTATAAACACTCCACTACATGGGCAAATTCGAGTGGGGCTTGCTTTGATGCAATATGCGTCCTACCTCATGGTATGGCGTAGATGCAATGCAAACTCACGCTACTCCAAAGGGAAAACCCGAATGTAAAATCGCCCAAGTGGGGAATCCTTGTCTGCCCAAGTGGCTTTATTAGGAGCAAAATCGCCCATCACTTTCTCGGAAGATGATGTAGATACGAAACCCATAACCATGCCCTGCATATCGAGGTGGTTCTGAATAACCACTCTCTGGACAGGTGCCTAGTCGATGGTGGAGGAGGGCTCAACATCCTTCCACTTCATGTGGCGTACAAAATCGGAGTCACCTTGACTTCAGTGAACCCAAGCCCCATCGTTATCACTGGATACGATGGGAATGCGTCTAGAACTTTAGGATCCATCGAACTCCCAATGGAAACGGGAGGGATCGAACACACGGGGGTGTTCCATGTCTTGGACATCCACCCCCATTATAACCTGTTGCTGGGAAGGCCTTGGATACACAATTTGTGCGCTGTGCCATCCACCTTTCACAGGTGTGTCAAGATCCCTTTTAGGGACCAGGTCGTAGTGATCCTAGGTGAGAGTCACCCACAGCTTCAGGGGATCATAAACTCCCCTTGTTTATCAAGCTCCCAGGCCCATGAGGCTAACCTGGGGCAAATTATGGTTGAGAAACCTCGGTTCGTGTTGAACAACCCTAGGAAGGTTGTATGTGTGAAGGGGCCGCCCAAATCAGGCCCCCTCCCGACTCTAATCCTTCTAAGAAAACCCAAGCGTTCCCAATTTCCAAAGCCCCTGGACAAGAGGCCATATGAGCACAATATGGACGATAGCATGTTCCAGGACCACGACTTGTATCCAACTTTTTCAAAAAACAAAAAGTCATGGAACATGTTGTTGAACATGGGCTACACGCCCTACAAGAGTCTAGGGGCACAGAACCAGGGTCTCCTAGAGCCCATCCTTCCTAGGGCCAATCCAAGCCGATATGGGATCGGTTATACTCCCCGAATACCACCAGAGCCACCCCCTGTGACCACCTGGGTCAAGGGTGCCCCGGAACCTGCCTTAGAAGAGACCTACGATTTAGATCTCCTATTCCGAGTCTAACCCGTAGTGTTTTCCCTTTGTAGGTATGACGGAAGATCCCTTTTCTAAAAATACAAAAACATCTGAAAAGCTTAAAATCAAAAAAATCGAAAAACAAGAAAAACCAAAAACAATGGAAAAACAAAAACTCGAAAATAGAGTGCTTTGTATAGTTCCCAAGGTTCTTGTTTTACAAAAACCCAAAAAAATCGAAAATTTGGAAAATACCAAAAAGATTTTGTACATAGCTGCTCCTAGTAGGACTTTGACAAAAGAAAAGGATTTCGAAGGAAACGTCGTCTGCATAGCCAGACCAAAAGTTTCGAAATCACTTGAAAATCCAAGTACAAAACCAGGTCATTTTGAAAATCACGCATCAAATTCCCTCGGGTCTACGGAAAGGTTAGCATTCATTGCATTTCTACGAACCTATTTAGATGTGTTTCCATGGACGTATGAAGACATGCCGGGCATGGATCCCAGCATTGTCGAACATCGTCTTCCCTTAGATGCAGGTGTAAAACCCATAAAGCAGAAGCTTAGGAAAATACACCCGAATGTACATACGCAAGTCAAAGAGGGTTTAGAAGATCTGCTAAAAGCCAGATTTATAAAACCCTTTGCGTATTCTGATTGGTTGTCAAATATCATGGTGGTTCGAAAAACCAATGGGAAAATTTGAATATGCATCGATTTCAGAAACCTAAATAAAGCCACTCCAAAGGATAATTATCCTTTACCAAACATAGATTTGATAGTCGATAGTACTGCAAATCATGAAATGTTTTCATTCATGGATGGCTATTCAGGCTATAATCAAATCAAACTAAGTCCACGAGATCAGGGTAAGACCGCCTTCACAACCCCATGGGGCACGTACTGCTATACAGTCATGCCCTTTGGTTTGAAAAATGCTGGCGCAACATACCAATGAGCCATGACCACGACCTTCCATGAGCCTTCCAGACAACCCTGTACATATGTTTTGAACTCTATATTTCGAAAACATACAATATGGCTTTTAAAACCTTTTTAAAACATGTTTTGGAACCCGAAGCAGCATGGCCTAATCCAGACAGGACCAGGAGAGCTAAGAAGAGCCCGGAACCAGAGCACCTGTCGAGCCCGGCACAACAACTCTTGTATCAAATTCACACCCCCAGGATCTCGAACGTCCAAGACCCTGTTATCATCGAAACATCATTTGAAGTCATCTTCGGAAGGCGAAAACAGAGGCGGACGATCATGTTGGCGAAGACCCAACGCAGACGGAGCACTGATGCTGTCAGGCCCCGCACAAACCGTTCGTTTTGAACACAGCTCGAAGGAGTTAGAGTTCAGTTTGGATCGGATCTGGACCATATATATCCAGATCCCAATCCAAACCCATGTATGGACTTGGATTTGGATTTGGATTCAAAAATCCAATCCAATATCCATATCCATGGCCCACATCACCTTCTCATAAATGGAGGTGGGGCCCACTTGAAATTCACGTGGGATTATGGGCATGAGAGAGAGTGGGGATGGATAAGATCAAGTGTGGTTGTAATTAAGCTTGACTTGTGTGTCAAGTTTGGGGTTTATCTTGTAATTAGCCAAAACCTAACCTAGGGCTGCACCAACATGATGTGGTTAAAGTCTATGGGCCATGAAAAGGGAGCTCCTTCATCTAAACCTAACCCAAAATACCTAATCCTAGCCTTTCACCCTAATCCGCCCCTAATCTGAACCTAATCACCTAACCTACTTCCCTAATCCCGGCCTAATCCCAACCTAATCACCTAACCCACTTCCCTAATCCTTCCCTAAACCTAGGTTAATTTCCCTAAACCTAGCCTAATCCTAGCCTAATCACCTAACCTAGCTCACTAAACCTCACCCTAGAACCAACCCACCTAACCAAACCCTAAACCCCTAAACCACTCCTAGCCCACAACCTACCCAAACCACTAGTATCTAAAATATCTGGCCCTACCCTTTCCAGCCCACCTTATCATCATACCACACTACCTAAACCACCTAACCACTACCCCAAACCCAGCCCTAACCGACCTACCCAACCCTATATAAACCCCCCCCCCCTTGGGGGCGGGTTTCATGAAGATCATCATCACCAAGCCGCCTTCCCCAAGCCCAGTCGGGTCCTCCACTTCCCCAAGCTCCACCTGCTCCACCTGCTCCACAACCCACCACCACCTGCACTGCCACCTACACCACCACCTTCCAGCTGAACGCCACCGCCTGCCCAACTCCCTTCCAGCCGAGCGCCACCCTCTTCTTCACCCGATAAGCCCCCTACATCCTATTTTGCCACCTCTTCACTCCCTCTCCACTCTAAACCACCCAATCTACTCCCCTACCACCCTAACATCAGCCCTTCCACCCGCCACCACCAAACTCCCTTAGTCGGCCACTCACTTCCCTTACATCACTCCCTTAGTCGGCCACCCCAAACGACTGTTGCCCCTTTATTCGGCCAGCCATCCACCAGCCATCACCCTCTCCTTGCTAGCTCATTCCCTTAGTGCCATATTCCCTTAGTGACCTTACTTAGGTCCTTTAACCCAACACACCAAAAACAGCCCATCTCTAGTGGCCGGCCACCTTCAAGGCGCCTCTTCCGTGCACCAAGGACACTCGGCCACCTCCTCTTGCCGTTCAACCTCGCGGAGCTCCCTTTTGCAGCCCAAGGCGAAGGCCAAGCCCACGCTCAAGCAAGGCATCTACGGACCAGCTACTAGTAAGTGCCTAACTCGGTCTTTAGTTGTATACTTGCTTGAGATTCAATTCGATACGGGGTTGTAATAACGGAGCATATTCTCCCCCCGCTTGTAATAACGTGGCTTGGCACACCCACACACGTGCACTCTCTTAGTTGTGCACGATTTTGAACACACACGGGCCTAATCAGCCCCTAATACATAAATATATATATATATATATATACTTTGATTTTGTAGGGTTTTGCTTAAGTTGGGTGCGTTGTCTTTCAATTCAAGCACTCACACACATTGAGCCTTCGCTCTTATTTGAAAGACCCAAGTAAGGGCCGACCTATACTATTTGGGTTTCATTTCATGTCGTGTGTGTAAGTCTTTCAATTCAAGCACTCACACACATTGAGCCTTCGCTCTTATTTGAAAGACCCAAGTAAGGGCCGACCTATACTATTTGGGTTTCATTTCATGTCGTGTGTGTAAGTCTTTCAATTCAAGCACTCTCACACACATTGAGCTTTCGCTCTTATTTGAAACACCCAAGTAAGGGCCGACCTATACTATTTGGGTTTCATTTCATGTCGTGTGTGTAGGTCTTTCAATTCAAGCACTCTCACACACATTGAGCTTTCGCTCTTATTTGAAAGACCCAAGTAAGGGCCGACCTATACTATTTGGGTTTCATTTCATGTCGTGTGTGTAAGTCTTTCAATTCAAGCACTCTCACACACATTGAGCTTTCGCTCTTACTCCCAAGACCTTAGTCAAGGCCTATTGCAGTTATATTTGGGTTTAATTTCATGTTGTGTGTGTAGTACTTCAATTCAAGCACTCTCACACATTGAGCTTTCGCTCTTACTCCCAAGACCTTAGTCAAGGCCATACTGCAATTTATATTTGGGTTTAATTTGATGTCGTGCTGTAAGTCTTTCAATTCAAGCACGCACCCACATTTAGCCTTCGCTCTTATTTGCAAGACCCGAGTAAGGGCCCATATACCTACTCTATATACATATCTCCCTTCGGCATTTATATTTCAAGTCATTTCCCTTCGGTTATTTCCCTTCGGTTATTTCCCTTCAGTATTGTCTTTACATTCGGGTTTTCCCTTTGGAGTAGCGTGAGTTTGCATTGCATCTATGCCATACCACGAGGTAGGACGCATATTGCATCAAAGCAAGCCCCGCTCGAATTCGCCCATGTAGTGGAGTGTTCATAACACACAAACTTGGTGGCCCGAAAAGGGATAAAAGGAAAGACTTAGGCACGTGCAAATCCACGTGATCTAAAATATGCAATCGCATCTAAAAGGCCCGAATTAGACACCTCGAACCGCTTCGTAGGCTTTCTATCCCAAAACTCAATTTTTGCAAAGCATACAGACTGACCCTTACGCATCGGTGCAAGAAGGTCTGCGATGACAAGAGCTCACTTGCTCACAGTCGCCACGATTAGAAGTCAGTTTTAAATATATCTTCGCTAGCTTAGGTAAGCTATCTGGCATGCCCTGTTTGCATAAATAGGCCTTAGACACACGAGAGGATCCGCTCCAAGCCCTGAAAAGGTGAGAAGCGGGGATTTTTCGCGCGTCTACAGAAGTGTCATCCATGTCAAGTGCATGGGCACGCCATTCATATCCCATCATCTGCATTGCATTCCGTGGTCAGCCCTGGCCATTTACCATGTGGGCGTTTGACATCGTAGGCCCAATATTTCCAAAGGCCTCGAATGGGCATCGATTTATTTAAGCAGCCACGGAGTATTTCTCCAAGTGGGTGGAAGCCATTTCCCTAACCAATGTAATGGGGCAACATGTGGTGGCTTTCATCCGGAGGAATATCTTGGCTCGATTTGGGGTTCCATGAGACCTTGTGTCTGATAATGGCACCCCATTCAAGAACAAGCGGATGGTTAAGTTGTCCAACATGTATGGCATAACTCACCACTTCTCCTCGCCCTACTACCCTCAAGGCAACGGCCAAGCCGAAGCCACAAACAAGACTCTCATTAGCATAATTGAGAAAACCTTAGAGAAGGGTAGGACGTGGCATGAGAAGCTGGATGAAGCCTTATGGGCTTATAGGACTTCCATCCGGACTCCCACGAATGCCACACCATTCGAATTGGTCTATGGCACAAACGTCATTCTTCCCATTCATACTCAACTGCATTCATTCCATACATCCATAGCACTCGACCTCCCCCTAGAAACGCTTCAGCATGCTAGGATGGCCGAACTAGATTTGCTAGATGAGAGGCGACTCCTTGCCATGGATCATGCTCGTGCATACCGGCAAAGGATAGCCCGACATTATAGCAAACACATGAGACCTCGTCACTTTGAAGTGGGAGATCTGGTCTTAAAAACCATCCACCATCGTGGCCCACACCCCCTAGGCAAGTGGCGCCCCAACTGGGATGGACCCTATGTTGTACGAGCAACCACTACGAGCAATTCGTATTGGTTGATCGATGTAGAAGGTAGGAATTTAGCAGATCCTATCAATATTCAATACTTAAAGAAGTATCATGTGTAGGATCTGGATTAAATTCCAATTTTCGAAAATTTTAGGGATAGCTGCCCTGAGACATGTGAATAAGGTGCAAAGGCAAACTCGTGTGACCCTGAGAGAAGAGAATTCGCACTTGTGAAAGAGTGGAGTCTTCAAAATCGTGGTTACATTTCAAAATCCTTCTTCTTACAAAGAAAGGCCTAGTTCAACATAGCAAGATACTTGCAAGTGGTACGTGCTATTTCTAAATAGGCTGATCTGGAATGGATCGAGTGTAGGTTTGGGATAAGTCCTCCCCTCTTCTCTTCTCCTTCCAAAAGGAAAACAAAGGCCCAAAACAAAAGGAAATTTCCCATTCAAAGTCTCTTTCCAAAAGAAAGAAACCCGACTTCAAAAAGAAAAATCGATTCTCTTATGAAAAAGAGGGATTAAAGAAAAAATACTCCCAAAGGGAGACCCTCGATGAAAAAAAAAAAGGAAAAAGAGGCCAAAAAGCTCAAAAAGAGCAGTTTTCTGCCTTCTGTGCCTCAAACCACGGGACGCTTCAGAAGGGACCGTGGTATCTCTTTCCCATCCCTGGCTTATCCCAAGCTAAAGCATGGTTCATTTCGAGGAATCCAAAAGTAAAAATAGGATTTACTTACTTGAATTTCATCTTGTTTGAGAATTCGACGTTTCGAGTAAGGCGTAGGAATTTGAAATATGCCTTGTTTTCTTATAAAACCTCCGCTAGATAAGCGAGTGTTAAGACTCAAACAAGGGCAAGCACGAAGAGCTCGAGATCCTTAGGATCAAGGCTCAAGACAGTTGTCCCTTTTGTAAATAGTTTTGTAAATAAGTTTTGAAAAATCGAACACCGAACAGCATAGGATTTTGCTCACTTGGAGCAGTAGGCCTTGTAAGTCTCTAGAGTTCGACCACATTTGGTCTCTAGGAGGTCGCCACTCTTGGCACCACACTCCTGTCATCTGCATTCCACGCATGGTACTTGCATAAACATGATCCCATTTTAGGACCAGATTCCATAGCATATCCCTTTGGCGTGATGTCTCCTCCTACCAGGGTTTGTAAATTGAGATTTTGCTAAAATTGGGACGATCCCATATTCTTCGTGGCTAGATCTAGGGAGACATTGAAAGGGGTGTTTGTCATCTTTGCCCTTATCCAAATTGATTTGGACAAGGCCAAAGAGGGGCATCTGTAAACACCCCGAAATCCCACGAATTTCTCAAAACCAGTTGGTTTTGTAAAAGCAGCCCCAAAGGGCTATTTTGAGTCTGGAAACCTAGGAGCCTTCCAGACAACCCTGTACATATGTTTTAAACTCTATATTTCGAAAACATACAATATGGCTTTTAAAACCCTTTTAAAAAAAAACATGTTTTGAAACCCCGAAGCAGCTTGGCCTAATCTAGACAGGACCAGGAGAGCTAAGAAGAGCAAGGAACTGGAGCACATGTCAAGCCTGGGACAGTAACTCTTGTATCAAATTCACACCCCCAGGATCTCGAACGTCCAAGACCCTGTTATCATCGAAACATCATTTGAAGTCATCTTCGGAAGGCGAAAACAGAGGCGGACGATCATGTTGGCGAAGACCCAACGCAGACGGAGCACTGATGTTGTCAGGCCCCGCACAAACCGTTCGTTTTGAACACAGCTCGAAGGAGTCAGAGTTCAGTTTGGATCGGATCTGGACCATATATATCCAGATCCCAATCCAAACCCATGTATGGACTTGGATTTGGATTTGGATTCAAAAATCCAATCCAATATCCATATCCATGGCCCACATCACCTTCTCATAAATGGAGGTGGGACCCACTTGAAATTCACGTGGGATTATGTGCATGAGAGAGAGTGGGGATGGATAAGATCAAGTGTGGTTGTAATTAAGCTTGACTTGTGTGTCAAGTTTGGGGTTTATCATGTGGGTTAGCCTAATTGAGTGGGTTTAAGCTTGTAATTAGCCAAAACCTAACCTAGGGCTGCACCAACATGATGTGGTTAAAGTCTATGGGCCATGAAAAGGGAGCTCCTTCACCTAAACCTAACCCAAAATACCTAATCCTAGCCTTTCACCCTAATCCGCCCCTAATCTGAACCTAATCACCTAACCTACTTCCCTAATCCCGGCCTAATCCCAACCTAATCACCTAACCCACTTCCCTAATCCTTCCCTAAACCTAGGTTAATTTCCCTAAACCTAGCCTAATCCTAGCCTAATCACCTAACCTAGCTCACTAAACCTCACCCTAGAACCAACCCACCTAACCAAACCCTAAACCCCTAAACCATCCCTAGCCCACAACCTACCCAAACCACTAGTATCTAAAATATCTGGCCCTACCCTTTCCAACCCACCTTATCATCATACCACCCTACCTAAACCACCTAACCACTACCCCAAACCCAGCCCTAACCGACCTACACAACCCTATATAAACCCCCCCCCTTGGGGGCAGGTTTCATCAGAACCAAGCCGCCTCACCCATCCCAGCCGGGTCCTCCACTTCCCCAAGCTCAGCCGCCTACTCCACCTGCCCCACCTACTCCACCTGCTCCTCCTGCTCCACATCCCACCACCACCTACACCACCACCTTCTAGCCGAACGCCACCGCCTGCCCAACTTCCTTCCAGCCGAGCGCCACCCTCTTCTTCACCCGGTAAGCCCCCTACATCCTATCTTGCCACCTCTTCACTCCCTCTCCACTCTCAGCCACCTAATCCACTCCCCTATCATCCTAACACTAGCCCGTCCACCTGTTGCCACCAGCCCCACTTAGTCGAACCCACAACACCCTAAATACCTGCCACCACCGAACTCCCCTACTCGGCCACTTCAACCGACTGTCATCCCCTTCATTCGGCCAGCCATCCGCTAGCCATCACCCTCTCTTTGCTAGCTCCTTCCCTTAGTACCATATTCCCTTAGTGACCTTACTTAGGTCCTTTAACCCAACACACCAAAAACAGCCCATCTCTAGTGGCCGGCCACCTTCAAGGCGCCTCCTTCGTGCACCAAGGACACTCGGCCACCTCCTCTTGCCGTTCAACCTCGCGGAGCTCCCTTTTGCAGCCCAAGGCGAAGGCCAAGCCCACGCTCAAGCAAGGCATCTACGGACCAGCTACTAGTAAGTGCCTAACTCGGTCTTTAGTTGTATACTTGCTTGAGATTCAATTCGATACGGGGTTGTAATAACGGAGCATAGTCTCCCCCCGCTTGTAATAACGTGGCTTGGCACACCCACACACGTGCACTCTCTTAGTTGTGCACGATTTTGAAAACACACGGGCCTAATCAGCCCCTAATACATAAATATATATATATATATATACTTTGATTTTGTAGGGTTTTGCTTAAGTTGGGTGCGTTGTCTTTCAATTCAAGCACTCACACACATTGAGCTTTCGCTCTTATTTGAAAGACCCAAGTAAGGGCCATGTTATACTATTTGGGCTTTCATTTCATGTCGTGTGTGTAAGTCTTTCAATTCAAGCACTCTCACACACATTGAGCTTTCGCTCTTATTTGAAAGAAACAAGTAAGGGCCGTGTTATACTATTTGGGCTTTCATTTCATGTCGTGTGTGTAAAGTCTTTCAATTCAAGCACTCTCACACACATTGAGCTTTCGCTCTTATTTGAAAGACCCAAGTAAGGGCCGTGTTATACTATTTGGGCTTTCATTTCATGTCGTGTGTGTAAGTCTTTCAATTCAAGCACTCTCACACACATTGAGCTTTCGCTCTTACTCCCAAGACCTTAGTCAAGGCCTACTGCAGTTATATTTGGGTTTCATTTCATGTTGTGTGCGTAGTACTTCAATTCAAGCACTCTCACACACATTGAGCTTTCGCTCTTATTCCCAAGACCTTAGTTAAGGCCATACTGCAATTTATATTTGGGTTTAATTTCATGTTGTGTGTGTAAGTCTTTCAATTCAAGCACGCACCCACATTTAGCCTTCGCTCTTATTTTGCAAGACCCGAGTAAGGGCCCATATACATACTCTATATACATATCTCCCTTCGGCATTTATATTTCAAGTCATTTTCCTTCGGTTATTTCCCTTCGGTTATTTCCCTTCAGTATTGTCTTTACATTCGGGTTTTCTCTTTGGAGTAGCGTGAGTTTGCATTGCATCTATGCCATACCATGAGGTAGGGCGCATATTGAATCAAAGCAAGCCCCGCTCGAATTCGCCCATGTAGTGGAGTGTTCATAACACACAAACTAGGTGGCCCGAAAAGGGATAAAAGGAAAGACTTAGGCACGTGCAAATCCACGTGATCTAAAAAATGCAACCGCATCTAAAAGACCCGAATTAGACACCTCGAACCGCTCCATAGATTTTCTATCCCAAAAACTCGATTTTTGCAAAGCGTACAGACTGACCCTTGCGCATCGGTGCAAGAAGGTCTGCGACAACAAGAGCTCACTTGCTCACAGTCGCCACGATTAGAAGTCAGTTTTAATATATCTTCGCTAGCTTAGGTAAGCTAGCTGGCACGCCCTATTTGCATAAATAGGCCTTAGACGCACGAGAGGATCCACTCCAAGCCCAGAAAAGGTAGGGGAGGCGTGGGGATTTTTCGCGCGTCTACACTACCCAAACCACTTGTATTCAAAATATCTGGCCCTACCCTTTCCAGCCCACCTTATCACCACACCACCCTACCTAAACCACCTAACCACTACCCCAAAACTAGCCCTAACCGACCTAGCCCAGCCCTATATAAACCCCTCCCCTTGGGGGCGGGTTTTCCCATCTAGAGGCTCCAACCTCCAATCCCGGTGTAAACACCCCAAAATTCCACGAATTTCTCAAATCTATCTGGTTTTGTAAAAGCAACCCCAAAGGGCCATTTTGGGTCTGGAAATCCAGGAGCCTTCCAGACAACCCTGTACATATGTTTTAAACTCTATATTTCGAAAACATACAATATGGCTTTTAAAACCTTTGTAAAACATGTTTTGGAACCCCGAAGCAGCTTGGCCTAATCCAGACAGGACCAAGAGAGCTAAAGAGAGCCCGGAACCGGAGCACCTGTCGAGCCCGGCACAGCAACTCTTATATCAAATCCACACCCCCAGGATCTCGAACGTCTAAGACCCTGTTATCATCGAAACCTTGTTTGAAGTCATCTCCGGAAGGAGAAAACAGAGGCGGACGATCATGTTGGCGAAGACCCAATGCAGACGGAGCACTGATGCTGTCAGGCCCCGCACAAACCGTTCGTTTCGAACACAGCTCGAAGGAGTCAGAGTTCAGTTTGGATCGGATCTGGACCATATATATCCAGATCCCAATCCACATGTATGGACTTGGATTTGGATTTGGATTCAAAAATCCAATCCAATATCCATATCCATGGCCCACATCACCTTCTCATAAATGGAGGTGGGGCCCACTTGAAATTCACTTGGGATTATGGGCATGAGAGAGAGTGGGGGTGGATAAGATCAAGTGTGGTTGTAATTAAGCTTGACTTGTGTGTCAAGTTTGGGGTTAGTCATGTGGGTTAGCCTAATTAAGTGGGTTTAAGCTTGTAATTAGCCAAAACCTAACCTAGGGCTGCACCAACATGAAGTGGTTAAGGTCTATGGGCCATGCAAAGGGAGCTCCTTCACCTAAACCTAACCAAAAAATGCTTAATCCTAGCCTTCCACCCTAATCCGCCCCTAATCTGAATTTAATCACCTAACCTACTTCCCTAATCCCAGCCTAATCCCAACCTAATCACCTAACCCACTTCCCTAATCCTTCCCTAAACCTAGGTTAATTTCCCTAAACCTAGCCTAATCACCTAACCTAGCCCACTAAACCTCACCCTAGAACCAACCCACCTAACCAATCCCTAAACCTCTAAACCACCCCTAGCCCACAACCTACCCAAACCACTTGTATCTAAAATATCTGGCCCTACCCTTTCCAGCCCACCTTATCATCATACCACCCTACCTAAACCACCTAACCACTACCCCAAACCCAGCCCTAACCGACCTAACCCAGCCCTATATAAACCCCCCCCCCTTGGGGGCGGGTTTCACAACCAAGAAGCCCACCCATTCCCAGCCGGGTCCTCCCCTTCCCACTCAGCCGAATCCCCTTCTGCTCCACCTACTCCACGTCCAGCTACCATCTCTACCACCACCTCCCAGCCGAGTATCACCACCACCTTCCAGCCGAATGCCACCACCTGCACCACTTCCTTCCAGCCGAGCGCCACCCTCTCTTCGTCCGGTAAGCCCCCTACACCCTACCTTACCACCTCTTCACTCCCTCTCCACTCTCAGCCACCTAATCCACTCCCATAGTACCCTAACACTAGCCCTTCCACTTGCTGCCACCAGCCCCACTCAGCCGAACCCATAGCACCCTAACTACCCGCCACCACCTAGACCTTCTAGCTCCACTCGGCCACCCTAACAACCCGCCAACCTTAAGTGTCCCATTCGATCTTCCCTTGAACTTCCCTTAGTGCCATACTCCCCCAACACTACACTCCCCCTAGTGACCTTACCTAGCCCCTTTAATCCCACACGTCAAGGCGACACCCTTGCTAGCAGCCGGCCACATTCAAGGCACCCGGCCAGCACCCCTTGTCGTTCAACCTCGCGGAGCTCCCTTTTGCAGCCCAAGGCGAAGACCAAGCCCCCGCTCAAGCAAGGCATCTTCGGACCAGCTATTAGTAAGTGTCTAACTTGGTCTTTAGTTGTATACTTGCTTGAGATTCAATTCGATACGGGGTTGTAATAACGGAGCATAGTCTCCCCCCGCTTGGAATAACGTGGCTTGGCACACCCACACACGTGCACTCTCTTCGTTGTGCACGATTTTGAACACACACGGGCCTAATCAGCCCCTAATACATAAATATATATATATATATATATATATATATATACTTTGATTTTGTAGGGTTTTGCTTTATTTTGGGTGTGTTGTCTTTCAATTCAAGCACTCACACACATTGAGCCTTCGCTCTTATTTGAAAGACCCAAGTAAGGGCCGACCTATACTATTTGGGTTTTCATTTCATGTCGTGTGTGTAAGTCTTTCAATTCAAGCACTCACACACATTGAGCCTTCACTCTTATCTGAAAGACACAAGTAAGGGCCGACTTATACTATTTGGGTTTAATTTCATGTTGTGTGCGTAGTACTTCAATTCAAGCACTCACACACATTGAGCTTTCGCTCTTACTCCCAAGACCTTAGTCAAGGCCTACTACAGTTATATTTGGGTTTCAATTCATGTTGTGTGCGTAGTACTTCAATTCAAGCACTCACACACATTGAGCTTTTGCTCTTATTCCCAAGACCTTAGTTAAGGCCATACTGCAATTTATATTTGGGTTTAATTTCATGTCGTGTGTGTAAGTCTTTCAATTCAAGCACGCACCCACATTGAGCCTTCGCTCTTATTTGCAAGACCCGAGTAAGGGCCCATATACCTACTCTATATACATATCTCCCTTCGGCATTTACTTTACAAGTCATTTCCCTTCGGTCATTTCCCTTCGGTTATTTCCCTTCAGTATTGTCTTTACATTCGGGTTTTCCCTTTGGAGTAGCGTGAGTTTGCATTGCATCTACGCCATACCATGAGGTAGGACGCATATTGCATCAAAGCAAGCCCCGCTCGAATTCGCCCATGTAGTGGAGTGTTCATAACACACAAACTAGGTGGCCCGAAAAGGGATAAAAGAAAAGACTTAGGCACGTGCAAATCCACGTGATCTAAAAAATGCAACCGCATCTAAAAGACCCGAATTAGACACCTCGAACCGCTCCATAGATTTTCTATCCCAAAAACTCAATTTTTGCAAAGCGTACAGACTCACCCTTGCGCATCGGTGCAAGAAGGTCTGCGACGACAAGAGCTCACTCGCTCACAGTCGCCATGATTAGAAGTCAGTTTTAATATATCTTCGCTAGCTTAGGTAAGCTAGCTGGCACGCCCTGTTTACACAAATAGGCCTTAGACGCACGAGAGGATCCGCTCCAAGCCCTGAAAAGGTGAGAGGCGGGGATTTTTCGCGCATCTACAGAGATTGGCACGCCCGGTGGGACGTCAGCCTTTCAAAAATCGAGTTTTAAGGTAGAAGTCTTGCGAAAATTTTGCAAAAAGGTGTCATTTTAACTTGTTTTCTTTGCTTGTACTTAGGATATTTTGAAAAAGCTTGAAAAGCATGTCAAAATCCAATCCAAGTGAAGTGTCGAGCCAAGGCTCATGCGCATCAAGTTCTCACTCTAGGAGGATTTTCAAAAACAAAATAAAACTACATGAGATCGAGGACTTGAGAAGGGAGTTTGAGGCCAAAATCGATGCTCTCAGCCAAGAGGCTGAAGTAGGCGATTCATGTTCATCAAACGGTGAACAAAGGCCTAAGAAAAAATCTGAAAAATCTCAAAACCACAAAGAGGCCTCCGTAATAGAAGGCAACCAATACCACGAGTCCTTCACACAAAAGGACCGTAAAGCCCTACAGCAGTTGCTAAAAGGGCAGAATAAAGAGAAAAGAAACTACGCCCTGTCTGATTTCTTTCCTTTGGATTACGAAACAGATAGTGACGATGAAATACCGACCGGGGATTTCACTTTTGGTGGTCCCCAGTAAAACCAGTTTTGAAAATCCAAGGTTCTCCTCAGCTCATCCTTAGAGCCAAATTTAGCGCGAACCCTAGGCTGGTCGTGGGGGAAGTCACTAGATCCGAGAGGATCTATCAACCCCCACACCTTCAAGGTGCTTAAAAGGTGGTCAGTGTGCCTGGCCCCTCAAAAGCATGTATCCCTAGTGTTCTGCCAAAAGCAGATAAGGACAAAGTCATCCTAAATCCTTATGACTTCGAAAACCACCTTTTAAAGATTCCTATTCACATGTCTATCCTAGAGCTTATAAAAACCTCGCCTAGGCATAGACTTGTATTAGAGAAAATTCTAGAAAGGGCCAAGGTTGATTCGAACATAAGTCTGGATTCCTTGTCTGCCCAAGTCGCTTTATTAGGAGCAAAATCGCCCATCACTTTCTCAGAAGATTATGTAGATAGACCCTACGAAACCCATAACCAGGCCTTGCATATCGAGGTGGTTCTAAACAACCACTCTCTGGACAGGTGCCTAGTCGATGGTAGAGGAGGGCTCAACATCCTTCCACTTCATGTGGCGTACAAAATCGGAGTCACCTTGACTTCAGTGAACCCAAGCCCCATCGTTATCACTGGATACGATGGGAATGCATCTAGACCTTTAGGATCCATCGAACTCCCAATGGAAACGGGAGGGATCGAACACACGGGGGTGTTCCATGTCTTGGACATCCACCCCCATTATAACCTGTTGCTGAGAAGGCCCTGGATACACAGTTTGTGCGCTGTGCCATCCACCTTCCACAGGTATGTCAAGATCCCTTTTAGGGACCAGGTCGTAGTTGTAGACGCGCGAAAAATCCCTGCCTCTCACCTTTTCAGGGCTCGGAGCGGATCCTCTCGTGCGTCTAAGGCCTTACTTATGCAAACAGGGCGTGCCAGCTAGCTTACCTAAGCTAGCGAAGATATATTTAACACTGACTTCTAATCGTGATGACTGTGAGCAAGTGAGCTCTTGTCGTCGCAGACCTTCTTGCACCGATGCGCAAGGGTCAGTCTGTACGCTTTGCAAAAATCGAGTTTTGGTAGAGAAAGTCTACGAAGCGGTTCGAAGTGTCTAATTCGGGTCTTTTAGATGCGATTGCATGTTTTAGATCACGTGGATTTGCACGTGCCTAAGTCTTTTCTTTTATCCCTTTTCGGGCCACCTAGTTTGTGTGTTATGAACACTCTACTACATGGGCGAATTCGAGCGGGGCTTACTTTGATGCAATATGCGTCCTACCTCGTGGTATGGCGTAGATGCAATGCAAACTCACGCTACTCCAAAGGGAAAACCCGAATGTAAAGACAATACTGAAGGGAAATAACCGAAGGGAAATAACCGAAGGGAGATATGTATATAGAGTATGTATATGAGCCCTTACTCCGGTCTTGCAAATAAGAGCGAAGGCTCAATGTGGGTGCGTGCTGGAATTGAAAGACTTACACACACGACATGAAATTAAACCCAAATATAAATTGCAGTATGGCCTTGACTAAGGTCTTGGGAATAAGAGCGAAAGCTCAATGTGTGTGAGAGTGCTTGAATTGAAAGACTTACCCACACGACATGAAATGAAACCCAAATAGTATAGGTCGGCCCTTACTTGGGTCTTTCAAATAAGAGCGAAAGCTCAATGTGTGTGAGAGTGCTTGAATTGAAAGACTTACCCACACGACATGAAATGAAACCCAAATAGTATAGGTCGGCCCTTACTTGGGTCTTTCAAATAAGAGCGAAAGCTCAATGTGTGTGAGTGCTTGAATTGAAAGACAACGCACCCAACTTAAGCAAAACCCTTCAAAAATGGAAGTATATGTATATACTTATATATTAGGGGCTGATTAGGCCCGTGTGTGTTCAAAATCGTGCACAACTAAGAGAGTGCACGTGTGTGGGTGTGCCAAGCCACGTTCTTACAAGCGGGGGGAGACTATGCTCCGTTATTACAAGCCCGTATCGAATTGAATCTCAAGCAAGTATACAACTAAAGACCGAGTTAGGCACTTACTAGTAGCTGGTCCGTAGAGGCCTTGCTTGAGCGTGGGCTTGGCCTTCGCCTTGGGCTGCAAACGGGAGCTCCGCGAGGGTGAGCGACAAGGGGGGCTGGCCGGCTGCAAATGGGGCGCGGGAGAGGCGCCTTGAAGGTGGCCGGCTGCAAGCAAGGGTGTCGCCTTGGTGTGGGGGATTAAAGGGGTTGGGCAAGGTGAGTATGTAGGGTCACTAGGAGGGTATATAGTGTTAGGGAGTATGGCACTAAGGGAAGTTTAAGGGAAGACCGAATGGGACACCTAGGGGAAAAGAAATGGCTGGCCGAGTGGAAGGGATAGTCGGTTGGAGTGGCCGACTAGGGGAATGTGGTGGTGGCGGGCTGCTAGGATAGCTATGGGTGGAGTATGGGAAGGAAACTAGCTAGGTGATGGGGCTAGGTGATAGTGGGGGTAGTGGGTGTAAGGGAGTGCTCGGGGCAGGTCTTAGGAAGTCGAATAGGGTGGCCGGGTATAGCTAGGGTTGGTTAGGTAGTGGCGGGTAGCTAAGGTGACTAAGGCTTGGCCAAGTGGAAGTGGAGAAGGAGCTAGGTAGAGTGTGGGGTACTAACCGGATGAAGAGGCGGCGGGTGGTTGAGGAGCGGCCGGATGTGGGGGCTTGGCTGGTTCGGTCGGGTGAAGAAGATGAGGATGGAGGTGGCTTCGGCTGGAATGGTGGTGGCGGTGGTGGTGTTGGTGTGGTGGGATGTGGAGCAGGTGGAGCTTGGGGAAGTGGAGGAAGGAGATGACCCGGCTGGGCTTGGGTGAGGGGTTCTAGATAGGAAACCCGCCCCCAAGGGGGGGGGGGGGGGGGGGGTTATATAGGGATGGGTAGGTCGGTTAGGGCTGGGTTTGGGGTAGTGGTTAGGTGGTTTAGGTAGGGTGGTATGAAGATAAGGTGGGCTGGAAAGGGTAGGGCCAGATATTTTAAATACTAGTGGTTTGGGTAGATTGTGGGCTAGGGGTGGTTTAGGGGTTTAGGGCTTGGTTAGGTGGTTGGGTTCTAGGGTGAGGTTTAGTGAGCTAGGTTAGGTGATTAGGCTAGGATTAGGCTAGGTTTAGGGAAATTAACCTAGGTTTAGGGAAGGATTAGGGAAGTGGGTTAGGTGATTAGGTTGGGATTAGGCCGGGATTAGGGAAGTGGGTTAGGTGATTAGGCTCAGATTAGGGGTGGATTAGGGTGGGAGGCTAGGATTAGGTGTTTTGGGTTAGGTTTAGGTGAGGGAGCTCCCTTTGCATGGCCCATAGACCTTAACCACATCATGTTGGTGCAGCCCTAGGTTAGGTTTTGGCTAATTACAAGCTTAAACCCACTCAATTAGGCTAACCCACATGATTAACCCCAAACATGACACACAAGTCAAGCTTAATTACAACACTCTTGATCTTATCCACCCCCACTCTCTCTCATGCCCATAATCCCACGTGAATTCCAATTGGGCCCCACCTCCATTTATGAGAAGGTGATGTGGGCCATGGATATGGATATTGGATTGGATTTTTGAATCCAAATCCAAATCCAAGTCCATAGATGGGATTGGATTGGGATCTGGATATATATGGTCCAGATCCAATCCAAATTGAACTCTGACTCCTTCGAGCTTTGTTCGAAACGGATGATTTGTGCGGGGTCTGACAGCATCAACACTCCGTCAGTGTTGGGTCTTCGCCAACAAGATCGTCCGCCTCCGTTTCTGCCTTCCGGAGATGACTTCAAATGACATTTTGATAATAACAGGGTTTTGGATGTTCGAGATCCTGGGGGTATGGATGTGATACAAGAGTTGCTGTGCCAGGCTCGACATGTGCTCCTGTTCCGGGCTCTCTTTGACTTCGCTGGTCCTGTCTTGATTAGGCCAAGCTGCTTTGGGGTTTCAAAAACGTGTTTTAAAAGGTTTTCAAAAGCCATATTATATATTTTTGAAATATGAAGTTTAAAACATATATACAGGGTTGTTTGGAAGGCTCCTGGGTTTCCAGACTCAAAATGGCCCTTTGGGGCTGCTTGTACAAAACCAGGTTTGTTTAATAAATTCGTGGGATTTCGGGGTGTTTACAGATGCCCCTCTTTGGCCTTGTCCAAATCGATTTGGATAAGGGCAAAGACGACAAACACCCCTTTCAATGTCTCCCTAGATCTATCAACGAAGAACATGGGATTGTCCCAATTTTTAGCAAAATCTTAATTTACAAACTCTGGTAGGAGGAGATATCACACCAAAGGGTTCTACATGGAATCTGGTCCTAAATGGGATCATGTTCATGCAAGTACCATGCGTGGAATGCAAATGACATGGGTGTGGTGCCAAAAGTGGCGACCTCCTAGGGACCAAATGTGGTCGAACTCTAGAGACTTACAAGGCCTACTGCTCCAAGTGAGCAGATCCTATGCTGTTCGATGTTCGGTTTTCAAAACTTATTTACAAAAGCTATTTACAAAAGGGACAACTGTCTTGAGCCTCGATCCTAAGGATCTCGAGCTCTTCGTGCTTGCCCTTGTTTGAGTCTTAACACTCGCTTATCTAGCGGAGGTTTTATAAGAAAACAAGGCATATTTCAAATTCCTACGCCTTACTCGAAACGTCGAATTCTCAAACAAGAAGAAATTCAAGTAAGTAAATCCTATTTTTACTTTAGGATTCCTCGAAATGAACCATGCTTTAGCTTGGGATAAGCCAGGGATGGGAAAGAGATACCACGGTCCCTTCTTAAGCATCCCGTGGTTTAAGGCATAGAATCGGAAAAACTGCTCTTTTTGAGCTTTTTGGCCTCTTTTTCCTTTTTTTCATAGAGGGTCTCCCTTTGGGAGTATTTTTTCTTTAATCCCTCTTTTTCATAAGAGAATCGATTTTTCTTTTTGAAGTCTGGTTTCTTTCTTTTGGAAAGAGACTTTGAATGGGAAATTCCCTTTTGTTTTGGGCCTTTGTTTTCCTTTTGGAAATAGAAGAGAAGAGGGGAGGACTTATCCCAAGCCTACACTCGATCCATTCCAGATCAGCCTATTTAGAAATAGCACATACCACTTGCAAGTATCTTGCTATGTTGAACTAGGCCTTTCTTTGTAAGAAGAAGGATTTTGAAATGTAACCACGATTTTGAAAACTCCACTCTTTCACAAGTGCAAATTCTCTTCACTTAGGTTCACACGACTTGCCTTTGCACCTTATTCACATGTCTCAGGGCAGCTATCCCTGAAATTTTTCGAAAAATGGAATTTAATCCAGATCCTACACATGATACTTCTTTAAGTATTGAATATTGGTAGGATCTGCTAAATTCCAACCTTCTACATCGATCAACCAATACGAATTGTTCGTAGTGGTTGCTCATACAACATAGGGTCCATCCCAGTTGGGGCGCCACTTGCCTAGGGGGTGTGGGCCACGATGGTGGATGGTTTTTAAGACCAGATCTCCCACTTCAAAGTGGCGAGGTCTCATGTGTTTGCTATAATGTCGGGCTATCCTTTGCCGGTATGCACGAGCATGATCCATGGCCAGGAGTCGCCTCTCATCTTGCAAATCTAGTTCGGCCATCCTAGCATGCTGAAGCGTCTACAGGGGGAGGTCAAGTGCTATGGATGTATGGAATGAATGCAGTTGAGTATGAATGGAAAGAATGGCGTTTGTGCCATAGACCAATTCGAATGGTGTGGCATTCGTGGGAGTCCGGATGGAAGTCCTATAAGCCCATAAGGCTTCATCCAACTTCTCGTGCCACGTCCTACCCTTTTCTAAGGTTTTCTCAATAATACTAATGAGAGTCTTGTTTGTTGCTTCGGCTTGGCCGTTGCCTTGAGGGTAGTAGGGCGAGGAGAAGTGGTGAGTTATGCCATACGTGTTGCACAACTTAACCATCCGCTCGTTCTTGAATGGGGTGCCATTATCAGACAGATCTCGTGGAACCCCAAATCGAGCCAAGATATTCCTCCGGATGAAAGCCACCACATGTTGCCCCATTACATTGGTTAGGGAAATGGCTTCCACCCACTTGGAGAAATACTCCGTGGCTGCTAAAATAAATCGATGCCCATTCGAGGCCTTTGGAAATATTGGGCCTACGATGTCAAACGCCCACATGGTAAATGGCCAGGGGCTGACCACGGAATGCAATGCAGATGAAGGGATATGAATGGCGTGCCCATGCACTTGACATGGATGACACTTCCTAACATGATCGTGACAATCCTTTTTCAGGGTGGACCAAAAATAGCCCCCTCTAAGTATTTTCATTGCCATCATGTTGGCATTAACATGACCTCCACATTCTCCATCGTGGAACTCATGCATCACTATCCTAGCCTCCTCTAGGTCGATACACCTAAGCAGAATGCCAGTAAAGCTCTTTTTGTATAAGACCCCACCCATAATGGTGTATCGGGTCGAAATCTTACGAATGAACGCCTTATCTTTGGACATGGCATCCTCGGTGAATCCCCCATTTTCTAAAAATTGTTTTATGTCATAAAACCAGGGTTTTCCAATAGACTCTGGGTTATTTTGGCAAATATCCAAGTCGTGTGTGGATGGGTGGGGCACATACCATATTTCCAAAGATCTGGTCCTTGAAATGGGATCGACCTTCAGGGCTGAACCCAAGGAGGAGAGGGCATCGGCGATGCCATTGTCCTCTCTTCCTATGTGTGTGAGTTTACACGACTGGAAGGATTGGACCAATCGAGTGGCCAACTTGTGATATGGAAGTAGTTTCTCATTACGTACTTGCCAAATTTTCAAAACCTGGTTTATGACAAGGAGCGAATCTCCAAAGACCTCAATGCACGATGCCCCTAGAGTTTTTGAAATCCTTAAGCCTTGAATGAGTGCTTCATACTCAGCTACGTTGTTGGAACATTCGAAATCTAAGCGGACTGCTATGGGAATCTCGCCCTTTTCAGGGGAGATTAGGATGACCCCGGCACCAGCCCCTCGTTGGTTTCGTGCCCCATCGAAGTGCATCTTCCACACTTGGTTTTCGAAAGAATTTGCCAAAATGTGGTTTTGAAAATGGTTTTGCAATATGCCTTCATCAGGCATTTCGACAAGAGTGGGATATGCGTCCTCTCAGGGGAATTCAGCCACGTAATCTGCTAGGGCTTGCCCCTTAATGGAGATCTGGTGATGGTATTTCAGATCATACTCCATTAGAAGGAGTTGCCATTTGCCCAATCTACCCGTGAGAATGGGTTTTTCGAACAAGTGCTTGATTGGATCAAGCTTGGACACTATCCAGATCTCATGATCTAGGAAATAGTGTCTGAATTTCTGGCAAGCCCAGACTAGGGCCAAGCACGTCTTCTCCATGGCTTGATAATTTCGTTCATAAGCCAAGAGAGTTTTCGAAATATAGTAGATGGCATACTCCTTGTGGGTGTCATCCTCGTATTGAGCCAACAGGGCTCCTAAAGCATTTGCATGCACGGAGATGTATAATAAAAGCGGTTTTCCTTGCTTTGGAGGGTTCAAAACGGGGGGATGAACCAAGTATGCCTTCAGTCTCTCGAAGGATTTCTGGCATTTATAATCCCATAAGAATTTGGTGCCCTTCCTCAACAGTTTGTTGAAGGGTTCGCATCTAGTGGCCAGATTCGATATGAATCGGCGAACGGATTGTAACCGACCTTGGAGGCTACGGATTTGGGTGAGATTGGAGGGTGGAGCCATGTCTATGATGGCTCGACACTTAGAGGGGTCGACTTCTATTCCCCTTTGGCTCACCATAAAGCCTAGAAGCTTCCCTGATTCTACCCCGAACACACATTTTTGGGGGTTTAGCTTTACTTTGTAAAGCCTAAGCCTTTCGAAAATCTTTTGTAAACATTCGATATGGGTGCATCGGGTTTTGGATTTTGCCACGAGATCATCTACATACACTTCTACAAGCTCATGAATTTGATCATGGAATATCGTGGTCATGGCTCGTTGGTATGTTGCGCCGGCATTTTTCAAACCAAAGGGCATGACTGTATAGCAGTACGTGCCCCATGGGGTTGTGAAGGCAGTCTTACCCTGATCTCGTGGGCTTAGTTTAATTTGATTATAGCCTGAATAGCCATCCATAAATGAAAACATTTCATGATTTGCAGTACTATCGACTATCAAATCTATGTTTGGTAAAGGATAATTATCCTTTGGAGTGGCTTTATTCAGGTTTCTAAAATCGATGCATATTCGAATTTTCCCATTGGTTTTTCGAACTACAACGATATTTGATAACCAATCAGAATACGCAATGGGTTTTATAAATCCGGCTTTTAGCAGATCTTCTAAACCCTCTTTGACTTGCGTGTGTACATTCGGGTGTATTTTCCTAAGCTTCTGCTTTATGGGTTTTACACCTACATCTAAAGGAAGACGATGCTCGACAATGCTGGGATCTATGCCCGGCATGTCTTCATACGTCCATGCAAACACATCTAAATAGGTTCGTAGAAATGCAATGAATGCTAACCTTTCGGTTTCATGCAAGCATGCGCCTATTTTGATGGTTTTGGGATTGAAATCATCCCCTAGGTTCACCTCTATGAAATCTCCTCCTACTGATTGGGAAGGTCTTTCAAAATCGAGAATTCTATGAAATTCTAGGAGCTCAGAAGTGGGATCTTCCTCAAGGGGATCCACTTCTGGGCTTTGATCATTCTCGTGGGCTATAGACCCGAGGGAATTTGATGCGTGGTTTTCAAAATTACCTGGTTTTGTACTTGGATTTTCAAGTGATTTCGAAATTTTTGGTCTAGCTATGCAGACGACGTTTCTTTCGAAATTCTTTTCTTTTGCCAAAATCCTACCAGGAGCAGCTATGTACAAAATCTTTTGGGTATTTTCCAAATTTTCAATTTTTTTTGGGTTTTTGTAAAACAAGAACTTTGGGAACTATACAAAGCACTCTTTTTTTTGTTTTTCCAATGTTTTTGGTTTTTCTTGTTTTTCGATTTTTTTGATTTTAAGTTTTTCAAATATTTTTGTATTTTTAGAAAAGGGATCTTCCGTCATACCTACAAAGGGAAAACACTACGGGTTAGACTCGGAATAGGAGATCTAAATCGTAGGTCTCTTCTAAGGCAGGCTCCGGGGCACCCTTGACCCAGGTGGTCACAGGGGGTGGCTCCGGCGGTATTCGGGGAGTATAGCCGATCCCATATCGACTTGGATTGGCCCTAGGAAGGATGGGCTCTAGGAGACCCTGGTTCTGTGCCCCTAGACTTTTGTAAGGCGTGTAGCCCATGTTTAACAACATGTTCCACGACTTTTTGTTTTTTGAAAAAGTTTGATATAAGTCGTGGTCCTGGAACATGCTATCATCCATATTGTGTTCATATGGCCTCTTGTCCAGGGGTTTTGGAAATAGGGAACACTTGGGTCATCCTAGAAGGGTTAGAGTCAGGAGGGGACCTGCTTTGGGCGGCCCCTTCACATATACAACCTTCCTAGGATTGTTTAACACGAGCCGAGGTGGCTCAACCATAATTTGCCCCAGGTTAGCCTCATGGGCCTGGGAGCTTGATAAACAAGGGGAGTTTATGATCCCCTGAAGCTGTGGGTGACTCTCACCTAGGATCACTACGACCTGGTCCCTAAAAGGGATCTTGACACACCTGTGGAAGGTGGATGGCACAGCACACAAACTGTGTATCCAGGGCCTTCCCAACAACAGGTTATAATGGGGGTGGATGTCCAAGACATGGAACACCCCCGTATGTTCGATCCCTCCCGTTTCCACTGGGAGTTCGACGGATCCTAAAGGTCTAGACGCATTCCCATCGTATCCAGTGATAACGATGGGGCTTGGATTCACTGAAGTCAAGGTGACTCCGATTTTGTACGCCACATGAAGTGGAAGGATGTTGAGCCCTCCTCCACCATCGACTAGGCACCTGTCCAGAGAGTGGTTGTTTAGAACCACCTCGATATGCAGGGCCTGGTTATGGGTTTCGTAGGGTCTATCTACATCATCTTCCAAGAAAGTGATGGGAGATTTTGCTCCTAATAAAGCCACTTGGGCAGACAAGGATTTCGGACTTATGTTCGAATCAACCTTGGCCCTTTCTAGAATTTTCTCTAATACAAGTCTATGCCTAGGCGAAGTTTTTATAAGCTCTAAGATAGACATGCGAATAGGAATCTTTGAAAGGTGGTTTTCGAAGTCATAAGGATTTAGGATGACTTTGTCCTTATCTGCTTTTGGCAGAACACTAGGGATACATGCTTTTGAGGGGCAGGGCACACTGACCACCTTTTGAGCACCTTGAAGGTACGGGGGTTGATAGATCCTCCCGGATCTAGTGACTTCCCCCACGACCAGCCTAGGGTTCGCGCTAAATTTGGCTCTAAGGATGAGCTGTGGAGAACCTTGGATTTTTAAAACTGGTTTTACCGGGGTTTCCACTTTTGGTGGTCCCCGAATGACGACTTGGGCGGGCCTCTTGTATAGTACAAGAATGGGCGCACAAGTAGGTCGACCAGGTTCGGGTTTTTGCGCTAGTTCCTTGGAAATGGTGAGGGTACAGACCTCCTTTCCTTTCCCACTGCCACTGGCGTGCTTGGGAAAGGGCTTGAAGATAGCTTGAGGTGGCTCAGGTTCCGCAGTGACCTGGAGCCGGCCTTCTGCTATCAAGTTCTCAATTTTATTTAAGAGGGAGAAGCAGCGTTTAGTATCATGGCCTTTGAGCCGATGATACTTACAAAATCGGTTTAAATACCCCCCCTTGGAAGTGACTCCTTCGGGGATTTCAGAGAGTTCTATCATGCCCTGGGGAAGTAGGAGGTCTAGGACCTCCGACACAGGCTGCCCCAGCGGAGTATAATCCCGTTTTTCAACCGATTTTTGAAAATTTCGCTCCCTCTTATTTTCTAACTTTTCAAAATTCTTGGAAGTGCCCGCCACGCCTGGATCCACCCGGACATTGGCGATTTTATGGGGCTTTGCCCCTTTGTCCGTCGTGGGCAGCCCATATGCGATGGGCTTTTCCAAGCGGGTTTTTGGAACGGCACTTCCTTTCCACAAGTGATCGTATGTCCCTTTTCGCAAGTTGGTTTCGAAAAGAGAGGCCTTTTTGATCAACTTATGGAAAGTTGAAATCTCGTGGAGTGAGAGAAGGGTTTTTAACTCGCTTTTAAAATTATCCAGGATGAGCATTACTGCGCATCCTTCGGATATGGGCTCTCGCACTTGGCCCAAAAGCGACCTCCATCTTATAATGAAGGCATGTACGTCTTCGTTCATGCCTTGCTTTGTATCTCTTAAGGTATTCAGAGTCGGCGTGACTTCTACGTTGTGTGCAAATCTTTGCATGAAGCAGTTCGCTAACTCTTCAAAAGTAGCGAACTGGCTTAAGTCGTAGGAAGCCAGCCATTTGGCAGCTGTGCCTCTAAGGGATAAAGGGAACCAATACACCCATTTCATCGAGTCCTTTTTCTTCTTATGGGCTCGACATGAGAAAAGCTGCAAGTGAGACCTAGGGTCTCCCATGCCATCATACCGATGGAAGTTCGGTATTTCAACGTCACTGTCTGTTTCGTAATCCATAGGAAGGAAATCAGACAGGGCGTAGTTTCTTTTCTCTTTATTCTGCCCTTTCAGCAACTACTGTAGGGCTTTACGGTCCTTTTGTGTGAAGGACTCGTGGTATTGGTTGCCTTCCATTACGGAGGCCTCTTTGTGCTTGCGAGGTTTTTCAGATTTCTTTTTAGGCCTTTGTTCACCGTTTGATGAACATGAATCGCCTACTTCAGCCTCTTGGCTGAGAGCATCGATTTTGGCCTCAAACTCCCTTTTCAAGTCCTCAATTTCATCTAGTTTTATTTTGTTTTTGAAAATCCTCCTAGAGTGAGAACTTGATGCGCATGAGCCTTGGCTCGACAATTCACTTGGATTGGATTTTGACATGCTTTTCAAGCTTTTTTTCAAAATGTCCTAAGTACAAGCAAAGAAAATAAGTCAAAATGACACCTTTTACAAAATTTTCGCAAGACCTCTACTTAAAAACTCGATTTTTGAAAGGCTCACGTCCCACCAAGAATGTCAATCTCTGTAGACGCGCGAAAAATCCCCGCCTCTCACCTTTTCAAGGCACGGAGCGGATCCTCTCGTGCGTCTAAGGCCTTACTTATGCAAACAGGGCGTGCCAGCTAGCTAACCTAAGCTAGCGAAGATATATTTAACACTGACTTCTAATCGTGGCGACTGTGAGCAAGTGAGCTCTTGTCGTCGCAGACCTTCTTGCACCGATGCGCAAGGGTCAGTCTGTACGCTTTACCAAAATCGAGTTTTAGGAGAGAAAGTCTACGAAGCGGTTTGAGGTGTCTAATTCAGGTCTTTTAGATGCGATTGCATGTTTTAGATCACGTGGATTTGCACGTGCCTAAGTCTTTTCTTTTATCCCTTTTCGGGCCACCTAGTTTGTGTGTTATGAACACTCCACTACATGGGCGAATTCGAGCGGGGCTTGCTTTGATGTAATATGCGTCCTACCTCGTGGTATGACGTAGATGCAATGCAAACTCACGCTACTCCAAAGGGAAAACCTGAATGTAAAGACAATACTGAAGGGAAATAACCGAAGGGAAATGACTTGTAAAGTAAGTGCCGAAGGGAGATATGTATATAGAGTATGTATATGAGCCCTTACTCCGGTCTTGCAAATAAGAGCGAAGGCTCAATGTGGGTGCGTGCTGGAATTGAAAGACTTACACACACGACATGAAATTAAACCCAAATATAAATTGCAGTATGGCCTTGACTAAGGTCTTGGGAATAAGAGCGAAAGCTCAATGTGTGTGAGAGTGCTTGAATTGAAAGACTTACCCACACGACATGAAATGAAACCCAAATAGTATAGGTCGGCCCTTACTTGGGTCTTTCAAATAAGAGCGAAAGCTCAATGTGTGTGAGAGTGCTTGAATTGAAAGACTTACCCACACGACATGAAATGAAACCCAAATAGTATAGGTCGGCCCTTACTTGGGTCTTTCAAATAAGAGCGAAAGCTCAATGTGTGTGAGTGCTTGAATTGAAAGACAACGCACCCAACTTAATCAAAACCCTTCAAAAATGGAAGTATATGTATATACTTATATATTAGGGGCTGATTAGGCCCGTGTGTGTTCAAAATCGTGCACAACTAAGAGAGTGCACGTGTGTGGGTGTGCCAAGCCACGTTATTACAAGCGGGGGAAGACTATGCTCCGTTATTACAACCCCGTATCGAATTGAATCTCAAGCAAGTATATAACTAAAGACCGAGTTAGGCACTTACTAGTAGCTGGTCCGTAGAGGCCTTGCTTGAGCGTGGGCTTGGCCTTCGCCTTGGGCTGCAAACGGGAGCTCCGCGAGGGTGAGCGACAAGGGGGGCTGGCCGGCTGCAAGCAAGGGTGTCGCCTTGGTGTGGGGGATTAAAGGGGTTGGGCAAGGTGAGTATGGAGGGTCACTAGGAGGGTATATAGTGTTCGGGAGTATGGCACTAAGGGAAGTTTAAGGGAAGACCGAATGGGACACCTAGAGGAAAAGAAATGGCTGGCCGAGTGGAAGGGATAGTCGGTTGGAGTGGCCGACTAGGGGAATGTGGTGGTGGCGGGCTGCTAGGATAGCTATGGGTGGAGTATGGGAAGGAAACTAGCTAGGTGATGGGGCTAGGTGATAGTGGGGGTAGTGGGTGTAAGGTAGTGCTAGGGGAAGGTCTTAGGAAGTCGAATAGGGTGGCCGGGTATAGCTAGGGTTGGTTAGGTAGTGGCGGGTAGCTAAGGTGACTAAGGCTTGGCCGAGTGGAAGTGGAGAAGGAGCTAGGTAGAGTGTGGGGTACTAACCGGATGAAGAGGCGGCGGGTGGTTGAGGAGCGGCCGGATGTGGGGGCTTGGCTGGTTCGGTCGGGTGAAGAAGATGAGGATGGAGGTGGCTTCGGCTGGAATGGTGGTGGCGGTGGTGGTGTTGGTGGTGGTGGGATGTGGAGCAGGTGGAGCTTGGGGAAGTGGAGGAAGGAGATGACCCGGCTGGGCTTGGGTGAGGGGTTCTAGATAGTTTAGGTGAAAGCTCCCCGCCCCCCCAAGGGGGAGGGTTATATAGGGATGGGTAGGTCGGTTAGGGCTGGGTTTGGGGTAGTGGTTAGGTGGTTTAGGTAGGGTGGTATGAAGATAAGGTGGGCTGGAAAGGGTAGGGCCAGATATTTTAAATACTAGTGGTTTGGGTAGATTGTGGGCTAGGGGTGGTTTAGGGGTTTAGGGCTTGGTTAGGTGGTTGGGTTCTAGGGTGAGGTTTAGTGAGCTAGGTTAGGTGATTAGGCTAGGATTAGGCTAGGTTTAGGGAAATTAACCTAGGTTTAGGGAAGGATTAGGGAAGTGGGTTAGGTGATTAGGTTGGGATTAGGCCGGGATTAGGGAAGTGGGTTAGGTGATTAGGCTCAGATTAGGGGTGGATTAGGGTGGGAGGCTAGGATTAGGTGTTTTGGGTTAGGTTTAGGTGAGGGAGCTCCCTTTTCATGGCCCATAGACCTTAACCACATCATGTTGGTGCAACCCTAGGTTAGGTTTTGGCTAATTACAAGCTAAAACCCACTCAATTAGGCTAACCCACATGATTAACCACAAACATGACACACAAGTAAAGCTTAATTACACCACTCTTGATCTTATCCACCCCCACTCTCTCTCATGCCCATAATCCCACGTGAATTCCAAGTGGGCCCCACCTCCATTTATGAGAAGGTGATGTGGGCCATGGATATGGATATTGGATTGGATTTTTGAATCCAAATCCAAATCCAAGTCCATAGATGGGTTTGGATTGGGATCTGGATATATATGGTCCAGATCCAATCCAAACTGAACTCTGACTCCTTCGAGCTGTGTTCGAAACGGACGATTTGTGCGGGGTCTGATTTGTGCGGGGTCTGAGCACATCAGTGGTCCGAGCATCAGCACTCCGTCTGCGTTGGGTCTTCGCCAACATGATCGTCAGCCTCCGTTTCTGCCTTCCGAAGATGACTTCAAATGACATTTTGATAATAACAGGGTCTTGGACGTTCGAGATCCTGGGGGTATGGATGTGATACAAGAGTTGCTGTGTCGGGCTCGACATGTGCTCCGGTTCCGGGCTCTCTTTGACTTCGCTGGTCCTGTCTTGATTAGGCCAAGCTGCTTTGGGGTTTCAAAAACCTGTTTTAAAAGGTTTTCAAAAGCCATATTATATATTTTTGAAATATGAAGTTTAAAACATATATACAGGGTTGTCTGGAAGGCTCCTGGGTTTCCAGACTCAAAATGGCCCTTTGGGGCTGCTTGTACAAAACCAGGTTTGTTTAAGAAATTCGTGGGATTTGGGGGTGTTTACAGTAGTGATCCTAGGTGAGAGTCACCCACAGCTTCAGGGGATCATAAACTCCCCTTGTTTATCAAGCTCCTAGGCCCATGAGGCTAACCTGGGGCAAATTATGGTTGAGCCACCTCGGCTCATATTAAACAACCCTAGGAAGGTTGTATGAGTGAAGGGGCCACCCAAAGAAGGCCCCCTCCCGATTCTAATCCTTATAGGAAAACCTAAGCGTTCCCTATTTCCAAAGTCCCTGGACAAGAAGCCATATGAGCACAATATGGATGATAGCATGTTCCAGGACCACGACTTATATCAAACCTTTTCAAAAAACAAAAAGTCATGGAACATGTTGTTGAACATGGGCTACACGCCCTACAAGAGTCTAGGGGCACAGAATCAGGGTCTCCTAGAGCCCATCCTTCCTAGGGCCAATCCAAGCCGATATGGGATCGGCTATACTCCCCGAATACCGCCGGAGCCACCCCTTGTGACCACCTGTGTCAACGGTGCCCCAGAACCTGCCTTAGAAGAGACCTACGATTTAGATCTCCTATTCCGAGTCTAACCCGTAGTGTTTTCCCTTTGTAGGTATGACGGAAGATCCCTTTTCTAAAAATACAAAAACATTTGAAAAGCTTAAAATCAAAAAAATCGAAAAACAAGAAAAACCAAAAACAATGGAAAAACCTTTGTATAGTTCCCAAGGTTCTTGTTTTACAAAAACCCAAAAAAATAGAAAATTTGGAAAATACCAAAAAGATTTTGTACATAGCTGCTCCTGGTAGGACTTTGGCAAAAGAAAAGGATTTCGAAAGAAACGTCGTCTGCATAGCCAGACCAAAAATTTCGAAATCGCTTGAAAATCCATGTACAAAACCAGATCATTTTGAAAACCATGCATCAAATTCCCCCGAGTCTATAGCCGACGAGAATGATCAAAGCCCAGAGGTGGATCCCCTTGAGGAAGATCCCACTTCTGAGCTCCCAGAATTTCATAAGATTCTCGATTTTGAAAAACCTTCCCAATCAGTAGGAGGAGATTTCATAGAGGTGAACCTAGGGGATGATTCCAATCCCAAAACCATCAAAATAGGCGCATGCTTGCATGAAACTGAAAGGTTAGCATTCATTGCATTTCTACGAACCTATTTAGATGTGTTTGCATGGACGTATGAAGACATGCCGGGCATAGATCCCAGCATTGTCGAACATCGTCTTCCCTTAGATGCAAGTGTAAAACCCATAAAGCAGAAGCTTAGAAAAATACACCTGAATGTGCACACGTAAGTCAAAGAGGGTTTAGAAGATCTACTAAAAGCCGGATTTATAAAACCCATTGCGTATTCTGATTGGTTATCAAATATCGTTGTAGTTCGAAAAACCAATGGGAAAATTCGAATATGCATCGATTTCAGAAACCTCATATAAAGCCACTCCAAAGGATAATTATCCTTTACCAAACATAGATTTGATAGTCGATAGTACTGCAAATCATGAAATGTTTTCATTCATGGATGGCTATTCAGGCTATAATTAAATCAAACTAAGCCCACGAGATCAGGGTAAGACCGCCTTCACAACCCCATGGGGCACGTACTGCTATACAATCATGCCCTTTGGTTTGAAAAATGCTGGCGCAACATGCCAATGAGCCATGACCACGATCTTCCATGATCAAATTCATGAGCTTGTAGAAGTGTATGTAGATGATCTCTAGGCGAAATCCAAAACCCGATGCACCCATATTGAATGTTTACAAAAGATTTTTGAAAGGCTTAGGCTTTACAAAGTAAAGCTAAACCCTCAAAAATGTGTGTTCGGGGTAGAATCAAGGAAGCTTCTAGGCTTTATGGTGAGCCAAAGGGGAATAGAAGTCGACCCTCTAAGTGTCGAGCCATCATAGACATGGCTCCACCCTCCAATCTCACCCAAATCCGTAGCCTCCGGGGTCGGTTACAATCTGTTCGCCGATTCATATCGAATCTGGCCACTAGATGCGAACCCTTCAACAAACTGTTGAGGAAGGGCACGAAATTCTTATGGGATGACGAATGCCAGAAGTCCTTCGAGAGACTTAAGACATACTTGGTTAATCCCCCTGTTTTGAACCCTCCAGAGCAAGGAAAACCGCTTTTACTATACATCTCCGTGCATGCAAATGCTTTAGGAGCCCTGTTGGCTCAATACGAGGATGACACCCATAAGGAGTATGCCATCTACTATATTTCAAAAACTCTCTTGGCTTATGAACGAAATTATCAAGCCATGGAGAAGACGTGCTTGGCCCTAGTCTGGGCCTGCCAGAAATTCAGACACTATTTCCTAGATCATGAGATCTGGATAGTGTCCAAGCTTGATCCAATCAAGCACTTGTTCGAAAAACCCATTCTCACGGGTAGATTGGGCAAATGGCAACTCCTTCTAATGGAGTATGATCTGAAATACCATCACCAGATCTCCATTAAGGGGCAAGCCCTAGCAGATTACGTGGCTGAATTCCCCTTAGAGGACGCATATCCCACTCTTGTCGAAATGCCTGATGAAGGCATATGGCAAAACCATTTTCAAAACCACATTTTGGCAAATTCTTTCGAAAACCAAGTGTGGAAGATGCACTTCGATGGGGCAGGAAACCAACGAGGGGCTGGTGCTGGGGTCATCCTAATCTCCCCTTAAAAGGGTGAGATTCCCATAGCAGTCCGCTTAGATTTTGAATGTTCCAACAACGTAGCTGAGTATGAAGCACTCATACAAGGCTTCAGAATTTCGAAAACTCTAGGGGCATCATGCATTGAGGTCTTTGGAGATTCGCTCCTTGTCATAAACCAGGTTTTGAAAATTTGGCAAGTACGTAATGAGAAACTACTTCCATATCACGAGTTGGCCACTCGATTGGTCCAATCCTTCCAGTCGTGTAAACTCACACACGTAGGAAGAGAGGATAATGGCATCGCCGATGCCCTCTCCTCCTTGGGTTCAGCCCAGAAGGTCGGTCCCATTTCAAGGACCAGATCTTTGGAAATATGGCATGCGCCCCACCCATCCACACACGACTTGGATATTTGCCAAAATAACCCAGAGTCTATTGAAAAACCCTGGTTTTATGACATAAAACAATTTTTAGAAAATGGGGGATTCACCGAGGATGCCACATCCAAAGATAAGGCATTCATTCGTAAGATTTCGACCCGATACACCATTCTGGGTGGGGTTTTATACAAAAAAAGTTTTACCGGCATTCTGCTTAGGTGTATTGACCTAGAGGAGGCTAGGATAGTGATGCACGAGTTCCACAATGGAGAATGTGGAGGTCATGTTAATGCCAACATGACGGCAATGAAAATACTTAGAGGGGGTTATTTCTGGTCCACCCTGAAAAAGGATTGTCACGATCATGTTAGGAAATGTCATCCATGCCAAGTGCATGGGCACGCCATTCATATCCCATCATCTGCATTGCATTCTGTGGTCAGCCCCTGGCCATTTACCATGTGGGTGTTTGACATCATAGGCCCAATATTTCCAAAGGCCTCGAATGGGCATCGATTTATTTTAGCAGCCACGGAGTATTTCTCCAAGTGGGTGGAAGCCATTTCCCTAACCAATGTGATGGGGCAACATGTGGTGGCTTTCATCCGGAGGAATATCTTGGCTCGATTTGGGGTTCCACGAGACCTTGTGTCTGATAATGGCACCCCATTCAAGAACAAGCGGATGGTTAAGTTGTGCAACACGTATGGCATAACTCACCACTTCTCCTCGCCCTACTACCCTCAAGGCAACGGCCAAGCCGAAGCCACAAACAAGACTCTCATTAGCATAATTGAGAAAACCATAGAGAAGGGTAGGACGTGGCACGAGAAGCAGGATAAAGCCTTATGGGCTTATAGGACTTCCATCCAGACTCCCACGAATGCCACACCATTCGAATTGGTCTATGGCACAAACGCCATTCTTCCCATTCATACTCAACTGCATTCATTCCATACATCCATAGCACTCGACCTCCCCCTATAGACGCTTCAGCATGCTAGGATGGCCGAACAAGATTTGCTAGATGAGAGGCGACTCCTTGCCATGGATCATGCTCGTGCATACCGGCAAAGGATAGCCCGACATTATAGCAAACACATGAGACCTCGCCACTTTGAAGTGGGAGATCTGGTCTTAAAAACCATCCATCATCGTGGCCCACACCCCCTAGGCAAGTGGCGCCCCAACTGGGATGGACCCTATTTTGTACGAGCAACCACTACGAACAACTCGTATTGGTTGATTGATGTACAAGGTAGGAATTTAGCAGATCCTATCAATGTTCAATACTTAAAGAAATATCATGTGTAGGATCTGGATTAAATTCCATTTTTCGAAAAATTTTAGGGATAGTTGCCCTGAGACAAGTGAATAAGGTGCAAAGGCAAACTCGTGTGACCCTAAGTGAGAGAATTCGCACTTGTGAAAGAGCGGAGTCTTCAAAATCATGGTTACATTTCAAAATCCTTCTTCTTACAAAGAAAGGCCTAGTTCAACATAGCAAGATACTTGCAAGTGGTACGTGCTATTTCTAAATAGGCTGATCTGGAATGGATCGAGTGTAGGCTTGGGATAAGTCCACCCCTCTTCTCTTCTCCTTCCAAAAGGAAAACAAAAGCCCAAACAAAGGGAATTTCCCATTCAAAGTATCTTTCCAAAAGAAAGAAACCAGAATTCAAAAGAAAAATCGATTCTCTTATGAAAAAGAGGGATTAAAGAAAAAATACTCCCAAAGGGAGACCCTCGATGAAAAAAAGGAAAAAGAGGCCAAAAAGCTCAAAAAGAGCAGTTTTCTACCCTCTGTGCCTCAAACCACGGGACGTTTCAGAAGGGACCGTGGTATCTCTCTCCCATCCCTGGCTTATCCCAAGCTAAAGCATGGTTCATTTCAAGGAATCCTAAAGTAAAAATAGGATTTACTTACTTGAATTTCATCTTGTTTGAGAATTCGACGTTTCGAGTAAGGCGTAGGAATTTGAAATACAACTTGTTTTCTTATAAAACCTCCGCTAGATAAGCGAGTGTTAAGACTCAAACAAGGGCAAGCACGAAGAGCTCGAGATCCTTAGGATCGAGGCTCAAGACAGTTGTCCCTTTTGTAAATAGTTTTGTAAATAAGTTTTGAAAACCGAACATCGAACAGCATAGGATTTTGGCTCACTTGGACAAGCAGGCCTTGTAAGTCTCTAGAGTTCGACCACATCTGGTCTCTGGGAGGTCGCCACTCTTGGCACCACACCCATGTCATCTGCATTCCATGCATGGCACTTGCATAAACACGATCCCATTTTAGGACCAGATTCCATAGCAAACCCTTTGGCGTGATATCTCCTCCTACCAGAGTTTTAAATTGAGATTTTGTTAAAAGATTGGGGCGATCCCATATTCTTCGTGGCTAGATCTAGGGAGATACTGAAAGGGGTGTTTGTCATCTTTGCCCTTATCCAAATCGATTTGGACAAGGCCAAAGAGGGGCATCTGTAAACACCCCGAAATCCCACGAATTTCTCAAACCCATCTGGTTTTGCAAAAGCAGCCCCAAAGGGCTATTTTGAGTCTGGAAACCCAGGAGCCTTCAAGACAACCCTGTATATATGTTTTAAACTTTATATTTCAAAAATACATAATAAGGCTTTTGAAAACCCTTTTAAAACATGTTTTGAAACCCCGAAGCAGCTTGGCCTAATCCAGACAGGACCAGGAGAGCTAAGGAGAGCCCAGAACCGAAGCACTTGTCGAGCCCGGCACAACAACTCTTGTCTCAAATTCACACCCCCAGGATCTCGAACGTCCAAGACCCTGTTATCATCGAAACATTGTTTGAAGTCATATCCGAAAGGCGAAAACAGAGGCAGACGATCATGTTGGTGAAGACCCAACGCAGACGGAGCACTGATGCTGTCAGGCCCCGCACAAACCGTCTGTTTCGAACACAGCTCGAAGGAGTCAGAGTTCAATTTGGATCAGATTTGGACCATATATATCCAGATCCCAATCCAAACCCATGTATGGACTTGGATTTGGATTTGGATTCAAAAATCCAATCCAATATCCATATCCATGGCCCACATCACCTTCTCATAAATGGAGGTGGGGCCCACTTGAATTTCATGTGGGATTATGGGCATGAGAGAGAGTGGGGGTGGATAAGATCAAGTGTGTGTTGTAATTAAGCTTGACTTGTGTGTCAAGTTTGGGGTTAGTCATGTGGGTTAATTAAGTGGGTTTAAGCTTGTAATTAGCCAAAACCTAACCTAGGGTTGCACCAACATGAAGTGGTTAAGGTCTATGGGCCATGCAAAGGGAGCTCCTTCACCTAAACCTAACCAAAAATGCCTAATCCTAGCCTTCCACCCTAATCCGCCCCTAATCTGAACCTAATCACCTAACCTACTTCCCTAATCCCGGCCTAATCCCAACCTAATCACCTAACCCACTTCCCTAATCCTTCCCTAAACCTAGGTTAATTTCCCTAAACCTAGCCTAATCCTAGCCTAATCACCTAACCTAGCCCACTAAACCTCACCCTAGAACCAACCCACCTAACCAAACCCTAAACCTCTAAACCACCCCTAGCCCACAACCTACCCAAACCACTTGTATCTAAAATATCTGGCCCTACCCTTTCCAGCCCACCTTATCATCATACCACCCTACCTAAACCACCTAACCACTACCCCAAAACCAGCCCTAACCGACCTAACCGAGCCCTATATAAACCACCCCCCTTGGGGGCGGGTTTCACAACCAAGAAGCCCACCCATTCCCAGCCGGGTCCTCCCCTTTCCCACTCAGCCGAATCCCCTTCTGCTCCACCTACTCCACGTCCAGCTACCACCTCTGCCACCACCTCCCAGCCGAGTATCACCACCACCTCTGCCACCACCTTCCAGCCGAACGCCACCACCTGCACCACTTCCTTCCAGCCGAGCGCCACCCTCTCTTCGTCCGGTAACCCCCCTACACCCTACCATACCACCTCTTCACTCCCTCTCCACTCTCAGCCACCTAATCCACTCCCATAGCACCCTTACACTAGCCCTTCCACTTGTTGCCACCAGCCCCACTCAGCTGAACCCATAGCACCCTAACTACCCGCCACCACCTAGACCTTCTAGCTCCACTCGGCCACCCTAACAACCCGCCAACCTTAAGTGTCCCATTCGATCTTCCCTTGAACTTCCCTTAGTGCCATACTCCCCCAACACTACACTCCCCCTAGTGACCTTACCTAGCCCCTTTAATCCCACACGTCAAGGCGACACCCTTGCTAGCAGCCGACCACATTCAAGGCACCCGACCAACACCCCTTGTCGTTCAACCTCGCGGAGCTCCCTTTTGCAGCCCAAGGCGAAGGCCAAGCCCACGCTCAAGCAAGGCATCTTCGGACCAGCTATTAGTAAGTGCCTAACTCAGTCTTTAGTTGTATACTTGCTTGAGATTCAATTCGATATGGGGTTGTAATAACGGAGCATAGTCTCCCCCCGCTTGTAATAACGTGGCTTGGCACACCCACACACGTGCACTCTCTTAGTTGTGCACGATTTTGAACACACACGGGCCTAATCAGCCCCTAATACATAAATATATATATATATATACTTTGATTTTGTATGGTTTTGCTCAAGTTGGGGTGTGTTGTCTGTCAATTCAAGCACTCACACACATTGAGCCTTCGCTCTTATTTGAAAGACCCAAGTAAGGGCCGACCTATACTATTTGGGTTTTCATTTCATGTCGTGTGTGTAAGTCTTTCAATTCAAGCACTCACACACATTGAGCCTTCGCTCTTATCTGAAAGACCCAAGTAAGGGCCGACTTATACTATTTGGGTTTAATTTCATGTTGTGTGCGTAGTACTTCAATTCAAGCACTCACACACATTGAGCTTTCGCTCTTACTCCCAAGACCTTAGTCAAGGCCTACTGCAGTTATATTTGGGTTTCATTTCATGTTGTGTGCGTAGTACTTCAATTCAAGCACTCACACACATTGAGCTTTTGCTCTTATTCCCAAGACCTTTGTTAAGGCCATACTGCAATTTATATTTGGGTTTAATTTCATGTCGTGTGTGTAAGTCTTTCAATTCAAGCACGCACCCACATTGAGCCTTCGCTCTTATTTGCAAGACCCGAGTAAGGGCCCATATACCTACTCTATATACATATCTCCCTTCGGCATTTACTTTACAAGTCATTTCCCTTCGGTCATTTCCCTTCGATTATTTCCCTTCGATTATTTCCCTTCAGTATTGTCTTTACATTCGGGTTTTCCCTTTGGAGTAGCGTGAGTTTGCATTGCATCTACGCCATACCACGAGGTAGGACGCATATTGCATCAAAGCAAGCCCCGCTCGAATTCGCCCATGTAGTGGAGTGTTCATAACACACAAACTAGGTGGCCCATAAAGGGATAAAAGGAAAGACTTAGGCACGTGCAAATCCACGTGATCTAAAATTTGCAATCGCATCTAAAAGACCCAAATTAGACACCTCGAATTGCTTCGTAGGCTTTCTATCCCAAAAAACTTGATTTTTGCAAAGCTTACAGACTGAAAGTCTGCGACGACAAGAGCTCACTTGCTCACAGTCGCCACGTTAGAAGTCAGTTTATAATATATCTTCGCTAGCTTAGGTAAGCTAGCTGGCATGCCCTGTTTACACAAATAGGCATTAGACGCATAAGAGGATCCGCTCCAAGCCCTGAAAAGGTGAGAGGCAGGGATTTTTCGCGCGTCTACACCCGGGTCCTCCACTTCCCAGCTCAGCCGAATCCCCTCCTGCTCCACCTGCTCCACGTCCAGCCACCACATCCGCCACTACCTCCCAGCCATCACCCGGCCGAACTCCATCCTGCGCATCCCAACCATCCGGCTGCTCCCCTTCCATCCGCCACCACCCCTTCACTCGGTTAGTATCCTACACTCCACCTTACTCCTTCTTCACTCCCTCTCCACTCTCAACCACCTAACCCCCTACCATATCACCCTAACACCAGCCATTCCACTTGCTGCCACCACTCCCCCTCGGTCAGGCCTATAATCACCCTAACTACCCGCCACCACCTAGGCACCTTAGCTCCATTCGGCCACCCTATCCGACTCCCTAAGACCTGCCCATACCACCCCAATACACCGACTACACCCACTACCACCTGGCCCCATCTCCTAGCTAGTTCCCTTCCCTTACACCACTCCTAGCCATCCTAGCAAACCGCCACCATCAAGTCCTCCTAGTCGGCCACTCCAACCGACAACCATTCCACTCGGCCACCCTAGCAATCCGTCAACTTTAGGTGCCCCATTAGATCTTCCCTTAAGCTTCCCCTAAGTGCCATACTCCCATAGTGAGCCTACTTAGCCCCTTTAATCCCACACGTCAAGGCGGCACCTTTGCTAGCACCCGGCCACCTTCAAGGCACTCGGCCAGCACCCCTTGCCGTTCAACCTCGCGGAGCTCCCTTTTATAGCCCAAGGCGAAGGCCAAGCCCACGCTCAAGCAAGGCATCTTCAGACCGGCTATTAGTAAGTGCCTAACTCGGTCTTTAGTTGTATACATGCTTGAGATTGAATTCGATACGGGGTTGTAATAACAGAGCATAGTCTCCCACCGCTTGTAATAACGTGGCTTGGCACACCCACACACGTGCACTCTCTTAGTTGTGCACGATTTTGAACACACACGGGCCTAATCAGCCCCTAATACATAAATATATACATATACTTTAATTTTTTGTAGGGTTTTACTTAAGTTGGGTGTGTTGTCTTTCAATTCAAGCACTCACACACATTGAGCCTTCGCTCTTATTTGAAAGACCCAAGTAAGGGCCGACCTATACTATTTGGGTTTTCATTTCATGTTGTGTGTGTAAGTCTTTCAATTCAAGCACTCACACACATTGAGCCTTCGCTCTTATTTGAAAGACCCAAGTAAGGGCCGACCTATACTATTTGGGTTTTCATTTCATGTCGTGTGTGTAAGTCTTTCAATTCAAGCACTCACACACATTGAGCCTTCGCTCTTATTTGAAAGACCCAAGTAAGGGCCGACCTATACAATTTGGGTTTAATTTCATGTTGTGTGCGTAGTACTTCAATTCAAGCACTCACACACATTGAGCTTTCGCTCTTATTCCCAAGACCTTAATCAAGGCCATACTGCAAGTTATATTTGGGTTTAATTTCATGTTGTGTGTGTAAGTCTTTCAATTCGAGCACGCACCCACATTGAGCCTTCGCTCTTATTTGCAAGATCCGAGTAAGGGCCCATATACATACTCTATATATATATCTCCCTTCGGCATTTACATTACAAGTCATTTCCCTTCGGTTAATTACCTTCGATTATTTCCCTTCGGTTATTTCCCTTCGGCATTGTCTTTACATTCGGGTTTTCCCTTTAGAGTAGCGTGAGTTTGCATTGCATCTACGCCATACCACGAGGTAGGACGCATATTGCATCAAAGCAAGCCCCGCTCATAATTCACCCATGTAGTGGATCATAACACACAAACTAGGTGGCCCATAAAGGGATAAAAGGAATGACTTAGGCACGTGCAAATCCACGTGATCTAAAATATGCAATCGCATCTAAAAGACCCGAATTAAACACCTCGAACCGCTTCGTAGGCTTTCTATCCCAAAAAACTCGATTTTTGCAAAGCGTACAGACTGACCCTTGCGCATCGGTGCAAGAAGGTCTGCGACGACAAGAGCCCACTTGCTCACAGTCGCCACGATTAGAAGTCAGTTTAATATCTTCGCTAGTTTAGGTAAGCTAGCTGGCACGCCCTGTTTATATAAATAGGCCTTAGACGTACGAGAGGATCCACTCCAAGCCCAGAAAAGGCGAAGAGGCGTGGGGATTTTCGCGCGTCTACAAAGATTGGCATGCCCGGTGGGACGTTAGCCTTTCAAAAATCGAGTTTTAAGGTAGAAGTTTTTGCAAAAATTTTGTTAAAAAGGTATCATTTTAACTTTTTTCTTTGCTTGTACTTAGGACATTTTGAAAAAGCTTGAAAAGCATGTCAAAATCCAATCCAAGTGAAGTATCGAGCCAAGGCTCATGCACATCAAGTTCTCACTCTAGGAGGATTTTCAAAAACAAAATAAAACTAGATGAGATCGAGGACCTGAGAAGGGAGTTTGAGGCCAAAATCGATGCTCTCAGCCAAGAGGCTGAAGTAGGCGATTCATGTTCATCAAATGGTGAACAAAGGCCTAAGAAAAAATTTGAAAAACCTCGCAAGCACAAAGAGGCCTCCGTAATGGAAGGCAACCAATACCACGAGTCCTTCACACAAAAGGACCGTAAAGCCCTACAGCAGTTGCTGAAAGGGCAGAATAAAGAGAAAAGAAGCTACGCCCTGTCTGATTTCCTTCCTATGGATTACGAAACAGACAGTGACGATGAAATACCGAACTTCCATCGGTATGATGGCATGGGAGACCCTAGGTCTCACTTGCAGCTTTTCTCGCGTCGAGCCCATAAGAAGAAAAAGGACTCGATGAAATGGGTGTATTGGTTTCCTTTATCCCTTAAAGGCACAGCTGCCAAATGGCTGGCTTCCTACGACTTAAGCCAGTTCGCTACTTTTGAAGAGTTAGCGAACTGCTTCATGCAAAGATTTGCACACAACGTAGAAGTCACGCCGACTCTGAATACCTTAAGGGATACAAAGCAAGGCATGAACAAAGACGTACATGCCTTCATTATAAGATGGAGGTCGCTTTTGGGCCAAGTGCGAGAGCCCATATCCGAAGGATGCGTAGTCATGCTCATCCTGGATAACTTCAAAAGCGAGTTAAAAACCCTTCTCTCGCTCCATGAGATCTCAACTTTCCATAAGTTGATCAAAAAGGCCTCCCTTTTCGAAACCAACTTGCAAAAAGGGACATACGATTACTTGTGGAAAGGAAGTGCCGTTTCCAAAACCCGCTTGGAAAAGCCCATCACATACGGGCTACCCACAATGGACAAAGGGACAAAGCCCATAAAATCGCCAATCTCCGAGTGGATCCAGGCGTGGCAGGCAGTTCTAAACATTTTGAAAAATTAGAAAATAAGAGGGAGCGAAACTTTCAAAAACCAGTTGAAAAACGGGAGTACACTCCACTGGGGCAACCTGTGTCGGAGGTCCTAGACCTCCTACTTGCCCAGGGCATGATAGAACTCTCTGAAATCCCCGAAGGAGTCTCTTCCAAAGGGGGGTATTTAAACCGATTTTGTAAGTATCATCGGCTCAAAGGCCATGATACCAAACGCTGCTTCTCTCTTTTGAATAAAATTGAGAACTTGATAGCAGAAGGCCGGCTCCAGGTCACTGCGGAACCTGAGCCACCTCAAGCTATCTTCAAAGAACCCTTTCCCAAACACGTCAGTAGCAGTGGGAAAGGAAAAGAGGTATGTACCCTCACCATTTCCAAGGAACTAGCGCAAAACCAGAGTCTGGTCGACCCACTTGTGCGCCCATTCTTGTACTGTACAAGAAGCCCGCCCAAGTCATCATTCGGGGACCACCAAAAGTGGAATCCCCGGCAAAACCAGCTTTAAAAATCCAAGGTTCTCCTCAGCTCATCCATAGAGCCAAATTTAGCGCGAAACCTAGGCTGGTCGTGGGGGAAGTAACTAGATCCGGGAGGATCTATCAAACCCTGCACCTTCAAGGTGCTCAAAAGGTGGTCAATGTGCCTGGCCCCTAAAAACGATGTATCCCTAGTGTTCTGCCAAAAGCAGATAAGGACAAAGTCATCCTAAATCCTTATGACTTCGAAAACCACCTTTCAAAGATTCCTATTCACATGTCTATCTTAGAGCTTATACAAACCTCGCCTAGGCATAGACTTGTATTAGAGAAAATTCTAGAAAGGGCCAAGGTTGATTCGAACATAAGTCTGGAATCCTTGTCTGCCCAAGTGGCTTTATTAGGAGCAAAATCGCCCATCACTTTCTCGGAAGATGATGTAGATAGACCCTACGAAACCCATAACCAGGCCCTGCATATCGAGGTGGTTCTAAACAACCACTCTCTCGACAGGTGCCTAGTCGATGGTGGAGGAGGGCTCAACATCCTTCCACTTCATGTGGCATATAAAATCGGAGTCACCTTAACTTCAGTGAACCCAAGCCCCATCGTTATCACTGGGTACGATGGGAATGCATCTAGACCTTTAGGATCCATCGAACTCCCAATGGAAACGGGAGGGATCGAACACACGGGGGTGTTCCATGTCCTGGACATCCACCCCCATTATAACCTGTTGCTGGGAAGGCCCTGGATACACAGCTTGTGCGCTGTGCCATCCACCTTCCACAGGTGTGTCAAGATCCCTTTTAGGGACCAGGTCGTAATGATCCTAAGTGAGAGTCACCCACAGCTTCAGGGGATCATAAACTCCCCTTGTTTATCGAGCTCCCAGGCCCATGAGGCTAACCTGGGGAAAATTATGGTTGAGCCACCTCGGCTCGTGTTAAACAACCCTAGGAAGGTTGTGTGTGTGAAGGGGCCACCCAAAGCAGGCCCCCTCCCGATTCTAACCCTTCTAGGAAATCCCAAGCGTTCCCTATTTCCAAAGCCCCTGGACAAGAGGCCATATGAGCACAATATGGACGACAGCATGTTCTAGGACCACGACTTGTATCAAACTTTTTCAAAAAATAAAAAGTCGTGGAACATGTTGTTGAACATGAGCTACACGCCCTACAAGAGTCTAGGGGCGCAGAATCAGGGTCTCCTAGAGCCCATCCTTCCTAGGGCCCACCCAAGCCGATATCGGATCGGCTATACTCCCCGAATATCGCCGGAGCCACCCCCTGTGACCACCTGGGTCAAGGGTGCCCCGGAACCTGCCTTAGAAGAGACCTACGATTTAGATATCCTATTCCCAGTCTAACCCGTAGTGTTTTCCCTTTGTAGGTATGACGGAAGATCCCTTTTCTAAAAATACAAAAACATTTGAAAAGCTTAAAATCAAAAAAATCGAAAAACAAGAAAAACCAAAAACAATGGAAAAACAAAAACTCGAAAATAGAGTGCTTTGTATAGTTCCCAAGGTTCTTGTTTTACAAAAACCCAAAAAAATCGAAAATTTGGAAAATACCAAAAAGATTTTGTACATAGATGCTCCTGGTAGGACTTTGGCAAAAGAAAAGGATTTCAAAAGAAACGTCGTCTGCATAGCCAGACTAAAATTTTCGAAATCACTTGAAAATCCAAGTACAAAACCAGGTCATTTTGAAAACCACGCATCAAATTCCCTCGGGTCTATAGCCCACGAGAATGATCAGAGCCCAGAAGTGGATCCCCTTCAGGAAGATCCCACTTCTGAGCTCCCAGAATTTCATAAAATTCTCGATTTTGAAAGACCTTCCCAATCAGTAGGAGGAGATTTCATAGAAGTAAACCTAGGGGATGATTCAAATCCAAAAACCATCAAAATAGGCGCATGCTTGCATGAAACTGAAAGGTTAGCATTCATGGCATTTCTACAAACCTATTTAGATGTGTTTGCATGGACGTATGAAGACATGCTGGGCATAGACCCCAGCATTGTCGAGCATCGTCTTCCCTTAGATAAGGGTGTAGAACCCATAAAGCAGAAGCTTAGGAAAATACAACCGAATGTACACACTCAAGTCAAAGAGGGTTTAGAAGATCTATTAAAAGCCGAATTTATAAAACTCATTGCGTATTCTGATTGGTTGTCAAATATCGTTGTAGTTCGAAAAACCAATGGGAAAATTCGAATATGCATCGATTTCAGAAACCTCAATACAGCCACTCCAAAGGATAATTATCCTTTACCAAACATAGATTTGATAGTCGATAGTACTGCAAATCATGAAATGTTTTCATTTATGGATGGCTATTTAGGCAATAATCAAATTAAACTAAGTCCACGAGATCAGGGTAAGACCGCCTTCACAACCCCATGGGGCACGTACTGCTATACAGTCATGCCCTTTGGTTTGAAAAATGTCGGCGCAACATACCAACGAGCCATGACCACGATCTTTCATGATCAGATTCATGAGCTCGTAGAAGTGTATGTAGATGATCTCTAGGCGAAATCCAAAACCCGATGCACCCATATCGAATGTTTACAAAAGATTTTCAAAAGGCTTACGCTTTACAAAGTAAAGCTAAACCCTCAAAAATGTGTGTTCGGGGTAGAATCAGGGAAGCTTCTAGGCTTTATGGTGAGCCAAAGGGGAATAGAAGTCGACCCCTCTAAGTGTCAAGCCATCATATACATGGCTCCAACCTCTAATCTCACCCAAATCTGTAGCCTCCAGGGTCGTTTACAATCCGTTCGCCGATTCATATCGAATCTGGCAACTAGATGCGAACCCTTCAACAAACTGTTGAGGAAGGGCACGAAATTCTTATGGGATGACGAATGTCAGAAGTCCTTCGAGAGACTGAAGGCATACTTGGTTAATCCCCCCGTTTTGAACAATCCAAAGCAAGGAAAACGGCTTTTATTATACATCTCCGTGCATGCGAATGCTTTAGGAGCCCTGTTGGCTCAATACGAGGATGACACCCATAAGGAGTATGCCATCTACTACATTTCGAAAACTCTCTTGGCTTATGAACGAAATTATCAAGCCATGGAGAAGACGTGCTTGGCCCTAGTCTGGGCCTGCCAGAAATTTAGACACTATTTCCTAGATCATGAGATCTGGATAGTGTCCAAGCTTGATCCAATCAAGCACTTGTTCGAAAAACCCATTCTCACGGGTAGATTGGGCAAATGGCAACTCCTTCTAATGGAGTATGATCTGAAATACCATCACCAGATCTCCATTAAGGGGCAAGCCCTAGCAGATTACGTGGCTGAATTCCCCTTAGAGGACGCATATCCCACTCTTGTCGAAATGCCTGATGAAGGCATATGGCAAAACCATTTTCAAAACCACATTTTGGCAAATTCTTTCGAAAACCAAGTGTGGAAGATGCACTTCGATGGGGCAGGAAACCAACGAGGGGCTGGTGCTGGGGTCATCCTAATCTCCCCTTAAAAGGGTGAGATTCCCATAGCAGTCCGCTTAGATTTTGAATGTTCCAACAACGTAGCTGAGTATGAAGCACTCATACAAGGCTTCAGAATTTCGAAAACTCTAGGGGCATCATGCATTGAGGTCTTTGGAGATTCCCTCCTTGTCATAAACCAGGTTTTGAAAATTTGGCAAGTACGGAATGAGAAACTACTTCCATATCACGAGTTGGCCACTCGATTGGTCAAGTCCTTCCAATCGTGTAAACTCACACACGTAGGAAGAGAGGACAATGGCATCGCCGATGCCCTCTCCTCCTTGGGTTCAGCCCTAAAGGTCGATCCCATTTCAGGGACCAGATCTTTGGAAATATGGCATGCGCCCCACCCATCCACACATGACTTGGATATTTGCCAAAATAACCCAGAGTCTATTGAAAAACCCTGGTTTTATGACATCAAACAGTTTTTAGAAAATGGGGGATTCGCCGAGGATGCCACATCCAAAGATAAGGCATTCATTCGTAAGATTTCGACCCGATACACCATTCTGGGTGGGGTTTTATACAAAAGAAGTTTTACCTGCATTCTGCTTAGGTGTATCGACCTAGAGGAGGCTAGGATAGTGATGCATGAATTCCACGATGGAGAATGTGGAGGTCATGTTAATGCCAACATGATGGCAATAAAAATACTTAGAGGGGGCTATTTTTGGTCCACCCTGAAGAAGGATTGCCACGATCATGTTAGGAAGTGTCATCCATGTCAAGTGCATGGGCACGCCATTCATATCCCTTCATCTGCATTGCATTCCGTGGTCAGCCCCTGGCCATTTACCATGTGGGCGTTTGACATCGTAGGCCCCATATTTCCAAAGGCCTCGAATGGGCATCGATTTATTTTAGCAGCCACGGAGTATTTCTCCAAGTGGGTGGAAGCCATTTCCCTAACCAATGTGATGGGGCAACATGTGGTGGCTTTCATCCGGAGGAATATCTTGGCTCGATTTGGGGTTCCACGAGACCTTGTGTCTGATAATGGTACCCCATTCAAGAATGAGCGGATGGTTAAGTTGTGCAACACGTATGGCATAACTCACCACTTCTCCTCGCCCTACTACCCTCAAGGCAATGGCCAAGCCGAAGCCACAAACAAGACTCTCATTAGCATAATTGAGAAAACCTTAGAGAAGGGTAGGACGTGGCACGAGAAGCTGGATGAAGCCTTATGGGCTTATAGGACTTCCATCCGGACTCCCACGAATGCCACACCATTCGAATTGGTCTATGGCACAAACGCCATTCTTCCCATTCATACCCAACTGCATTCATTTCACACATCCATTGCACTCGACCTCCCCCTAGAGACGCTTCAGCATGCTAGGATGGCCGAACTAGATTTGCTAGATGAGAGGCGACTCCTTGCCATGGATCATGCTCGTGCATACCGGCAAAGGATAGCCCGACATTATAGCAAACACATGAGACCTCGCCACTTTGAAGTGGGGGATCTGGTCTTAAAAACCATCCATCATCGTGGCCCACACCCTCTGGGAAAGTGGCGCCCCAACTGGGATGGACCCTATGTTGTACGAGCAACCACTACGAACAATTCGTATTGGTTGATCGATGTAGAAGGTAGGAATTTAGCAGATCCTATCAATATTCAATACTTAAAGAAGTATCATGTGTAGGATTTGGATTAAATTCCAGTTTTTCGAAAATTTTAGGGATAGCTGCCCTGAGACAAGAAAATAAGGTGCAAAGGCAAAGTCGTGTGACCCTGAGTGAGAGAATTCGCACTTGTGAAAGAGCGGAGTCTTCAAAATCGTGGTTACATTTCAAAATCCTTCTTCTTACAAAGAAAGGCCTAGTTCAATATACCAAGATACTTGCAAGTAGTACGTGCTATTTCTAAATAGGCTGATCTGGAATGGATCGAGTGTAGGCTTGGGATAAGTACTCCCCTCTTCTCTTCTCCTTCCAAAAGGAAAACAAAAGCCCAAACAAAGGGAATTTCCCATTCAAAGTCTCTTTCCAAAAGAAAGAAACCAGAATTCAAAAGAAAAATCGATTCTCTTGTGAAAAAGAGGGATTAAAGAAAAAATACTCCCAATGGGAGACCCTCGATGAAAAAAAGGAAAAAGAGGTCAAAAAGCTCAAAAAGAGCGGTTTTCCGCCCTCTATGCCTCAAACCACGGGACGCTTCAGAAGGGACCGTGGTATCTCTTTCCCATCCCTAGCTTATCCCAAGCTAAAGCATGGTTCATTTTGAGGAATCCTAAAGTAAAAATAAGATTTACTTACTTGAATTTCATCTTGTTTGAGAATTCGACGTTTCGAGTAAGGCGTAGGAATTTGAAATATAGCTCGTTTTCTTATAAAACCTCCGCTAGATAAGCGAGTGTTAAGACTCAAACAAGGGCAAACACGAAGAGCTCGAGATCCTTAGGATCGAGACTCAAGACAGTTGTCCCTTTGGTAAATAAATTTTGTAAATAAGTTTTGAAAAATCGAACATCGAACAGCATAGTCTGCTCACTTAGAGCAACAGACCTTGTAAGTCTCTAGAGTTCAACCCATCTGGTCTCTGGGAGGTCGCCACTCTTGGCACCACACCCATGTCATGCAGCTACATTCCACGCATCACACTTGCATAAACCTGATCCCATTTAGGACCAGATTCCATAGTATAAACCCTTTGGCGTGATATCTCCTCCTACCAGAGTTTGTAAATTGAGATTTTTGCTACAAATTGGGACGACCCCATATTCTTCGTGGCTAGATCTAGGGAGACATTGAAAGGGGTGTTTGTCATCTTTGCCCTTATCCAAATCGATTTGGACAAGGCCAAAGAGGGGCATCTGTAAACACCCCGAAATCCCACGAATTTCTCAAATCCATCTGGTTTTGTAAAAGCGGCCCCAAAGGGCCATTTTGAGTCTGGAAACCCAGGATCCTTCCAGACAACCCTGTATATATGTTTTAAACTTTATCTTCCAAAAATATACAATATAGCTTTTAAAACCTTTTTAAACATGTTTTGAAACCCCAAAGCAGCTTCGGCCTAATCCAGACAGCACCAGGAGAGCTAAGGAGAGCCCGGAATCAGAGCACATGTCGAGCCCGATACAGCAACTCTCGTATCAAATCCACACCCCCAGGATCTCGAACGTCTAAGACCCTATTATCATCAAAACATCATTTGAAGTCATCTCCGGAAGGCGAAAACAGAGGCAGACGATCATGTTGGCGAAGACCCAACGCAGACGGAGCACTGATGCTGTCAAGCCCGCACAAACCGTTCGTTTCGAACACAGCTCGAACGAGTCAGAGTTTAGTTTGGATCGGATCTGGACCATATATATCCAGATCCCAATCCGAACCCATGTATGGACTTGGATTTGGAATTGGATTCAAAAATCCAATCCAATATCCATATCCATGGCCCACATCACCTTCTCATAAATGGAGGTGGGGCCCACTTGAATTTCACGTGGGATTATGGGCATGAGAGAGAGTGGGGGTGGATAAGATCAAGTGTGTATTGTAATTAAGCTTGACTTGTGTGTCAAGTTTGGGGTTAATCATGTGGGTTAGCCTAATTAAGTGGGTTTAAGCTTGTAATTAGCCAAAACCTAACCTAGGGCTGCACCAACATGACATGGTCAAGGTCTATGGGCCATGCAAAGGGAGCTCCTTCACCTAAACCTAACCAAAAACACCTAATCCTAGCCTCCTACCCTAATCCCATCCTAATCTGAGCCTAATCACCTAACCCACTTCCCTAATCCCGGCCTAATCCCAACCTAACCACCTAACCCATTTCCCTAATCCTTCCCTAAACCTAGATTAATTTCCCTAAACCTAGCCTAATCCTAGCCTAATCACCTAACCTACCTCACTAAACCTCACCCTAGAACCAACCCACCTAACTAAACCCTAAACCTCTAAACCACCCCTAGCACACAACCTACCCAAACCACTTGTATTCAAAATATCTGGCCCTACCCTTTCCAGCCCACCTTATCACCACACCACCCTACCTAAACCACCTAACCACTACCCCAAAACCAGCCCTAACTGACCTAGCCCAGCCCTATATAAACCCCTCCCCTTGGGGGCGGGTTTTCCCATCTAGAGGCTCCAACCTCCAATCCCGGGTCCTCCACTTCCTAGCTCAGCCGAATCCCCTCTTGCTCCACCTGCTCCACGTCCAGCCACCACATCCGCCACTACCTCCCAGCCAAGCACCACCACCACCATCACTCGGCCGAACTCCATCCTGCGCATCCCAACCATCCGGCTTCTCCCCATCCATCCGCCACCACCCCTTCACTCGGTTAGTATCCTACACTCCACCTTACTCCTTCTTCACTCCCTCTCCAATCTCAACCACCTAACCCCCTACCATATCACCCTAACACCAGCCATTCCACTTGCTGCCACCACTCCCCCTCGGCCAGGCCTATAATCACCCTAACTACCCACCACCACCTAGGCACCTTAGCTCCATTCGGCCACCCTATCCGACTCCCTAAGACCTGCCCATACCACCCCAATACACCGACTACACCCACTACCACCTGGCCCCATCTCCTAGCTAGTTCCCTTCCCTTACACCACTCCTAGCCATCCTAGTAAACCGCCACCATCAAGTCCTCCTAGTCGGCCACTCCAACCGACAGCCATTCCACTCGGCCACCATAGCAATCCGTCAACTTTAGGTGCCCCATTAGATCTTCCCTTAAGCTTCCCCTTAGTGCCATACTCCCTTAGTGGCCCTACTTAGCCCCTTTAATCCCACACGTCAAGGCGGCACCTTTGCTAGCACCCGGCCACCTTCAAGGCACCCAGCCAGCACCCCTTGCCGTTCAACCTCGCGGAGCTCCCTTTTGCAGCCCAAGGCAAAGGCCAAGCCCACGCTCAAGCAAGGCATCTTCGGACCGGCTGTTAGTAAGTGCCTAACTTGATCTTTAGTTGTATACATGCTTGAGATTCAATTCGATACGGGGTTGTAATAACGGAGCATAGTCTCCCCCCGCTTGTAATAACGTGGCTTGGTACACCCACACACGTGCACTCTCTTAGTTGTGCACGATTTTGAACACACACTGGCCTAATCTGCCCCTAATACATAAATATATACATATACTTTAATTTTTTGTAGGGTTTTACTTAAGTTGGGTGTGTTGTCTTTCAATTCAAGCACTCACACACATTGAGCCTTTGCTCTTATTTGAAAGACCCAAGTAAGGGCCGACCTATACTATTTGGGTTTTCATTTCATGTCGTGTGTGTAAGTCTTTCAATTCAAGCACTCACATACATTGAGCCTTCGCTCTTATTTGAAAGACTTATACTATTTGGGTTTTCATTTCATGTCGTGTGTGTAAGTCTTTCAATTCAAGCACTCACACACATTGAGCCTTCGCTCTTATTTGAAAGACCCAAGTAAGGGCCGACCTATACTATTTGGGTTTAATTTCATGTTGTGTGCGTAGTACTTCAATTCAAGCACTCACACACATTGAGCTTTCGCTCTTATTCCCAAGACCTTAATCAAGGCCATACTGCAAGTTATATTTGGATTTAATTTCATGTTGTGTGTGTAAGTCTTTCAATTCGAGCACGCACCCACATTGAGCCTTCGCTCTTATTTGCAAGACCCGAGTAAGGGCCCATATACATACTCTATATACATATCTCCCTTCGGCATTTACATTACAAGTCATTTCCCTTCGGTTAATTCCCTTCGGTTATTTCCCTTCGGTTATTTCCCTTTGGCATTGTCTTTACATTCAGGTTTTCCCTTTGGAGTAGCATGAGTTTGCATTGCATCTATGCCATACCACGAGGTAGGACGCATATTGCATCAAAGCAAGCCCCGCTCAAAATTCGCCCATGTAGTGGAGTGTTCATAACACACAAACTAGGTGGCCCATAAAGGGATAAAAGGAAAGACTTAGGCACGTGCAAATCCACATGATCTAAAATCTGCAATCGCATCTAAAAGACCTGAATTAAACACCTCGAACTGCTTCGTAGGCTTTTTATCCCAAAAAACTCGATTTTTGCAAAGCGTACAGACTGACCCTTGCGCATCGGTGCAAGAAGGTCTACGACGACAAGAGCTCACTTGCTCACAGTCGCCACGATTAGAAGTCAGTTTAATATCTTCGCTAGTTTAGGTAAGCTAGCTGGCACGCCCTGTTTATATAAATAGGCCTTAGACGTACAAGAGGATCCACTCCAAGCCCAGAAAAGGCGAAGAGGCATGGGGATTTTTGCACGTCTACAAGAAGCTTAGGAAAATACACCCGAATGTACACACACAAGTCAAAGAGGGTTTAGAAGATCAGCTAAAAGCCGAATTTATAAAACCCATTGCGTATTCTGATTGGTTGTCAAATATCGTTGTAGTTCGAAAAACCAATGGGAAAATTCGAATATGCATCGATTTCAGAAACCTGAATAAAGCCACTCCAAAGGATAATTATCCTTTACCAAACATAGATTTGATAGTCGATAGTACTGCAAATCATGAAATGTTTTCGTTTATGGATAGCTATTCAAGCTATAATCAAATCAAACTAAGTCCACGAGATCAGGGTAAGACCGCCTTCACAACCCCATGGGGCACGTACTGCTATACAGTAATGCCCTTTGGTTTGAAAAATGTCGGCGCAACATACCAACGGGCCATGATCACGATCTTCCATGATCAAATTCATGAGCTCGTAGAAGTGTATGTAGATGATCTCTTGGCAAAATCCAAAACCCGATGCACCCATATCAAATGTTTACAAAAGATTTTTGAAAGGCTTAGGCTTTACAAAGTAAAGCTAAACCCTCAAAAATGTGTATTCGGGGTAGAATTAGGGAAGCTTCCGGGCTTTATGGTGAGCCAAAGGGGAATAGAAGTCGACCCCTCTAAGTGTCGAGCCATCATAGACATGGCTCCACCCTCCAATCTCACTCAAATCCGTAGCCTCCAGGGTCGTTTACAATCCGTTCGCCGATTCATATCGAATCTGGCAACTAGATGCGAATCCTTCAACAAACTGTTGAGGAAGGGCACGAAATTCTTATGGGATGACGAATACCAGAAGTCCTTCGAGAGACTAAAGGCATACTTGGTTAATCCCCCCGTTTTGAACCCTCCAAAGCAAGGAAAACTGCTTTTACTATACATCTCCGTGCATGAAAATGCTTTAGGAGACCTGTTGGCTCAATACGAGGATGACACCCATAAGGAGTATGCCATCTATTACATTTCAAAAACTCTCTTGGCTTATGAACGAAATTATCAAGCCATGGAGAAGGCATGCTTGGCCCTAGTCTGGGCCTGCCAGAAATTCAGACACTATTTCCTAGATCATGAGATTTGGATAGTGTCCAAGCTTGATCCAATCAAGCACTTGTTCGAAAAACCCATTCTCACGGGTAGATTGGGAAAATGGCAACTCCTTCTAATGGAGTATGATCTGAAATACCATCACCAGATCTCCATTAAGGGGCAAGCCCTAGAAGACTACGTGGCTGAGTTCCCCTTATAGGATGCATATCCCACACTTGTTGAAATGCCTGATGAAGGCATATTACAAAACCATTTTCAAAACCACATTTTGCCAAATTCTTTCGAAAACCAAGTGTGGAAGATGCACTTCGATGGGGCACGAAACCAACAAGGGGCTGGCGCTGGGGTCATCCTCATCTCCCCTGAAAAGGGCGAGATTCCCATAGCAGTCTGCTTAGATTTCGAATGTTCCAACAATGTAGCTGAGTATCAAGCACTCATACAAGGCTTAAGAATTTCGAAAACTCTAGGAGCATCATGCATCGAGGTCTTTAGAGATTCGCTCCTCGTCATAAACCAGGTTTTGAAAATTTGGCAAGTACGTAATGAGAAACTACTTCCATATCACGAGTTGGCCACTCTATTGGTCCAGTCCTTCCAATCGTGTAAACTCACACACGTAGGAAGAGAGGACAATGGCATCGCCGATGCCCTCTCCTCCTTGGGTTGAGCCCTGAAGGTCGATCCCATTTCAGGGACCAGATCTTTGGAAATATGGCATGCGCCCCACCCATCTACACACAACTTGGATATTTACCAAAATAACCCAGAGTCTATTGAAAAACCCTGGTTTTATGACATCAAACAGTTTTTAGAAAATGGGGGATTCGCCGAGGATGCCACATCCAAAGATAAAGCATTCATTCGTAAGATTTCAACCCGATACACCATTCTGGGTGGGGTTTTGTACAAAAAACGTTTTACCAGCATTCTGCTTAGGTGTATCGACCTAGAGGAGGCTAGGATAGTGATGCATGAATTCCATGATGGAGAATGTGGAGGTCATGTTAATGCCAACATGATGGCAATGAAAATACTTAGAGGGGGCTATTTTTGGTCCACCCTGAAGAAGGATTGCCACGATCATGTTAGGAAGTGTCATCCATGTCAAGTGCATGGGCACGCCATTCATATCCCTTCATCTGCATTGCATTCTGTGGTCAGCCCCTGGCCATTTACCATGTGGGCGTTTGACATCGTAGGCCCAATATTTCCAAAGGCCTCGAATGGGCATCGATTTATTTTAGCAGCCACGGAACATTTCTCCAAGTGGGAGGAAGCCATTTCCCTAACCAATGTGATGGGGCAACATGTGGTGGCTTTCATCCGGAGGAATATCTTGGCTCAATTTGGGGTTCCATGAGACCTTGTGTCCGATAATGGCACCCCATTCAAGAACGAGCGGATGGTTAAGTTGTGCAACACGTATGGCATAACTCACCACTTCTCCTCGCCCTACTACCCTCAAGGCAACGGCCAAGCCGAAGCCACAAACAAGACTCTCATTAGCATAATTGAGAAAACTTTATAGAAGGGTAGGACGTGGCACGAGAAGCTGGATGAAGCCTTATGGACTTATAGGACTTCCATCCGGACTCCCACGAATGCCACACCATTCGAATTGGTCTATAGCACAAATGCCATTCTTCCCATTCATACCCAACTACATTCATTCCATACATCCATTGCACTCGACCTCCCCCTAGAGACGCTTCAGCATGCTAGGATGGCCGAACTAGATTTGCTAGATGAGAGGCGACTCCTTGCCATGGATCATGCTCGTGCATACCGGCAAAGGATAGCCCGACATTATAGCAAACACATGAGACCTCGCCACTTTGAAGTGGGGGATCTGGTCTTAAAAACCATCCATCATCGTGGCCCACACCCTATGTTGTACGAGCAACCACTACGAACAATTCGTATTGGTTGATCGATGTAGAAGGTAGGAATTTAGCAGATCCTATCAATATTCAATACTTAAAGAAGTATCATGTGTAGGATTTGGATTAAATTCCAATTTTCGAAAATTTTAGGGATAGCTGCCCTGAGACATGTGAATAAGGTGCAAAGGCAAAGTCGTGTGACCCTGAGTGAGAGAATTCGCACTTGTGAAAGAGTGGAGTCTTCAAAATCGTGGTTACATTTCAAAACCCTTCTTCTTACAAAGAAAGGCCTAGTTCAACATAGCAAGATACTTGCAAGTAGTACGTGCTATTTCTAAATAGGTTGATCTGGAATGGATCGAGTGTAGGCTTGGGATAAGTCCTCCCCTCTTCTCTTCTCCTTCTAAAAGGAAAAATACGGCCCAAACAAAGGGAAATGCCCATTCAAAGTATCTTTCCAAAAGAAAGAAACTGGAATTCAAAAGAAAAATCGATTCTCTTGTGAAAAAGAGGGACGAAAGAAAAAATACTCCCAAAGGGAGACCCTCTATGAAAAAAAGGAAAAAGAGGTCAAAAAGCTCAAAAAGAGCAGTTCTCCGCCTTCTATGCCTTAAACCACGGGACGCTTCAGAAGGGACCGTGGTATGTCTTTCCCATCCCTGGCTTGTCCCAAGCTAAAGCATGGTTCATTTCAAGGAATCCTAAAGTAAAAATAGGATTTACTTACTTGAATTTCATCTTGTTTGAGAATTCGACATTTCAAGTAAGGCGTAGGGGGACATTGATCCCATTTAGGACCAGATTCCACGCATGGTACTTGCATAAACATGATCCCATTTAGGACCAGATTCCATAGTAGATCCCTTTGGCGTGGTATCTCCTCCTACCAAGGTTTTGTAAAATGAGATTTTGCTAAAATTGGGACGATCCCATATTCTTCATGGCTAGATCTAGGGGGACATTGAAAGGGGTGTTTGTCATCTTTGCCCTTATCCAAATCGATTTGGACAAGGCCAAAGAGGGGCATCTGTAAACACCCCGAAATCCCACGAATTTCTCAAATCAACCTGGTTTTGTAAAAGCAGCCCCAAAGGGCCATTTTGAGTCTGGAAACCTAGGATCCTTCCAGACAACCCTGTATATATGTTTTAAACCTTATGTTCCAAAAATATGTGATATGGGTTTTGAAAACCTTTTAAAACATGTTTTGAAACCCCGAAGCAGCTTGGCCTAATCCAGACAGGACCAGAAAAGCAAAGGAGAGCCCGGAACCGGAGCACATGTCAAGCCCGGCACAGCAACTCTCGTATCAAATCCACACTCCCAGGATCTCGAACGTCCAAGACCCTGTTATCAGCGAAAACAGAGACGGACGATCATGTTGGTGAAGACCCAACGCAGATGAAGCACTGATGCTGTCAGGCCCCTCACAAACCATCCGTTTCGAACACAGCTCGAAGGAGTCAGAGTTCAGTTTGGATCGGATCTGGACCATATATCCAAATCCCAATCCAAACCCATGTATGGACTTGGATTTGGATTTGGATTCAAAAATCCAATCCAATATCCATATCCATGGCCCACATCACCTTCTCATAAATGGAGGTGGGGCCCACTTGAATTTCACGTGGGATTATGGGCATGAGAGAGAGTGGGGGTGGATAAGATCAAGTGTGTGTTGTAATTAAGCTTGACTTGTGTGTCAAGTTTGGGGTTAATCATGTGGGTTAGCCTAATTAAGTGGGTTTAAGCTTGTAATTAGCCAAAACCTAACCTAGGGTTGCACCAACATGATATGATTAGGGTCCATGGGTCGTGCAAAGGGAGCTCCTTCACCTAATCCTAACTAAAAACACCTAATCCTAGCCTTCCACCCTAATCCGGCCCTAATCTGAGCCTAATCACCTAACCCACTTCCCTAATCCCGGCCTAATCCCAACCTAATCACCTAACCCACTTCCCTAATCCTTCCCTAAACCTAGGTTAATTTCCCTAAACCTAGCCTAATCCTAGCCTAATCACCTAACCTACCTCACTAAACCTCACCGTAGAACCAACCCACCTAGCTAAACCCTAAACGTCTAAACCACCCCTAGCCCACAACCTACCCAAACTACTTGTATTTAAAATATCTGGCCTTACCCTTTCCAGCCCACCTTATCACTACACCACCCTACCTAAACCACCTAACCACTACCCCAAAACCAGCCCTAACCGACCTAGCCCAGCCCTATATAACCCCCCCCCCCCCTTGGGGGCGGGTTTTCCCATCTAGAAGCCTCACCTTCCACCAGCCGGGTCCTCCCATTTCCCAGCTCAGCCGATTCCCATCCTTGCTCCACTTGCCTCACAGCCCGCCTCCACCTGCACCACTACCTCCAAGCCGAGCACCACCACCGCCACCACCATTCCAGCCGAAGTCCCCCTCGCCATCCTCTTCACCCGACCGAACCAGCCGAGCCCCCACAATCGGCTGCTCCTCAACCACCCGCCGCCTTCCACCATCCGGTTAGTACCCTACACTCCACCTTACTCCTTCTTCACTCCCTCTCCACTCTCAGCCACCTAACCCCCTACCATATCACCCTAACACCAGCCATTCCACTTGCTGCCACCACTCCTCCTCGGTGAGGCCCATAACCACCCTAACTACCCGTCACAACCTAACGATTCTAGCTATACCCGGTCATCCCATTGAACCCCCTAAGTCCTGTCCACTCTACCTCACCACAACCACCCTTTCCTTACCCCACATCCTAGCTGCCACCCTTCCCTTACACCACTCCTAGCCGCCCTAGTAGCCCGCCACCATCAAGTCCTCCTAGTCGGCCACTCCAACCGACTGTCACCTTTTCATTCGGCCAGCCATCCGCCAGCCATAACCTTCCCCTAGCTAGTTCCCTTCCCTTAGTGCCATACTCCCTTAGTGACCCTACTTAGGCCCTTTAACCCAACACACCAAAACCAGCCCCTCCTTAGCAACCGGCCATCTTTAAGGTGCCTCTTCCGCGCACCAAAGACATCCGGCCAGCACCTCCCCTTGCCGTTCAACTTTGCGGAACTCCCATTTGCAGCCCAAGGCGAAGGCCAAGCCCACGCTCAAGCAGGGCTTCTTCGGACCAGCTATTAGTAAGTGCCTAACTCGGTCCTTAGTTGTATACTTGCTTGAGATTCAATTCGATATGGGGTTGTAATAACGGAGCATAGTCTCCCCCCGCTTGTAATAACGTGGCTTGGCACACCCACACACGTGCACTCTCTTAGTTGTGCATGATTTTGAACACACACGGGCCTAATCAGCCCCTAATACATAAATATATACATATACTTTAATTTTTGTAGGGTTTTGCTTAAGTTGGGTGTGTTGTCTTTCAATTCAAGCACTCACACACATTGAGCCTTCGCTCTTATTTGAAAGACCCAAGTAAGGGCCGACCTATACTATTTGGGTTTTCATTTCATGTCGTGTGTGTAAGTCTTTCAATTCAAGCACTCACACACATTGAGCCTTCGCTCTTATTTGAAAGACCCAAGTAAGGGCCGACCTATACTATTTGGGTTTTCATTGCATGTCGTGTGTGTAAGTCTTTCAATTCAAGCACTCACACACATTGAGCCTTCGCTCTTATTTCAAAGACCCAAGTAAGTGCCAACCTATACTATTTGGGTTTTCATTTCATGTCATGTGTGTAAGTCTTTCAATTCAAGCACTCACACACATTGAGCTTTCGCTCTTATTTGAAAGACCCAAGTAAGGGTCGTGTTATACTATTTGGGTTTAATTTCATGTTGTGTGCATAGTACTTCAATTCAAGCACTCACACACATTGAGCTTTCGCTCTTATTCCCAAGACCTTAATCAAGCCCATATTGCAAGTTATATTTGGGTTTAATTTCATCTCGTGTGTGTAAGTCTTTCAATTCAAGCACGCACCCACATTGAGCCTTCGCTATTATTTGCAAGACCCGAGTAAGGGCCCATATACGTACTCTATATACATATCTCCCTTCGGCATTTACATTACAAGTCATTTCCCTTCGGTTATTTCCCTTCAGTTATTTCCCTTTGGTTATTTCCCTTCGGTTATTTCCCTTCGGCATCGTCTTTACATTTCGGGTTTTCCCTTTGGAGTAGCGTGAGTTTGCATTTCATCTACGCCATACCACAAGGTAGGACGCATATTGCATCAAAGCAAGCCCCGTATTCCCGCTCAAAATTCGCCCATGTAGTGGAGTGTTCATAACACATAAACTAGGTGGCCCATAAAGGGATAAAAAGAAAGACTTAGGCACGTGCAAATCCATGTGATCTAAAATCTGCAATCGCATCTAAAAGACCCGAATTAAACACCTCGAATCGCTTTATAGGCTTTCTATCCCAAAACTTGATTTTTCAAAGCGTACAGACTGACCCTTGCGCATCGGTGCAAGAAGGTCTGCGACGACAAGAGCTCACTTGCTCAGAGTTGCCACGATTAGAAGTCAGCTTAAAATATATCTTCGCTAGCTTAGGTAAGCTAGCTGGCACGCCCTGTTTATATAAATAGGCCTTAGACGCACGAGAGGATCCGCTCCAAGCCCTGAAAAGGCGAGAGGCGGGGATTTTCGCCGCGTCTCCAAGCTCTAACCCACCTCACTAAACCTCACCCTAAAACCAATCCACCTAGCTAAGCCCTAAACTACTAAACCACCCCACCTAAACCCTAGCCCACCATATCCCTAAAACCACCTAAACTAAAAATCTGGTCCCCCCCTAAATATCTAGCCCACCTTATCACTAAACCCCCACCACCTAACCACTAAACCACCCTCTCAAAACCAGCCCCAACCGACCTCTTCAAACCCTATAAAAAACCCCCCCTAGTGGACAGGTTTTTCAACTTTTCCCCAGCCATCTTGGGCCAGCCAAGCCCTCTCTCACCTTGCTCTCTTCTCTCACCTGCTCCACCACCACCTCCCGACCTGCCCCATTCCACGTCGCCACCACCTTCCGACCTGCTCCATTCCACGTCGCCACCCTTGCTTCACTCGGCTGCATCCACTCCTTCCTTGGACACCCGCCAACCTCCCTCTCCTATCCGATTAGTACACTACCCTAACTCCACCCTAACATCTCTCCCCCTCCACTCTCAGCCACCCATATCACCACAACACTACACCACCACAACCTTCCTGCCACCCTTCCCCATTCGGCCAGACACAACCCATTACACCACCTGCTTCCTTACCTTCCCCTTCATGACACCCCCTAGGTACCCTAGCCACCTTACCTTGTTCCCTAGGACCTGCCCTTCCTCTCCTTAACCACCCCTTAGCTCTACCTTCCATAGCATCCTACCTTCCCATTCGTGACACCCCCTAACTACCCCAACCGGCCACCACTTGACTTGCCCCTAGTCGGCCAGCCACAGCCGACTGCACCCAACCACCCACGGCCTTACGCCCTCTTCTTTAAACCATCCCCTAGTCACCCCTTAGCTCCACCTTCCCTAGAGCCTGCCCTACACCTTAGTGACACTCCCTAAACACCTCAGCCCGAGACACCACAGCAGCACCCTCCTAGCAGCCGGCAAGCCCCAAGGCGCCACACCCGCGTTCCCTTGCTTCACCCGGCAAATCACACCCTTGTCATGCCATTCTGAGGAGCTCCCTCTTGTAGCCCAAGGCGACGCCCAAGCCCAAGCTCAAGCAAGTCACCTCCGGACTAGCTATACGTAAGTGCCTAACTCGGTCCTTATTTGTAGACTTGCTTAAGTTAAATTAAATTTGATACGGGGTTGTAATAACGGAGCATTGTCTCCCCCCGCTTGTAATAACGTGGCTTGGCACACCCACACACACGTGCACTTGAGCCTATCTCGCTCTTAGCTGCACACGATTTTGAACACAAACGGGCCTAATCAGCCCTTAAGATATAAATTTATTTATATAATTTAAGTTGCGTGGGGTTTTGCTTAGGTTGTGTGTGTTGTCTTTCAATTCTCGCACTCACACACATTGAGCTTTCGCTCTTATTTGCAAGACCCAAGTAAGGGCCGTGATATATTTCCCTTGGGTGTAATTTCATGTCGTGTTTGCCTTTCAATTCTCGCACTCACACACATTGAGCTTTCGCTCTTACTCCCAAGACCTTAGTTAAGGCCATATTGCAATTTATATTTGGGTTTAATTTCATGTCGTGTGTGTAGTACTTCAATTCTCGCACTCACACACATTGAGCTTTCGCTCTTACTCCCATGACCTTAGTTAAGGCCATATTGCAATTTATATTTGGGTTTAATTTCATGTCCTGTGTGTAGTACTTCAATTCTCGCACTCACACACATTGAGCTTTTGCTCTTACTCCCAAGACCTTAGTTAAGGCCATATTGAAATTTATATTTGGGTTTCATTTAAGTCGTGTGAGTTGTCTTTCAATATACACACAACACCCACGCAACACGTTGGCGACCTTCGGGCCCATATATATTATAAGTATTTCCCTTTCGGCTATGTCTTTTAGATTTGGGTTTTAAGGTTCAGCAGTGTGCATAGTCTTTACATATATACACAGCACACACTTGCACTATTGATCCTTTTCGCTCTTAAGATATAGCCATATTTCCCTTTTGCAATTTCCCTTCCGCAATTTCCCTTCGGCAATTTACATTACAAGTCATTTCCCTTCGGCATTGTCTTTTAAATTCGGGTTTTTCCTTTAGAGTTGCATGAGTTTGCATTGCATATACGCCATACCACGAGTTAGGACGCATATTGCATCAAAGCAAACCCCATTCTCTCGCTCAAAGTCGCCACACTTAGGTTATGTGTTCATAACACACACCTAGTTGGCCCGAAAAGGGATAAAAGGAAAGACAGGCACGTGCAAATCCACGTGAAATAAAATCTGAAAACCATACAAAACAACCCGAATCAAACACCTCAAACATGTTTTCGTAGGTTCTTATATCCCAAAACTCGATTTTAAAAGCGTACAGACTGACCCTTGCACATCGGTGCAAGAAGGTCTGCGACGAAAAGAGCTTTGGCTTGCTCACAGTCACCACGTTAGGAGTCAGGTTTCAAAACAATTCTTCGCTAGCTTAAGTAAGCTAGCTGGCATGCCCTTTTGCTTAATTAGGACTTAGACACACGAAAAGGTTCGCTTCAGGCCTAAGAACCAGGAGCGAAAACTTTCCCTGTCTACACACCTGCGACCACTTGGGTCAAGGGTGCCCTGGAACCTAGTAAAGCAGAAACCTATGATTTAGACCTCTTGTTTAGAGTCTAATGTATGGCATTTTCCTTTGTAGGTATGATGGAAGATCCCTCCTTAAACCAAAATCCAAAAAAATTACAAATTCTCAAAAAATAAAAACAAATTGAAAAATCTCAAAAACCAAAAACATTATAAATTTGTGAAAAATCCAAAAAAGTTATAGTTTCTACATCTCCAAGTATCTTTTCTTTGCAAAAGACCAAAAAAATCGAAAAATTGGAAAATTCCAAAAACAAAACCTTGTGTATACCAGCTCCTGGTAAAAATTTGGAAAAAACCAAGGATTTTGAAGAAATTGTCTTCATAAAAGGACCCAAGTCTTCAAAACCTGTAGAAATTCCAAAATCAAAACCAGGTGTTTGTAAAAATCATGCATCCACTCCAAATTCCCTCGAATTTAGAATTCTCGAGAATGATCAAAGCTCGAAAGAGTATCCCCTTCTCCATGAGGAGGATCCAACCTTTGAGCTTCCCGAGTTTAACAAAATATTTGATTTTGAAAAACCTTCGAATTCTGTAGGAGGGGATTTCATAGAGATCAACTTAAGGAATGAGTCAAAACCCAAGCACATTAAGATAGCCACATGTTTGCATGAGCATGAAAAAGCATCATTCATTGCATTCTTGAAAACCTATATCGATGTGTTTGCATGGACCCATAAAACAAAAGCTTAGGAAGACTCACCCGAATGTACATTCGCAAGTAAAGGAGGGTTTAGAAGATTTGCTTAAAGCTAGTGTAGACATCGAAAATTCTCACTTCTGGTTCTTAGGCCTAAAGTGAACCTTTTCGAGTTCTACTTCGCTTTATATGGGCGTGCCAACTAGTTTGCTTTAAAACTAGCAAAGTTTCAAAATATCTTACTTTTTTGGGCGATTGTGGGCAAGCGGGATCTTTTCGTCGCAGACCTTCTTGCACCGATGCGCAAGTGTTTGAAAATACGGATTTGATTCGTGTTTGTGTTTGCAAGTTTTATATACGTGGGTTTGCACATATCTATGTCTTTCAATTTTACGCTATTTTGGCCAACAAGATGTGTGCGCAAGTGACCTAAGTTGGGCGATTTTTGCACGGGAGTATGGGGTTTGCTTTGATGCAACATGCGTCCCAGCTCGTGGTATGGTGAATATGCAATGCAAACTCACACAACTCCAAGGGAAAACCCGAAATTGAAAGATAATGCTTAAGGGAAATTGCATAATGTAAATTGCAAAAGGGAAATAGGGCTATATCTTAACAGCGGAAAGGCTCAATTGTGTAAGTGTATGCCGTGTATAAATTGAAATGCAACTCACACAGCTGAACCTTAAAACCCAAATCTAAAAGACATAGCGGAAGGGGAAATACAACTACATATATATGGGCCCGAAGGTCGCCAACGTGTGCGTAGGTGTTGTGTATATATGTAAAGACAACTCACATGACTTGGAATGTAAAACCCAAATAAAATTGCAATACGGCCCTTATTAGGATCTTGGGAGTAAGAGCGAAAGCTCAATGTGTGTGTAGAATTGAAAGACCACGCACACAACTAGAATGAAAACCCCAAATTAAATTGCAATATGGCTCTTATTAGAGTCTTGGGAGCAAGAGCGAAAGCTCAATGTGTGTGAGTGTGGAATGGAAAGACAACACACACGACTTGAATATAAACCCACGCAGCTGAATATATATAAATAGAACTATATCTTAGGAGGTTCAAGGCCCGTGTGTGTGCAAAAAGTGTGCAACTAAGAGCGGAAAGGCTCAAGTGCACGTGTGTGCTTGTGTGTCAAACCAAGTTATTACAATCGGGAGGAGACAAAGCTCCTTCACTACAACCCCGTATCAAAATTTAATTGAATATAAACCAAGTTAATGTAAAAGACCAAGTTTAGACACTTACAAATAGCTGGTCCGTCTTCAACTTGCTCGCACTTGGGCTTACGGTTCACTTTGGGCAGCCAAGAGGGGTTATCCTAAGTGGCTTTGAGGGAGGTTCTATGGGTCACGGTTAGGGCCTTAGGGGAGCTTAGGTTCGGCCAAGAGAAGGTTGTCTAGGGTTGTCCTAGGTTGCAGGTCACGGCCAGGGTGCAGGTCCGGTCGGCAGGGAGCAGGTCAGGCTAGCAGGGAGCAGGGAGCAGGTCAAGTCGGCAGGGAGGCGTCGGGTGACTAGCGCGGCAGTCGGGTCACCTGGCGCTAAGGGGTGCCACAGGGGTGCGCTGGGGGTCCTGAAACTAAAGGGGCGGCAGGGCACTTGTGGCGCAGCAGGGCGCGTGTGGCGCGGTAGGGCACTGAGGGGCACCGCGGGGTTGCCAGGTGGCGCGCTGAGGTAGGGCGCGCTGGCTGAGCCGGGGGTTCGGGTGACGGTTTGGGGGGATATTGTTGAGGCGGTTGGGGTTAGGTTAGGTCCAGTTAGGGTTAGGTTCAGTTGGGGTTAGGTAGGTTCGAACCTAGGCTAGGTTGGGGGTTAGGTTTAGAGGGGTATAGAGAGAATGGCTAGGTTAGGTTAGGCTTACCTCTTGGAGTCGGTCCAGCCCATGTCCAAGCTTGGTTGCAGCCACTTGGTCCAGCCCACTTCCTGGTTACAGCCCCTTGGTCTAGACCCACTTAGCCCACATGGCTTGAACCCACCTCACCCAATGAGCCCACATGGCTAGATCTATCACTCCCTCTCTCTCCTCCCAAGCATTTGCATGAACCCTTTACATGGACCCCCTCACCTGTATTTATAGACATTTGAGGTGGGTCTTGGATTTGGGTTTGGGATTTGGATCCAGACCCAAATCCAAACACTATTTGGATCTGGATCGTAGATCTTGGATATTTTGAGATCCGTATCTGATCCAAACCCAACATTTTTATGGATATGGATCTGGATATTTTTATCCAGATTCGATCTAATACAAACACTATTTGGATCCAATGCAAATCCAAATACTATTTGGATCGACCCAAACACTATTTGGATTGGCCCAAATCCAAACACTATTCATCATATGGATTTGGATCTGGATATTTATGGTCCAGATCCAAATCAAAATTTCCTCGGACAGTCCTTCTTGGCTTCTCGAGGCGAACGATCTGTGCGGGCACTGCTTCATCAGCGCTCCGTCTAGTGCTGAGTTTTCCCCAACTTTGTCATTTGAACTCTGTCTCGCCATTCTGGACTCCGTTTTGCTTGATTTTAAGCTTTTCTTCGAACGGGCTCTGCTTTCTCTTATTTTTTTATCAGGGGATAGCTTTTGAAGCTCTAGGCTTGAATCCTCTTCTGGCCTAAGGTCTCTTTTTGCCTTTTCTACCTGTTTTCATATTTTAAAATTGGTTGTCGTTTTGGCTCAAACAAGCTTTTTGTATTTTTGGAGAGTTATTGAATTTTGGAAAATTCAGGGTGTTTACAGTTGGTTTTATAAAACCCATTGCGTATTCTGATTGGCTTTCCAACATTGTTGTAGTTCGAAAATCCAATGGAAAAATTCAAATTTGCATAGATTTCAGAAATTTGAAGAAAGTCACGCCAAAGGATAACTTCTCTTTGCCAAATATCGATTTGATAGTTCATAGTACTGCAAATCATGAAATGTTTTCCTTTATGGATGGCTACTCAGCCTATAATCAAATCAAATTAGCCCCAAGAAACCATGCTAAAATGCTTTTACCACACCCTGGGCACGTATTGCTATACAGTCATGTCCTTTGGTTTGAAAAACGTCGGTGCCACATACCAAAGAGCCATGACCACAATCTTTCTCGATCAAATTCATGAGCTCTTAGAAGTGTATGTGGATGATCTCCTGGTAAAATCAAAGACCCGAGATATGCATGTCGAATCTTTGCAAAAAGTTTTCGAAAGATTGAGGCTTTAGAAGGTGAAACTAAACCCTCAAAAGTGCGTCTTCAGAGTAGAATCCGACAAGCTTTTAGGTTTTATGGTGAGCCAAAGGGGCATTGAAGTCGACCCCTCTAAGTGTCGAGCTATCATAGATATGCCTCCACCCTCCAATTTAACTCAAATCCGAAGCCTCCAAGGTCGCCTCCAATCAATTAGAAGGTTTATTTCAAACCTCGCTACAAGATGCGAACCTTTCAACAAACTTTTGAGAAAAGGATGAAATTTGTGTGGGACGATGATTGCCAAAAAGCTTTCAAAAGATTAAAAGCGTATTTGGTTAATCCTCCTATTTTAAACCCTCCAAAGCAAGGAAAACCTCTTTGGCTTTATATTTTTGTGCATGCGAATGCTTTGGGTGCATTATTAGCTCATTATGAGGATGATACCCATAAAGAGTATGCCATCTACTATATTTCGAAAACTCTATTGGCTTATGAACAAAATTATCAAGCCATGGAGAAGACATGCTTGGCCTTGGTATGGGCCTGCCAGAAATTTAGACACTATTTCCTAGATCATGAGATCTGGATAGTGTCGAGGCTTGATCCAATCAAGCATCTATTTGAAAAACCTATCCTCACGAGTAGGTTGGGTAAATGGTAGCTCCTCTTGATGGAGTATGACCTAAAATTCCACCATCAAACCTCCATCAAGGGGCAAGCCCTAGCCGATTATGTGGTTGACTTCCCTTTAGAGGATTCATATCTCACACTAGATAAAATGCCCGATGAAGGTATCTTTGAAAACCACTTTCAAAACCACATTTTATCAAATTACTCAAACGAAAACCAAGTGTGGAAGATGCACTTCGATGGGGCACGAAACCAAAGAGGGGTTGGGGCAGGAATCATCCTCATATCCCCTGAAAAGGGAGAAATACCCATCGCCATTCACCTAGATTTCGAATGTTCCAACAACACAGCAGAGTATGAAGCACTCATACAAGGCTTGAAAATTTCGAAAACTCTAGGAGCATCATGCATTGAAGTCTTTGGAGATTCTTTACTTGTCATAAACCAAGTGTTAAAAATTTGGAAAGTCAAAAATAAAAAACTTCTTCCATACCACGAGTTGGCCACCAAGATAGTCGAGTCGTTCAAATCGTGTACACTAACACATGTAGGAAGATAGGATAATGGCATAGCCGATGCCCTCTCATCCTTGGGCTCTGCCCTAAGGGTCGATCCCACTTTGGGAACTCGATCCTTAGAAATATGGCACTCGCCCACTCCATCCACACACGATTTAGAGATTTGCCAAAAAATTACAACTTCCACTGAAAAACCATGGTTTCAAGACATTAAAGAGTTCTTAGAAAACGGAGAATTTTCAGAATTCATTTCGTCCAAAGACAAAGCTTTTATTCGAAAGATTTCAACCCGATATCTGATTTTGGGAGGGATTCTTTACAAAAAGAGTTTTACTGGCATCTTACTGAGGTATGTCGACCTAGAGGAGGCTAGGATAGTAATGCATGAATTCCACGATGGTGAATGTGGAGGGCATGTAAATGCCAATATGATAGCAATGAAAATACTTAGGGCGGGTTATTTTTGGTCCACTTTAAAGTAGGTGTAAACACCCGAAATTTTTTCAAGTATTTTCAAAAATGCCTAAATTTTGAAGGCCAATTTAAAGCCTTTATGAACCTTTAAATTCAAAATCCCCAAATTTTAAAGTTTAGACCTTCTGGGAGAATATTTTAAAATAAAGGTTTTAAATCCAAATAGCCCATGAGTTTCGAAGCAGGCGGAGACCCAATCCAGGCCTCGATTCCCAGAAAGAAGATAAAGTGTATCAAGATACGGATCAAGTTAAATCAGATTGATTCCCAAAAGTGGAGAAGATTGAAGCATATCAAGTCCAAATTCAACAACTTATCCAAATGGAAGGTCAAGACCGATCAAATCCAAGTTTATCCGATCAAGATGGGGCCAACTTGGAACCAAGACTCGAGGCCATGGTAACAAGCTCATTCAATTCTAGAAGATTTCAAGTGTAACTCAAAAGCAAAAGGTGGGAGCTGAATCAAAGAAAGAAGCGAATTCAAGTGGGTCGAAGTTTAAAGAAATCAGCCCAAACAAAACATGTTGCACATTGTATGGTTGTTTAAAACCAACCGCATGCTCTAGGGCTACACCAAGCCATGGCACCTATACCAGCCCATATGGGCTGGTCTGAATCGACTCAATGAAGAACTACAAGAAGCCGGTTTGGAGCGGATCAAATCCACCAAGCTAAAGCTCCAACCCGCCCCACAAGAAACCACTAGAACCAGCCCCCCTTGGCCTATAAAAAGGCCCAAGAGGGGGGGGCGGGTTCCACAACTTGGAGATTGGAGAGAGAAGGGAGAGAAGAGAGAGACCTTGGGTGGTGTGTGCTAGACTAGGTGCAGAAAATTTCAGCAAAGGGGGGACGTCTTCTAGTGAAGGGGAAGCTAGGTGAGAGCTTGTAGGAGTTAAGAAGGAGGGCCATCAAGAGGAAGACCGGCTTCATCATTGAAATCCGGTCCTTCACATCCAAAACTCGTGTAAGACCTTTCTTACTTAATCTAAGTTTCATTCTCTTCCATTCAATTCATTAAATGGGGTTGTATTAATGGAGTTTCATCTCCCCCCGAGTTGTAATAATCTAGCTTTGCTGCCATTTCAATTTCGTGGATGAAACACTATACACCCACATGCACGCCAAGTGTTTGCTTTAATGCTTCTCCCTTCCTATATGCTATATACCCTCTATACTTCTAACCCCCTCTATGTCTAAGCTATAAAGTACTTCCCATTCATTTATATTCCAGCAAATTTGCTTTAAGGGTTGTTGCATTTTAATTTCGTGTGGGTTATGCATCATTACATTTATAAAACAGAAAACCGGATTTCAGCATCTCTACATATGTCTGTTTCCGCAATTTTAATTTTGTGATGCTTACTCCGATTGTCTTAAAATTTGGCACACTGATTCCAACACATTGGGACACTCTGTATAAAATTGGCAAGATTTTAGGGCCGCTCAGCCACGTAATAAAAGCATATTAAGAACGACCAGATTTCTGCACCACTGTCTGCACAGTCGGATTTCCTGAAATAGAGGTTGGGTAAAAGTCCCATATCTCTGTCCACAGGAGTCCAAATTGGTTGATTTTTGATGCATTGGAAAGCTAACATCCATAGATTTCCAGCAACATCAAAATCATCAAAATAGGAGTTTCGAGCAGAGAGATACAGACTCATCTTTGAGTTTCTGTATTTCTGAAACAGAGCTGTTCCGAGTCAGTGAGGTGGTCTGAGTAGATTATTTGTTTCTGATTCAATACTGCTCCAAATACAGATTTGAAAAAGGCTACAGTCTCTCCACACTACCAGCTTTGTCTGGTAAAATTTTGATAATTTTTGGAAGTCTATAACGTCTTGAAAACTCTCCTAGAAAACAGCTCTGAAAACAGAATTCTCTGTTTTCAGCAACTTGTGTTTTTCCAAGTATTGAATCCGAGTGCACAAGTTCAACAAATTTTTCAAAGACACTTGTTTATGTAAAAGGGAGTCGTGTTTTGCTGTAAAATGAAGTTCCTAAGCGCTCAACACTAACCCTTGAGCATCGGCTCAAGAAGGTGTGAGTGAAAAGATCCCGCTTGTACACAATCGCCTAGAAGTCTTACAAACATTTGCTAGTTTTGAACTAGCTGGCACGCTCGCGCAAGCGTAGGTGTGGAAAGTTTCATTTCAAGTTTGTCTCATAGACTTTGAAATGAGAATTTTCATGTCTACAGAAATGGCACGCCCGGTGGGACTCGGGTCTTCAGGAATTTCTAAGCAAATAAGACTCCCAAAAATCTTTTCAAAGTGTTTTTAACATTGGTAAATTGTGCACGTGTAGGATTTTTAAGGCCCACAAGATCATGTCAAGTTCGGATGGTTCTTACGAGGTGTCGAGCCGGGCTTCATGCTCGTCAAGTCAATTTTCGAAAAGATTTTCAAAAACAAATTTCAAAAACAAGAAAGAGTCATTAGAAGAATTGAGGAAAGAATTCGAAGCAAGAATCGCCGCTCTCAGCCAAGAGGCCGAAGCGGTCGAATCCTGCTCATCCCATGGGAGGCAAACTAGGGCTCGAAAGAATACAAACAAACCCAGAAAACCCAAAGAGACCTCCACCATGGAGGGGGATAGAGAGCTCGAGTCGTTCACATTAAAAGATCGCAAGGCCCTTCAACAACTACTAAGGGGCCAGGCCAAGGAAAAGAGGTCATATGCCCTATCCGATTTTTTACCTTCCGATTACCAAACGGATAGCGATGATGACATACCGAATTTTCATCGGTATGATGGGACGGGGGATCCTAGATCCCACCTCCAACTCTTTTCCCACCGAGCATACAAAAAGAAGAAAGACTCGACTAAGTGGATCTACTGGTTCCCCCTCTCCCTTAAGGGAACCGCTTCCAAGTGGCTCGCTTCCTATGACTTGAGCCAATTTGCCACTTTTGAAGAGTTGTCAAATGGTTTCATGCAAAGATTTTCACACAACGTGGAAGTGACGCCCACTTTGAACACCCTAAGAGACACGAAACAAGCCACGAACGAGGATGCTCATGCATTTATCGTTCGATGGAGGTCTTTATTGGGGCAAGTAAGAGAGCCCATCTCAGAAGGATGTGCCGTGATGCTCATCCTTGAAAATTTCAAACCCGAGCTGAAAATGCTTCTTTCCCTCCATGAAATTTCCACTTTCCACAAACTAATCAAGAAGGCTTCCCTATTCGAAGCAAATATGAAAAAGGGGGTCTACGATGACTTGTGGAAAGGCAAACTTTTTTCGAAAACTCGTTTTGAAAAGCCCGGGACTTACGGGCCAACTACTACAGACAATGGGGCAAAACCCCAAACAGTTGCAAATGTCCGAGTAGAACCAACCCCAAACGAAGAACAAAAAGGTTCAAAAGTCTTTCGAAAAAAGGGAGTACACCCCGCTGGGGCAGCCCATCACAGAGATCCTCGACCTCCTGCTCACCTAGGGAATGGTGACACTTCCGGATGTTCTCGAGGGGACACCCCCTAAAGGGAAATTTTTAAACAAGTTTTGCAAGTATCACAGGCTCAAAGGCCATGATACAAATCACTGCTACACCCTTTTAAACAAAATAGAGGACTTGATCGAGCAAGGCCGGCTCCAGGTCACTGAGGAACCGGAGCCCGCCCAAGCCGTACTCAAGGAACCCTTCCCCAACCATGCAAGCACTAGCGGGAAGGACAAGCAGGTATATGCTCTCTCCTCTCATTTGAATGGTTCGGAACATGCATGACATACGGATCGCACTACTTGTCACACACCACTGCTCGTAATAAAAAAAGCCAAACAAGTAGTGATCCGGGGAGCGCTTAGAGTCCCGCCCCCGGCTAGAGCCTTATTAGAGATTCGAGGTGCTCCCAAGCATCAAACTAGAGCCCACCTAGGAACGAGCCATAGGAAAGGTATGGACGAGGTCACTAGATCCGGAAGGATCTACCAACCCCCACACTTAGCAAAAGATGCTAGCAAGGAAGTGGTCGTTATCCCCGACCCTTCAAAATCATGCATTCCCAAAGCATCGTATCTCATGGATAAAAACAATGTGTTAACCCCATATGATTTTGAAAATCACCTTGCTAAGATTCCCATAAACATATCTATCCTAGAGCTTATCCAAACATCCCCTAGACATAGACAAGTTTTAGAAAAGGCCAAGGTTAACCCAACCATAACCCCTGAGTCCCTCTCCTTCCTAGTCTCACCCATTTGTGCTAAAACTCCCATTGTATTTTCGGAAGATGAGCTAGAACAACCCTACCAAAACCATAACCAAGCCTTGCATATAGAGGTGGTATTGAATCACCATCCTCTAGACAAATGTTTGGTTGATGGTGGAGGAGGTCTAAATATACTTTCGCTACACATAGCCTACAAAATAGGAGTCTCCTTGACCTCTCTAAACCCGAGTTCCATCGTGATCACAGGATACGATGGAAACGCATCCAAACCTTTGGGAGTCATAGAGTTACCCATAGAAGTAAGGGGCATGAGTCATTCCGGGGTGTTTCATGTTTTAGACATACACCCCCATTATAACCTACTCCTAGGAAGGCCATGGATACACAGCTTGCGGGCTGTGCCATCCACCTTTCATAGGTGTGTAAAAATACCCCTCCAAAACCAAGTTGTGGTAATTCTAGGAGAGAATCACCTCCAGCTGCAGGGAATACAAAATTTTCCATGCTTATCAGGTGATAAAACCCATGAGCCAAAACTAGATGAACCCTTGGTAGCTCATCCCAAACCAAAAGGTGTCGTGCACATAAAAGGGCCACCCAAGGCTAGCCTGCTCAAGACCATCTCAAAATTACCCGAAGTCCTCCCCAAGTCCATAAAAGTGTTTGAGCATGACATGGACGACACCAAGTTCCAAGGCCATCCCCTTTATAAAACATTTTCAAAATTAAAGAAGCCTTGGAACATGATGTTGAACATGGGTTATATGCCTTATCAAGGCCTAGGGAGCCAAAACCAAGGTCGTCTTGAACCCATAATGTCAAACATAAACCAAAACCGATATGGGATAGGCTACGACCCATCCATATCACCCGAACCTCCACCCACGACCACTTGGGTCAAGGGTGCCTTAGAACCTCCTAACACCGAAACCTATGACTTAGACCTCTTATTTAGAGCCTAATGCATGGTGTTTTCTTTGTAGGTTTGATGGAAGACCCCGCCACATCCAAAAACCCAAAAAAATCAGAAATTTGCAAAATCCAAAAACATTTAGAAAATTCCCAAAACCCAAAAATAGTAGAAAATTTCAAAAATCTCAAAAAGAATGTGATTTACATTTCTCCTCCTTCCATTTGTTTACAAAAAGCCAAAAAAATTGAAAATTTTGAAAATTCCAAAAAGAATGTGGTTTTTGTTCCTTCCTTGTGTTTACAAAAAGCCAAAAAAATTGGAAAATGCGAAAACACCAAAAATAAGGTTTTATACATTCCATCTCTAAAGAGCAATTTCGAAAAAGCCAAAAAAATCGAAAATCTTGGAAAACCCAAAAACATTGTCTTTGTGAAAAGCCCTAGTCTTTTGAAAGTGGTAGATGTTCCAAAACCGTGTGCCTTGCCTAGCACTTTCATAGAACCCAAATGTCTCAAGAGCGATCAAAGCGAAGAGGAAGATCCCCTCGTCCATGAGGAGGACCAAACCTCCGAGCTTCCCGAGTTCCATAGAATCCTTGATTTAGAAAAACCTTCAAACTCCGTAGGAGGGGCTTTTGTGGAAGTAAATCTAGGGAGTGAGTCTAATCCTAAGCATGTTAAAATAGGCGCATGTTTACATGAGCATGAAAGGACATCATTCATCACATTTCTCAAATCATATGTAGATGTGTTTGCATGGACCTACGAAGACATGCCGGGTTTAGACCCAATGGTAGTAGAGCATCGTCTTCCCCTAGAATCAAATGCCAAACCCATAAAGCAAAAGCTTAGAAAGATTCACCCCGATGTACATGCACAAGTGAAAGAGGGTTTAGAAGATCTTTTAAAAGCCGGATTTATAAAACCCATTGCGTACTCAGAATGGCTTTCAAATATTGTTGTAGTTCGAAAATCCAATGCGAAAATTAGGATTTGCATTGATTTTAGAAATTTGAACAAAGCCACTCCAAAAGACAATTTTCCTCTACCAAATATTGATTTGATAGTAGATAGCACTGCAAATCATGAAATGTTTTCTTTCATGGATGGCTATTCGGGTTACAATCAAATTAAGTTAGCACCAAAAGATCAGGCAAAAACTGCTTTTACTACACCTTGGGGCACATACTGTTACACAGTTATGCCGTTTGGTTTGAAAAATGCCGGTGCCACATACCAAAGAGCTATGACTACTATCTTTCATGACCAAATTCACGAGCTCTTGGAAGTATATGTAGATGACCTTTTGGTGAAATCAAAAACCCGAGTTACTCACATTGAGTCTTTGCAAAAAGTTTTCGAAAGGCTTAGGCTTTACAAAGTGAAACTAAACCCTCAAAAATGTGTATTCGGGGTAGAATCAAGTAAGCTTTTGGGCTTTATGGTGAGCCAAAGGGGTATTGAAGTAGACCCCTCTAAGTGCTGAGCCATCATAGATATGCCTCCACCATCCAACTTGACCCAAATCTGAAGCCTCCAAGGTCGCCTCCAAGCCATTAGGAGGTTCATTTCAAATTTAGCAACAAGATGCGAACCTTTCAACAAACTTTTGCGAAAAGGGGTAAAATTTTCGTGGGACGAGGATTGTCAAAAAGCTTTTGAAAGATTGAAAACTTATTTGGTGAATCCTCCAATTTTGAAACCTCCAAAGCAAGGAAAACCTTTACTTCTTTACATTTCCATACATACGAATGCATTGGGTGCTTTATTAGCCCAATATGAGGATGATGGCCACAAAGAGTGTGCCATTTACTATATTTCGAAAACTCTCTTGGCATATGAAAGAAATTATCAAGCCATGGAGAAAACGTGCTTGGCATTAGTATGGGCTTGCCAAAAGTTTAGACATTACTTCCTAGATCATGAGATATGGATAGTGTCTAAGCTTGATCCGATCAAGCACTTGTTTGAAAAACCTATCCTAACGGGTAGGCTTGGTAAATGGCAACTCCTCTTAATGGAATATGACTTGAAATATCACCACCAAACCTCCATTAAGGGGCAAGCCCTAGCCGATCATATGGCCGAGTTCCCCTTGGAAGAACCATATCCCATACTTGATGAGATGCCCGATGAAGGCATATTTGCAAACGATTTTCAAAACCATGTTTTAGCAAACTGTTTTAATGAAAACCAAGTATGGAAAATGTACTTTGATGGGGCACGTAACCAACAAGGGGCAGGTGTTGGAGTCATTCTCAAATCCCCCGAAAAGGGAGAAATACCCATTGCAATTCGTCTAGATTTTGAGTGTTCAAATAATGTGGCTGAATATGAGGCTCTCATACAAGGCCTAAAAGTCTTGAAAAATCTAGGGGCAGCTTGCATTGAAGTCTTTGGAGACTCTTTACTGGTTGTGAACCAAGTTTTAAAAGTTTGGCAAGTCAAACACGAAAAACTCATTCCGTATCACGAGTTGGCCACCAAGTTGGTCGACTCTTTCAAATCATGCACACTCACTCACATAGGGAGAGAGGACAACACCATAGCGGATGCCCTCTCCTCCTTAGGATCCGCTTTAAGGGTCGATCCCACCTTGGGAACCCGATCCCTAGAGATATGGCACTCACCCGTTCCATCCACGCATGATTTAGAGATTTGCCAAAACGACCAAAATCCAAATGATAAACCTTGGTTTTATAACATTAAAAACTTTTTAGAAAACGAAGGATTTCCCGAATATGCTTCTTCAAAAGATCAAGCTTTTATTAGAAAAATTTCAACCCGGTATGTAATTTTGGGAGGGGTGCTTTATAAGAAAAGTTTTACGGGCATCTTGTTGCGATGTGTAGACCTTGAAGAGGCTAGGACCATAATGCACGAGTTCCACGATGGAGAGTGTGGAGGCCATGTTAATGCAAATATGATGGCCATGAAGATACTTAGAGCTGGGTATTTTTGGTCCACCCTAAGACAAGATTGCCATGATCATGTTAGGAAATGTCATCAATGTCAAATACATGGGCATATCATTCACACCCCATCATCCACTTTGCATTCCATCGTGAGCCCTTGGCCTTTTGCCATGTGGGCGTTCGACATCGTAGGACCCATATCCCCCAATGCATCCAATGGACATAGGTTCATCCTAGCGGCCACCGAATATTTCTCTAAATGGGTTGAAGCTACATCCTTGGCCAATGTCCAAGGACAACATGTAGTGGCATTCATTAAGAGAAATATCTTGGCCCGATTTGGAGTACCAAAAGACCTAGTGTCCGATAATGGCACCCCATTCAAGAATGAAAAGATGGAAAAATTATGTGGCACATATGGCATGACTCAACACTTCTCATCGCCCTACTACCCTCAAGGTAACAGCCAAGCCGAAGCCACAAACAAAACCCTCATAAGCATCATTGAGAAAACCATAGAAAAAGGTAGGACATGGCATGAGAAGCTCGACGAAGCCTTGTGGGCTTATAGAACTTCCATTCGAACCCCAACAAATGCCACCCCATTCGAGTTGGTCTATGGCACGAGTGCCATACTCCCCATTCACACCAAGCTTCATTCATTTCATACATCACTTGCATTAGATATTCCATTAGAAACCCTACAACATACTAGAATGGTCGAACTTGACTTGTTGGATGAAAAGAGGCTACTTGCTATGGATCATGCACATGCATATAGGCAAAGGGTAGCCCGACACTACGAGAAGCACATGAAGGCTCGCCACTTCAAAGTGGGAGACCTAGTGCTAAAAACCATTCACCACCGAGGCCCACACCCCCTTGGAAAGTGGCGGCCCAAGTGGGATGGTCCTTATGTTGTGAGTGGAACCACCACTAACAATGCTTATTGGTTGGTTGATGTTGACGGTAGGAACTTCGTAGACCCTATAAATGCTCAACATTTGAAAAGATATCATGTATAGGGTCTACTCTCTTTTGAAAATATTTTGAATGGGATCTCCTTTGAACTTCTTGAAGAAGGATCAAGGTGGATCGTGTGACCCTAAACAAGGGAAATAGGGTCTTATGAAAGGTAGAGTTTTCAAAATTTATGGGCTATATTTCAAAAGTCCCCATCTTACAAAATCGAGCCTTTTTCAAAATAGCAAAATATTTCCAAATGGTATATGCTATTTCAAAATAGGGTGATCTTAGATGAATCGAGTAAACCATTGGGATAAGTCTCTCCCCATTTCGCTTCTCCTTCCCAAAAAGGAAAATTTGGCAAAATAGAAAAGAGGATATCCCTCCAAAAATTTATCTTCAAAAAAAAAAGAAAAGCAAAGCAGAAAAGAGTGCTTTGATTGAAAAAGAAAGAGGAAAAAGCAAAATCCTTCAAAAAGAAAAAGGGAGGCCCTCTATGAAAAAAAGAAAAAAAATTTGCCAAAAGCTCAAAAGGAGCAAATTTTCCTCTTCTTGGCCTTAAACCACGGGATGCTTCAGAAGGGACCGTGGTAATTCTTTCCCTATCCTTATGACTTATCCTAGTGGAGAAAGGTTTTATCTAGGAAAATCCTAAAGTAGGAATAGGATTTATTCATTTGAATCTTATTTTGTTTGAGAATTAGACTTTGTTGTGTAAGTAGGAGAGTTTTGCAATGTTTCCTAGTTTTCCTATAAAATCTCTACCAAGTAGTAGGTATTATGACCCAAGTAAAGGGAAATACAAGAAGCTGAAAATCCTTGTGATTGAAGCTAAAAAGGATTTCCCCTTTCTTTTGGAAAGTTGTGAAAACCCGAAAACATCAAGCCACGTAAGGGCCATGATCACTTGGGGCAGTCGACCTTCACAAGCCTCCCAAGTTCGATCCTTGCATGTTAAGAGTCTCTAAAAGAATTATCGCGTGCATATCACTCACACCCTTCATACATGCTCATGCATGCATTTCAAAACCATTGAGTACATGATCGATATTAGGACCAAGGTCATAGCAGATTGAGTCCCCTTTGTCTCTAAATCCCCTCTTACTTATTTTTAAAAGTTAGGCACTCAGATGATTCATGCTCTTGAGAAAGGTTCGGAAAGAAGAGTAAAAGGGTGTTTTCTTCTTTGACATTATCCAAACACAGTTGGATTAATGCCAAAGAGGGGCATCTGTAAACACCCAAAATTTTTTCAAGTATTTTCAAAAACGCCTAAATTTTGAAGGCCAATTTAAAGCCTTTATGAACCTTTAAATTCAAAATCCCCAAATTTTAAAGTTTAGACCTTTTGAGAGAATATTTCAAAATAAAGGTTTTAAATCCAAATAGCCCATGAGTTTCGAAGCAGGCGGAGACCCAATCCAGGCCTCGATTCCCAGAAAGAAGATAAAGTGTATCAAGATACGGATCAAGTTAAATCAGATTGATTCCCAAAAGTGGAGAAGATTGAAGCATATCAAGTTCAAATTCAACAACTTATCCAAATGGAAGGTCAAGACCGATCAAATCCAAGTTTATCCGATCAAGATGGGGCCAACTTGGAACCAAGACTCGAGGCCATGGTAACAAGCTCATTCAATTCTAGAAGATTTCAAGTGTAACTCAAAAGCAAAAGGTGGGAGCCGAATCAAAGAAAGAAGCGAATTCAAGTGGGTCGAAGTTTAAAGAAATCAGCCCAAACAAAACATGTTGCACATTGTATGGTTGTTTAAAACCAACCGCATGCTCTAGGGCTACACCAAGCCATGGCACCTATACCAGCCCATATGGGCTGGTCCGAATCGACTCAATGAAGAACTACAAGAAGCCGGTTTGGAGCGGACCAAATCCACCAAGCTAAAGCTCCAACCCGCCCCACAAGAAACCACTAGAACCAGCCCCCCTTGGCCTATAAAAAGGCCCAAGAGGGGGGGCCGGGTTCCATAACTTGGAGATTGGAGAGAGAAGGGAGAGAAGAGAGAGAAGAGAGAGACCTTGGGTGGTGTGTGCTAGACTAGGTGCAGAAAATTTCAGCAAAGGGGGGACGTCTTCTAGTGAAGGGGAAGCTAGGTGAGAGCTTGTAGGAGTTAAGAAGGAAGGCCATCAAGAGGAAGACCGGCTTCATTATTGAAATCCGGTCCTTCACATCCAAAACTCGTGTAAGACCTTTCTTACTTAATCTAAGTTTCATTCTCTTCCATTCAATTCATTAAATGGGGTTGTATTAATGGAGTTTCATCTCCCCCCGAGTTGTAATAATCTAGCTTTGCTGCCATTTCAATTTCGTGGATGAAACACTATACACCCACATGCACGCAAGTGTTTGCTTTAATGCTTCTCCCTTCCTATATGCTATATACCCTCTATACTTCTAACCCCCTCTATGTCTAAGCTATAAAGTACTTCCCATTCATTTATATTCCAGCAAATTTGCTTTAAGGGTTGTTGCATTTTAATTTCGTGTGGGTTATGCATCATTACATTTATAAAACAGAAAACCGGATTTCAGCATCTCTGCATATGTCTGTTTCCACAATTTTAATTTTGTGATGCTTACTCCGATTGTCTTGAAATTTGGCACACTGATTCCACACACATTGGGACACTCTGTATAAAATTGGCAAGATTTTAGGGCCGCTCAGCCACGTAATAAAAGCATATTAAGAACGACCAGATTTCTGCACCACTGTCTGCACAGTCGGATTTCCTAAAATAGAGGTTGGGTAAAAGTCCCATATCTCTGTCCACAGGAGTCCAAATTGGTTGATTTTTGATGCATTGGAAAGCTAACATCCATAGATTTCCAGCAACATCAAAATCATCAAAATCAGAGTTCCGAGCAGAGAGATACAGACTCATCTTTGAGTTTCTGTATTTCTGAAACAGAGCTGTTCCGAGTCAATGAGGTAGTCTGAGTAGATTATTTGTTTCTGATTCAATACTGCTCCAAATGCATATTTGAAAAAGTCTACAGTCTCTCCACACTACCAGCTTTGTCTGTGATAATTTTTGGAAGTCTGTAACGCCTTGAAAACTCCCCTAGAAAACAGCTCTGAAAACAGAATTCTCTGTTTTCAGCAACTTGTGTTTTTCCAAGTATTGAATCCGAGTGCACAAGTTCAACAAATTTTTCAAAGACACTTGTTTATGTAAAAGGGAGTCATGTTTTGCTGTAAAATGAAGTTCCTAAGCGCTCAACACTGACCCTTGAGCATCGGCTCAAGAAGGTGTGAGTGAAAAGATCCCGCTTGTACACAATCGCCTAGAAGTCTTACAAACATTTGCTAGTTTTGAACTAGCTGGCACGCTCGCGCAAGCGTAGGTGTGGAAAGTTTCATTTCAAGTTTGTCTCATAGACTTTGAAATGAGAATTTTCATGTCTACAGTAGGATTGCCATGACCATGTTTGGAAGTGTCACCCATGTCAAGTGCATGGACACGCCATTCATACCCCGTCATCCACCCTGCACTCCGTGGTCAGCCCATAGCCATTCATTATGTGGGCATTTGACATCATAGGACCAATATTTCCAAATGCATCAAATGGGCATAGGTTTATAATAGCAACCACTGAATACTTTTCCAAATGGGTTGAAGCTACCTCCCTGACTAATGTCCGGGGGCAACATGTAGTGGCGTTCATTAGGAAAAATATTTTGGCTCGATTTGGGGTTCTAAAAGACCTAGTGTCTGATAATGGCACCCCCTTCAAAAACGAGAGGATGGTAAAGTTATGTAACACATATGGCATAACTCACTACTTCTCATCGCCCTACTACCCTCAAGGCAACGGCCAAGCCGAAGCCACCAATAAGACTCTCAAAAGCATTATTGAGAAAACTTTAGAGAAGGGTAGGACGTGGCATGAGAAGTTGGATGAAGCCTTATGGGCTTATAGGACTTCCATCCAAACTCCCACAAATGCCACGCCATTTGAGTTGGTCTATGGCACAAACGCCATTCTCTCCATTCATACCAAACTTCATTCATTTCATACATCACTTGCACTCGACCTTCCCCTAGAGACGCTACAGCATGCTAGAATGGCCGAGCTTGATTTATTAGATGAGAGATGGCTCCTTGCCATGGATCATGCACATGCATACCGGCAAAGGGTAGCCCGACACTATGAGAAGCATATGAAGCCTCGCCACTTCAAAGTGGGAGACCTTGTGCTAAAAATCATCCAACATCGTGTCCCACATCCACTTGGAATGGCGGCCCAAGTGGGATGGCCCTTATGTTGTACGTGAAACCACCACGAACAATGCATATTGGTTAGTTGATGTTGAGGGTAGGAATTTAGCAGACCCTATGAATGCTCAATATTTGAAAAAATACCATGTGTAGGGTCTAAGCTAAGCCCTATTTCGAAAATATTTTGAGAAAACTTCCTTTGAAACTTCGTGAGTGAGGATCAAGGTAGATCGTGCAACCTTGAATAAGAGACTCGATGCTTGTGAAAAAGCAGAGTTTTCAAAATAAAGGGGTTACATTTCAAAATCCTTCTTCTTACAAAAGAGGGCCTGGTTCAAAATAGCAAGATACTTGCAAGTAGTACGTGCTATTTCTAAATAGGCTGATCTAGGATGAATCGAGCAGATCCTTGGGATAAGTCCTTCCCCTCTTCTCTTCTCTTCCCCAAAAGGAAAACTTGGCCACAAAGCAAAAAGGGAAATCCCTACAAAAATCTCTTTCCCAAAAGAAAGCTGAATCCAAAAAGAAAAATTGTTTATTCTATGGAAAAGAGGGAACAAAGAAAAAAATACTCTCAAAGGGAGACCCTCTATGAAAAACAGAAAAAAGAGCCAAAAGCTAAAAAAATAGCAGTTTTTCGCCTCTTTGCCTCAAACCACGGGACACTCCAGAAGGGACCGTGGTAACTCTTTCCCATCCCTACGACTTATCCCAAGTGAAGAAAGGTTCATTTCAAGGAATCCTAAAGTAAAAATAGGATTTGCTTACTTGAATCTCATCTTGTTTGAGAATTAGACGTTTTAAGTAAGGTGTAGGAATTTTGAAATATGGCTTGATTTTCTTATAAAACCTCCGCTAGATTAGCGAGTGTCAAGACTCACGAAAAGCTGAAATCCTTAGGATTAAAGCTAAAATGAGCTTTCCTCTTTCAAAAATGAATTTATAAAACCTCGAACATCGAGCAACATAAGACCGGCTCATTGGGTGCAGCAGGTCTTCATAAGACTCCCAAGTTCGACCATTCTAGTTAAGTCTCTAGGAAACCATACTTCGTAGCATATCATTCCATGCCATTCATTCATATGGGCATGCATGGACACTTACACAATCCATTTAGGACTAGCACCACATTAGGTAAAAGTCCCCTTTGGCGAAAATCCCCTCTTACTGGGCACATAGAAAATGTTTTCTCAAAACTAGGACGATCCCATATTCTCGAGGTCGAATCCATGGAGAAATCAAACAGGGGTGTTGTCTTCTTCGCCATTATCCAAATAAATTTGGATAATGCCAAAGAGGGGCATCTGTAAACACCCCAAAATAAAATGAATTTCAAAAGCAAACACCTGGTTTAAAAAATTCATTTCAAAACCCGATTCTGGGGTTTTCGAAAACCCAGGAGTTGTAAAAGCTTTAAATTTTGGTTTAAACCCCGTTCAAAGTGAATATCTCAAATATGGGCCCAGTTCCAATTTTCTAAAAGCCAAAAATCCAACAGGTGAAGCCTGAATGCAAAAGCAGCCTCAGAAGCAAGTTCAGAGGCCCAAAGAAAGCACCCTAGCCAGATAAAAGTCAGGGTCAAAAGACAAAAGGAAGGCCTAGGCCATAAGCAGACTGCAAGCCCGAAGCACCAAAACCAAGCCAAGAGCATCCACCCAAGCAGCAGAAATCAGAGCCTCAAATGATGAAAATGAACAGAAAAGAAGTCCAGAAAGGTGAGAAGGAGTTCGAACGACAAAGTTGGGGAAAACCCGCACAAGACGGAGCGCTGATGAAGCTAGGGCCCGCACAAACCATCCGTCTCGAAAAATGCCAAGAAGGACTGAAGAAAAGAAATTTGGACTGGATCTGAACCCAAATATCCACATTCATATCCAAATAGTGTTTGGATTGGATCTAGATCCAAAATATCTGAGATCCGAGATCCAAAACCAACTAAATATTTGGGTCGGATCTAGATCCCAAAATATCTGAGATTCGAGATCCATACCCAAATAGTGTTTGGATCGGATCTGAATTCCAAGACCCATATCCAAGACCCACCTCATTTGCTATAAATAGAGGTGAGGGGGTCCCAAATGAAGTTCACGTGAAATGCTTGGGAGGAGAGAGAGTGAGAGAGAGACCTAGCTGTAGACACCGAAAATTTTCACTTGCGGGTTCTTAGGCCTGAAGTGAACCTTTTCGCAATCTACTTCGCTTTATGGGCGTGCCAGCTAGTTTACTTTAACTAGCAAAGTATGTTTTGAAAACAATCTGACTTTTGAAAGGCGATTGTAGGCAAGCGGGATTTTTACGTCGCAGACCTTCTTGCACCGATGCGCAAGGGTCAGTCTGTACGCTTAGAGACTTCGTTTTGAAACAAGTTTAACTCAAAATATATTTTGAATGAAGAAGTGTTTTAAAACCTTTTGAAAACCATGCATTTGGGCGATTTTGACTTTGTAAGGGTTGGACGACCCTAAGTCTTGCACGATTTGATTCGGGTTTGTACGATTCTCAGATTTTAGATCACGTGGATTTGCACGTGCCTAAGTCTTTCTTTTTATCCCTTTATGGGCCACCTAGGTGTGTGTTATGAACACTCCACTACATGGGGCGAATTTGAGCGGGAGTACGGGGCTTGCTTCGATGCAATATGCGTCCTACCTCGTGGTATGGCGTAGATGCAATGCAAACTCACGCTACTCCAAAGGGAAAACCCGAAATTAAAAGACAATGCCGAAGGGAAATTGCCGAAGGGAAATAACCGAAGGGAAATGACTTGTAAAATAAATAGCCGAAGGGAAATGACTTGTAAAGTAAATAGCGGAAGGGGAAATATGGCTATATCTTAAGAGCGGAAAGGCTCAATTGTGTAAGTGTGTGTCGTGTATATATTGAAAGACAACGCACACGACTTGAACCTTAAAACCCGAATCTTAAAGACGTAGCCGAAAGAAATACTTTATATAGAGTATATGTAGGGGCCCTTACTTGGGTCTTGTAAATAAGAGCGAAGGCTCAATGTGTGTGCGTGCTTGAATTGAAAGACTTACACACACGACATGAAATGAAACCCAAATATAAATTGCAGTATGCCTTGACTAAGGTCTTGGGAGTAAGAGCGAAAGCTCAATGTGTGTGAGTGTAGAATTGAAGTACTACGCACACGACATAAATGAAACCCAAATATAACTGCAATAAGGCCTTTACTAAGGTCTTGGGAGTAAGAGCGAAGGCTCAATGTGTGTGCGTGTGGAAAATGGAAAGACAACACACACGACTTAATTAAAAACCCCCTTGACTTAAAATATATAAATATAACTATATATTAAGGGCTGGTTAGGCCCGTGTGTGTGCAAAAAGTGTACGACTAAGAGCGGAAAGGCTCAAGTGCGCGTGTGTGTGGGTGTGTCAAACCACGTTATTACAATCGGGGGAGACGAAGCTCCTTTACTACAACCCCGTATCAAAATTTAATTGAATATAAAGCAAGTTAATGTAATAGACCAAGTTTAGACACTTACAAATAGCTGGTCCATGTTCAACTTGCTTGCACGTGGGCTCACGGTTCACCTTGGGCAGCCAAGAGGGGGTTATCCTAGGGGGCTTTGAGGGAGGTTCTATGAGGCACGGTTAGGGTCTTAGGGGAACTAAGGTTCGGCCAAGACGGGGGCTGTGTAGGGTCTGTCCTAGGGTGCAGGTCACGGCCAGGGTGCAGGTTAGGTCGGCAGGGGGGTGGTCAAATCAGCAGGGAGGTGGTCGGGTGGCTGGCGCGGCCGTTGGGCGCCTGGCGCAGCAGACGGGCGCCTGACGCGGCTGCAGTGGCGCGGGGCGCGCTGTGGCGCAGGACGCGCTGCGGCGCGGGGCGTGCAGGCAGGCGAGGGGGCGCGCGGCAGGCAGCAGGGAGCGCTGTGGCGCGTGGCGCGGCAGGCAACAGGGGCGCGCGGCAGGACTCAGGGCGCGCGGCAGGCGCTGGTTGCTCACGGCCGGCCGGGGTGAAGTTGTTGGGGTTTGTTAGGGATGGTTTGAGGCGGTTGGGGTTAGGTTAGGTCTAGTTAGGGTTCAGTTAGGGTTAGGTTGGTTCAGTTAGGGTTAGGTTCAGTTAGGGTTAGGTAGGTTCGAACCTAGGCTAGGTTGGGGTTAGGTTTACCTCTTGGAGCCGGTCCTTCTTGGCTTGAGCCCACGTCTCCACGGTTGCAGCCACTTGGTCCAGCCCACCTTGGTTGCAGCCCCTTGGTCTAGACCCACTTAGCCCACATGGCTTGAACCCACCTCACCCAATGAGCCCACATGGCTAGGTCTATCACTCCCTCTCTCTCCTCCCAAATATTTGCATGAACCCTTTACATGGACCCCCTCACCTCTATTTATAGAGATTTGAGGTGGGTCTTGGATTTGGGTTTGGGTTTGGGGTTTGGATCCATACCCAAATCCAAACACTATTTGGATCTGGATATTGGATCTCGGATATTTTGAGATCTGTATCCGATCCAAACCCAATATTTTTATGGATACGGATCTGGATATTTTGATCCAGATCCGATCCAATCCAAACACTATTTGGATCCAATCCAAATCCAAACACTATTTGGATCGACCCAAACACTATTTGGATTGGCCCAAATCCAAACACTATTCATTACATGGATTTGGATCTGGATATATATGGTCCAGATCCAAATCAAAATTTCTTCGGACAGTCCTTCTTGGCTTCTTGAGGCGAACGATCTGTGCGGGCACTGGCTTCATCAGCGCTCCGTCTGGTGCTGGGTTTTCCCCAACTTTGTCGTCCGGACTCCGTCTCGCCGTTCTGGACTCCGTTGAGCTTTTCATCAAACGGGCTCAGCTTTCTTTTGTTTTTTTATCAGGGAGTGTCTTCTGAAGCTCTAGGCTTGAATCCTCTTTGGGCCTAGGGTCTTCTTTTGCCTTCTGTACCTGTTTTCACATTTTAAAACAGGTCGTCGTTTTGGCTCAAACGAGCTTTTTGGTGTTTTGAGAGTTTTTTTAAAAAAATAGAAGATTTGGGGTGTTTACACTAGCCATGTGGGCTCATGGGTGAGGTGGGTTCAAGCTATGTTGGCTAAGTGGGTCTAGACAAGGGCTACAACCAAGGTGGGCTCGACCAAGGAAGGCTGTAACCAAGGCGTGGACATGGACTCAACCAAGAAGGACCGGCTCCAAGAGGTAGGCCTCCTAACCCCACCCTAAACCTAGCCTAATCACCTAACCCACTTCACTAAACCTCACCCTAATTAACCTAGACCTAGCCCTCTCACCTAAACCGACTCAAACTACCCCATACTTTCCCTCTAAACCAAACCTAACAGAGTGCCAAGAGCACTCGGTTTTCCTCGACACAATCAAGACCCGGTGCCCCGCGCGCCTTTACCGCACACTCTACGCGCCAGACACCCACAGCGTGCATTGAGCCTTTCCGCTCTTACTATACTTATATTTCAAATTCGACAAGTTCAATTCAAGTCGTGTGTGTGAGTTGTCTTTCCATTTATACACGACAAACACACACTCACATTGAGCCTTTCCGCTCTTAGAATATAAGTATATTTCAAATTCTGCAATTTACATTCAAGTCGTGTGAGTTGCTTTAAAGTTCGGGTATTTCCCTTAAGTTGCGTGAGTTACACTTTAATTCAAGTATTTACATTAAGTTGTGTGTGTGAGTTGCTTTCAATTCGAGCCTAGCTCACATCATCATATCAAACCCGACAAATATTTATGCATCCTTGCATTTGCATATTTTCAAAGAGGATACCCTGAAACTACGCCCAAACTCGCTAAATCTAGGCCACTTGAAGCACACACATCCGGCCTAAGATAGTTTAAAAACTCAAAGCCTTGGATACGAATAACCCCATAATAAAAATTGCAACGTAGGCACGAATCAAATCCATATTTCAAACACTTGTATTTTCAAGAGTTAAAATTGTTTTTATCGAAGTCCATAAGCACTTAAACCGACCCTTGAGCACCGGTTCAAGAAGGTTTCAAGCGAAAAGATCCCGCTTGCCCACAATTGCCCAAAAGTCAGATATTTCCAAAAATCTTCGCTAGTTTGAGTAAGCTAGCTGGCACGCCCTTAAAAGTGACGTAGACGCGAAAAGGCTCTTTTCTGGTCTTGTAAACCAGGAGCGAAGAATTTTTCGTGCTTACACCCTCCAATATACAAGATGCTAAGTTGCTGGAAATGAGCCCCCCACGACCTCATTTCCATGGGGCGGGTTGGAGATGGGCCTTCTTGGCCCATTGCTTTGATCCAATCCAAAGCCATCACATGGACCTTTGTGGTCCCTCTTGATCATGTGCTGGACCAGCCTAATGTGGGTTGGTCCTTGGCTCAAGCTAGGTGCACTTAAGCATGGCCGGTTGGACCTAGGTGCCTCCAAATGCAATCGGCTAAGCTTGACTTCAACATGGTGTTGCCTTGATTGAATTCCCTTGTGGCTTGTCCCATATTCTCTTCAAGCAACCTTTCATGAGCTTGGCTTGGCTCCTAGGGTATGGTTCTTGTCGTCGTTTGGTGCAACCGAGTCATGGCGAGGTGGGGCCCCGAGGTAGGATAGGTTGGTTCGAGCCAAATGGGTTCGATCAACCAAGGTGGACTAGGTGTGTTAGGCTAATGTAGTTTGGCCAAGGTGAGTGTGATTCAAGGCAATTCGGTCTAGCCAATGTAGCTTGATCAAAGCTAACCTATGGGTCACGATTAGCCTAGATAAATTGGGTCTAGGCTTGGTCAATTCAAATAGGTTACGTTTGTGAGGTTTTTTATTTGGATTAGCCTTTGATATTGCCTTTGATGGAGTCGTACCTTGACTTGATTAATGCCTTGGGTCTTCCCTTGGTCCATATAAATTGAAGTCTTGCTTTGTCTGGGTCCACCTGATTTCGTTCCCTACTTGAGCCTGCTTTAACTGCAACCTGGATCCTCGTTGATTCTTCGGAGGGGAGGATTCGGTTTTATCCCTATTTATGGTTTCAAATATTTCCTTATTTAAAACCATTTCATTTTGAAATATATTTGAAAATATTGAGTTTTGTCAAAATCTTTAAATATTCTTTTGAAAACAACTTAGTTTCATCCCCAATGTTTGTTAGTATGGGCGACCTGCTTTTGCCCCGTGAGTTGGTCTTTACCGTTTCAACCACTTTAACCCTTTGTTGGGTGTAGGGTATCAAACCACTTTAACCCAGAATGGGTGTAGGGTATCAAACCACTTTAACCCTGGATGGGTGTAGGGTGTCGAACCACTTTAACCCATGATGGGTGTAGGGTCTCGGAGTAGGACTCTTCTCCATCGGGCGAGTTTTTTAGGCCTGATTTGAATTTGATTTGATTTCAAAAGGTTTTTGATAAGTTTGACATTTAGCAAACATGCTTGGGTTTGGTTCCCAATATCTCATTTCTTTGATGAAAATTGTTTAAAACCATCCTTTCTTTAGATAAAATCATTTGAATAGGCAGAATGCTGCCAATTTAGGCTTGAGGGCAAAGCAGTCATTTTTGTTGGCTCTTTGTCAAAATTTGATTTTTCTGAAAGAGTTGTAATTTACCTTTATTTTGAGGTTGCCACGAAATTTTGGTGCAAAAATGAGTTTGTTTAAGGTGTCTTTATTCGAAAACTCTTAAAAGACCCAAAACCATAATTTTTCTTAAAAAGCAAAATTTCTAAAAGATCAAATTATTTTGAGAAACTTTTTGGGTGTTTACAACTTTATTTTTGGAATTTTTGGATTTTCCAAATGTTTTTCGATTTTGGGAGTTTTTCTTTCTTTCTTTTTTTGTTTTTTCAAAAATATATACTTTTTTTGGATTTTTTTCCATAAAAGGGGTGTTCCATCAAACTTACAAAGAAAATACCATGAATTAGACTTCAAACAAGAGGTCTAAGCAATAGGTTTCAGTTTTAGCTGGTTGTAGGGCACCCTTGACCCAATTAGCCTTAGGTGGTGGCTCAGGGGGTATAGGTGGGTTGTATCCTAAGCCATATTGACCTAGGTTAGGTAGAGGTAAGATGAGTTCTAATCTATCTTGTCTCTTAGCTCTTAGACTCTGGTATGGTGCATACCCTATGTTCAATAACATATTTCAAGGCTTTTTGAGTTTTGAAAAGTTTTGATAGAGAGAATGGCCTTGAAATAGTGTATCATCAACAACATGGTTATACACTTAACTTTTATTAGGTATACCTAGGAGGTGTGTGACTTTAGGAGCGGAAGACTTAGATGACTTGGGTGTTCCTAGGAGTTGGACGACCTTGGGTGGGTGTGACTTAGGTTCCCCTAGGATATATGTGACCGTAGATGGTTTAGGATGGGTCAATTCTAGTTCTCCTAGTAGGTGGATGATCTTGGTAATGAGGGGATGGATCCTAGGTGCAACCCAATGTGCTCCTAGGGGTTTTAGATGGATCCTAGGTGCAACCAAATGTGCTCATAGGGGTGGTCGGTTTGAGTTTATATGAATGCTAAGGGAGAGCATATTTGATCCATTGCACCTAGGATAGAAAAGGATTCCAAGGGAAACCATAGTCGGTCCCCTCGTGAATTTGTGGATGTTTAGGGAAGTTATGGCCATAGGCTTGGGTTTATAATACAAACCTAATCGTCTATACCTAGTAGGGTTAGGTGTACCTGTAGATGTGAAATTTTCACTCCAAGCCTATGTATAGACTTGAATAGAAACTTTCAATTCTATTTCGTGCGCAAGCGTGCCAGCTAGTTTATAAAAACTAGCAAAAGTTAAATCTAATAAGGCGATTGTAGATAAGCGGGCTCTTTTCGCTTTAGGCCTTCTTGAGCCAATGCTCAAGGGTCAGCCTAAGTGCTTAGGGATTCCAAGTAGATAGGTGATATTCTAAATTTACGTGAAAACAAGGTGTTGAAGAATGGAAAACAAGTGCACTGGGTTTCAAGTTCAAAAATGTACAAGTTCTTAAAAACAGAAAACTCTGTTTTTAGGACTTGTTTCCTAAATTTCTTTGAATGCCTTAAAGACCTCCAAAAATCACCAAAATTTTACAGGACAAAGCCTGCGATGTGAGAGTCTAGAACATTTTTCCGATTTGCATTCGGGATTATGGTGCTACAGAATTAATTCAAAGAAGTGTCTTTGCTCAAACACCCAGAACTGTTCTATCACAAAAATACAGAGGCTCAAATATGAGCTTGTATCGAAGTACTCAGAGTTCAAAATTTAGTAAATTTGCTTTGTAGGAAAGCCATGGATGTCAGCTTTCCAATTAACCAAGAATCACTGATTTTGAATGCCTACAAACAGAGTTATGGGATGAATACCAAGGCTCTATTGTAGGAAAACCGAATTAACAGACAGTTTGCAAAATTTTTTCTGATCTTACACCATTTTAATTATGAGGTTACACGGCCCTAAAATTCTTGAAAATTTTATTATGAGTGGGCCTATGTGTGTAGAAGTTGTACGTAAAATTTCGGAAGGATGGAGCAGAGGTTCGAATATGACAAATCAGATAATTAACGTATGCAAGGATGTTGAAAATCAGTTTTTAGGTTTTAGAACATACGTGATGCAAAACTCACCCGAATCAAAGTGCAACAACACAACATCCCAAAATTAAATACTGAAGGAAAATAAATTGAAATGTATCTAATAGCTTAAGCATAGAGGAGATAAGAAGATATAGAGTATTTATAGCATATATTGGGGTAGAATCAAAAACTTAAACACATAGGGTGCATGAGCAAAGGAAAGGGAAATTTCAGCACATCTACTTCTATTACATCATGGGGCGAGACAAAGCTCTATTAATACAACCCATTTTCAATTGAATAATGAGAAGAGATGAAGATTTAAACAAGATAGAACCAGCACTTACCCAGATTCCCTTGTAGATGGCCTCCAAAAGTGGTGCTCGGCCCTCTTTTTCCTCACTTTTCACTCAAATTTCTCACTCAAACCCAAGAGCCTTGATACCCACACCCTTTTCCCTCTCTAAACCTCTCCCTAACAGCCTATTCCCTCACTCCAACAGCCCAAAGTGCAGCAACTTTCACGAAAATGAAGATCTCCAGACCCTCTCCCCTTGGCCTCTATTTATAGGCCAAGGGGGGCCTTTCTAAGCCCTTCTTTGGGGCGGGTGGCCCAAGGCCCATATCCAATCCATTTCTTCATTATGTTCACGTGGAAGAGAGAGAGGAGTGGTCCCCTTTTGGTCAGCCATGGACCAGCCCCATGTGAGCTGGTTGTGGTCTTGATTGAGTGCACCTAGCTATGGCCAGCTAGGTGCTTGTGCCTTACTTTCAATCGGTTGATCCTTGCTTCTTCAAGTGGCTTGCTTGGCTGATTTAATCAAGGCTAGGTAGGTATATGATTTGGTATTTAACCCAAGAATGTAGGATGAACAGGGGTAGAAAATTTCTAATATTGGTTGAATTAAAACATTTGGTTCAAGTAAGGCTTTATGTTTAATTCAAGTAAATCATGTCTTGGATTTGGTTGAAGTGGGTTGGGTTTGATGAGGCCGTTCACTTTGATTTGATCTTGGATGAGGATATTCTTTGACTTGATCTCCTCCCTTGATTTTTGATTTGTCCTTCACGAAATCGTCCCTGGCTCGAAGCGGGCCCTACCTGTCAACCTGCTTTCTGCCTGCTTTACTCCAATCTTCTAAGCTTTATACTTTTAACTTTAACTTTAAATCTTTGAAATATTTATTTTAAAGATTTAAAATTTTTATTTTTAAAGCTAAAAGGTTTAAAACAAGTTAGCTGTCGAATTTTGGAGTATTTTCAGAAAATTTTTATTTAGGGTGTTTATAGTACCCAGGATATCAATGCATACCTTAGGAATTACCAGGTCTATGAAGTTTTGAATTTTATTTTCTTTTTCTTTTTCATTTTGAAATTCTTTTTGTTGGTGCTGGACATTCACCGCACCTTGAAAATCCACATCCTTGGACACATTTGGTGGAGTTGTGGGTGCATGAGTGTAATATGAATAATCTACCGATCCTACACAACAAAGAGGTTAATCGAGTAGAGAGTTTTAAGAGAAATGAGTTTCAGATATACCTTTTTCAAGCTTGTCTACCTTTCCATGGTGAGAGGAAGCTTTCTTGCAGGCGTCTTGAAGGTGTTGTAGCTTATGCATGGCTTCGAGCTCCCGTTGCTTTTTGAGGCCTTGGATTTAATCCCCTAAGCCTATGTGTGAGCAACACTCATTCTCCTTTGTGTATGAAATGATGCTCATGGGAATGGAACCCATCGGAGCAACCGATTTTGAAAAAATTGGGTTGAGTTCAGTGAAGTGAACCTTGTGCCCCACTCCTTAGGGATGTAAACTTTCTTTTCCTTTTTAACTTTCATATTTTTAACTTTTTGATTTTTAAATCTTTTTTATTTTTGAAGGTTTTCCATTTTTTTTTGTCTTTTCAAACATAGAATTTTTTTATTTTTCTATGGACAAAGGGGTGTTTGGATGATTACTAAGGTTAGATGATTTGATCTCAAATTCATCTGCGGTCTCATATCCTTCATCGAATTTTGGCCTCGGTTTGGCTTTCCGGGTATGGCTCTTCTCCCTATATACCCAAGATGACTTTTCATGGGAACGATGTGCCTTGACCTCTTGGTTCATGGCCTTAATTTCCCTTTTAAATTCTCTCATCACAAAGACAATTATTTCATCCAAACTTGACATTATTGAGTTATCGAAAATTGAACTCAAAACAAGGGATTAAAAAAAGGATAGAAGTTTAAAATCATGATTTGAAATTGGTTTGTGTTTGGAAAAACAAGACCGAATCAAACAATTTTCAAAGATTCACGTCCCACCGGGTGTCCCAAATCTGTAAATGTGATTTTTTATTTCAAAGTCTATGTAGAAACTTGAAATTAAATTCTCAAACTACGTCGTATGTGCGAGTGTGCCAATTAGTTTACTCAAACTAACAAAGTTGATTTCTGACTTCATGTAGACGATTGTGGATAAGTGAGCTCTTTTTGACATAGGCCTTCTTGAACCGATGCTCAAGGGTCAGCCTTAACGCTTTGAAAATTATTTGAGATCTGGTAAATTTTTAAAATCCAATTTCAATTCCAAAACTTGACAAAAATCGTGATTTTCCCTCTCAACTCAAAAACATTCAAAGTCCTGAAAAACAAAAATTGGTTCTATTTTTAGCGGCTCGGATCTCCAAAAATTCTTAAAAAAAATCAAAAAATAGAATTTAATATATAGATTCAGAAATAATTTTTATTTTATATATTATAGATTTATTCAATTAAATCTGAAAAGAGACCCCACTCAGACATTCGGGACAGACCTATGCCAAAAAGTTAAAGGTTTAGAAAAATGATTGTATTTTTATGTTCAGACCTCCGATTTCTATGAAATTAGTATTGTTGGAAAGCTACACATTTTAGCTTTCCAATGGTTTTTAATAAAAAAGGTTCACTCTATACAAAGATATGGGATTTTGACCCAGCCTCTATTAAAGGAACTTCAGATTTTATAGAATTTGTTTCAGTTTTATTTGATTATCTCTAATTTTATTTATGATGTTGCATAAGCTTAAAATTCTTGAAAATTTTATTAAAAGTATGTTGGTGTGTTTAAATTCGACTTACATTTCAGAACATTCAGACCACGGGATGAAGAGATAAAATTCGTTCATCGAATATGTACAGAGTGTAGAAAAAACAAGTTTTTGATTTTTACAGGATTTGTGTGTGTTTTCATCCGAATTAAAATTAATACACAGCTATTCAAAATAAATAAAATCCTAATTACCACATGAGCATAAGGGGGTGAAGAGGTCTATAATCTTATATTATGTTATGAAGTAAAAAGGATCAAAATTAAAACATATAATGAATAGCATATGAATAAAATAGACAGGGTAGCGTATGAACCTTGATTAATACATCATAATGGAGACATGAGCTCCTTAATTATAACCCCATTAATATTAATGAAAGAAGAGATAATAATTAGAAAACATAAGTGAAGAATGGACCTGTGATGGAAGGATCGGCCGACGGCTTGTGGCGGCGAACCTCCTTTCTCTTTCTCTCTTTCTCTCTTTCTCCCCCTCTCTTTCTCTCCCTCTTGCTTGGGTCGTGGGATGCTGGATGAGGTGATGGATGATTGAACTCGGATTGATTGTTTGCAGTCCCCTTGAGGCATCTTTTATAAGCAAAGGGTTGTCTCTTTGCTGTAGATTTTTGTAAGGCAAATTGCCTTATTGAAGGTGGCTGAAATTAGTAGGTGAATGCCAGCCCTTCTTGCCAAAAATATGCTCTATTGGATATGGTAAGTGGATGTTGACCCTTCTTGCTAAAAATTTGCTCCATTAGATTGCCAGAAATCTGCTTCATTGGATATAGTAAGTGGAGCTGAACATTTGATGAAGCTTGATAAGGTAGGTTGCTTAATCCTTTGATGCTGAATTAGAGAGGTAAGTATTGATAAAATCGGTCAGCCTTTTATGACTTTCCAAATTGTGTATCAAGGTCACCTATGGCAAGTCATATGTTTCATTTACATCGAAATTGGTAAGTTTCCTCTTGGTGACTTTTCGAATTGAATATCACAACCTACCAAATTAAACATCATAACTTGTCAAATCGAGCATCACTTTCCTTTTTTATGGATGACGTCGACTTTCCTTCTCGGACACCAACCTTTCGTTCTAGGCACCGACTTTCCTTCTTAAACGTCGACTTTCTTTTTCTGACGTTGAAACTAAAAATGAAAGATTACCTTGCCCAACAATGCTAAAATTGGTAGGTGTACGGTTGTTGCCTTTTTGGTTCATACCACCTCCTCTTTTACAAGAATTTTCCTCCTTCTCATCCGAGTTTCAGATAAGGCAGGTATGGTTTCAAACACTTTATAAAAAATATTTTTATATTTGAATACATCAAATTTAATGAAATCTTTAAATATTATTTTTATAAAACAATGGGTTTCATTCCCGGTTTTTGTTTTCAAGGGTGACCTACTTTTGCTCCGTTAGTTAGTTTATAACCACCTTAACCATTTAAACCTTTTCATGGGTGTAGGGTATTGAACCACTTTAACCACTTCAACGGGTGTTGGGTATCGAACCACTTTAACCCTTAGGTATTAGGTCTCGGAATGAGACTATTCTCGACCGGGCGAATTTCTGAGGTCTCATTTGAATTTGATATATTTTTTAATTTCAAGGATTTTTAAATTTTTTAAATTTATAAATTTGTAAACATCTTTGGGTTTGATTCTCAATGTTCTCATTTTTATTTGTTTATAAAAAATTGTTTGAAATCATCCTTTCTTTAAAGGCAATCATTTAAAAAGGCAGAATCTTGCTAATTTGGTCTTGAGGGCAAAATAATTATTTTTATAAAATTTTGTCTAAATTTAATTTTTTTCAAAAGGGATGCAATATATCATCATTTTGAGATTGCTAGAAAATTTTGATACGAAAATGAGTTCGTTCAAGGTATTTTTATTTGAAAAACCCTTAAAAGGCTCAAAGCTGTCAAAAAAAGCAAAATTTCTAAAAGATAAAAAAGGTTATTTAAGAAAAAATTGGGTGTTTACATAGGCCTTATACTCGAGGAGATGAAATAATACCTTGTGGATAGTACCTTTTTAGGGTTTCCCTCAAATAAGCCAATTTCATTTTATAGGGAGGATATGAGTTGAGTAAAGTGAGCATTCATATTTTTTAAATTGATAGATTCATCGTAAGGTTGTGTACTTTGTGGTTAAATTCATACCTTAATGTCCTCAACCTGAAGAAGTTGAATCCAGCTCCATTTTGGTGAGTCTTGGTCAACCCAGGGTTGCATATCGATTTTTTTTTTGGAGGCCCATGCCAGGTACACTTTCCCCAAAAATCGAACTCACGCCTGCAACTTGTGGAGTCGAGAGCCCTGCGAGGTGGTGTAACACCCTGAATTGGGTTGTTTACGCTTATTCCTATCTTTTAATGAAGATCACTACCCAACCAATATAAACTGACATGAGCAAATCACCATGAAGACCCTGCTTCGAGTACCAGCCCAATTTTTTTTCTTAAACAAAACATGCAGCAGCCCTGTTCATGAAAACAAAACATTACATTAGTATGACGTCATCAATATTGACTGAAAGTTTGACGAAACGTGAATTTCCGCTCCCTGCAGTTGGCTTCTTTTTCTTAAATGACGAAAAAATCCTCAAAGCACTGCGCCCGGTTTGGACCATTAGACCCTGATGAATCGGTTTTAAATCCTAACTCGAATCTGGTTAGACCGTTCCGTTAATGAATTGGCATGTGCCTTTGGTCCATAACCAAGTCTTTTACTTTTAGTGACAATTCCACGGATTACTTATAAAGCAAATCCCATTTCTATTCAGTACGATCCATATGCCGACCATTGGCTCCGAAAATCTAATTCTTAATTGGATACCGTTTCCCCTTACGGAACCCGATTAAATAAGTTCACGGACAGATATCGAGTTCGCTACACAACAGTTTAATTTTTAATACGAGACAACTAAAATATGCCGTTGGGAAAAGTCCAAGGAAAGTAGTTCTGTAAAGATAATTTTAAGGGATACGATTGTAATTTCCGTCGTCATGATACCCCACCTGTTTCTAACCGTTAAGAATTAAAGCCTCCTTAATCGAACGAAATTCTCATCTTGCTCCTTTTCTTTCTTTTCTAGCTTCTTAAGTTTCTTCTTCTTCTCGTTGATCTTCTCTCTGAAGCAAAATCACTCCGGTTCGATGACCAAGTTCTTCCATGAGGTTCCGTCGAAGAGTCTTTTCTTTGCCCTCTTTCTTCTCCCATCGATCTTTATTTCGTGGCCGACGTTTGCAGATAACACGAGCTTCGACTTTCCTTCTTTCACTCTCCGAAACCTCACATTACTCGGCGATGCGTTCCTCCGAAACGGCACGATTGGACTCACCAGAGAGATCAACGTTCCGGCATCAAGCTCAGGTAGCGTTCTTTACAATTCTGCCGTTAGATTCGTCGACCTCGAGTCGAACTCTTCGGCTTCTTTTCTTTCAAGATTCGCCTTCTCCATCACCAACGTGAACCCTGCTTCCTATGGAGACGGATTTACTTTCTTCTTGTCGCCGAATAATCAAACACTTGGAAGCCCGGGGAGATTTCTCGGCCTTGTGAACTCCACAAGCGTTGAGAGAGACGACCAGTTCATCGCCGTCGAATTCGACACTTTCTTTAACGCCGAATTTGGCGATCTTAATGCCAATCATGTTGGTTTGGATGTTGGGAGTCTTTCATCGATCGGAACAGTCGATGCCGGTGCTGTTGGGATCGATTTGAAGAGTGGAAATACCATCACAGCGTGGATCGAATATAGGAATGATCTGCGTAAGCTCGTGGTTTGGATGAGCTATACGAGTTTCAAGCCAGTGAATCCCCAGTTGTCTGTGGATATCGATCTTTCCAAGCATTTTCAGGAGTTTATGTATGTGGGGTTTTCGGGGTCCATGGGAGCAAGCTCTGAGCTCCATAACATCGAGGAATGGAGCTTCCAAACGATTGGTCTCGAGCAGAGGCCATCATCTCGTCCGCATGGCCCATCGTTGGAGCTGCGAAACTCGACGGATAACAAGCCGAACCTGGGTTTTTCGCAGCCTGATTGCCACAAACAACAGTGTTGGAGTAGGAAACTGATTCTCAGCCTAGAGATCTCCGGATCCATTGGTCTGTGCTTGATCATGGGTTTTTTGAGCTGGGTTGTCGTGAAGAGGTGGAAGGTATCAAGGCCGAAGACGAATTTCAGTCCAGAGATGGTGAAAGGTCCCAGGAATTTCAGTTACAGAGAGATTCAAATGGCAACAAGGGGATTTCATAAGAGCAATGCAGTTGGGCACGGAGCTTCGGGCACCGTCTACAAAGGCGTCCTTCCTGGCTCGGGAATCACTGTTGCTGTGAAGAGATCAAAGCATGCAAATCAAGGTATCAGTGATTTCATGGCAGAGCTTTCAGTCATAGCTTGCCTGAGGCATAAAAATCTTGTGCACCTTGAAGGTTGGTGCTGTGAGAAGGGGGAATTGCTGCTTGTGTATGAATTCATGGTCAATGGAAGTCTTGACAATGCGCTTTACCAAGCAATTGACAAATCATTGTTGAATTGGCCACGGAGATACAACATAGCTGTTGGTACCGCATCTGCATTGATGTACCTTCACCATGAATGTGAGAAACAAGTTATTCACAGGGATGTGAAAACCAGTAACATAATGCTGGATGGGAATTTTAATCCTAGATTGGGTGATTTTGGATTGGCAAAGATCGTTGAACATGATAAGAGCCCAGATTCTACTCTTACTGCAGGAACTATGGGTTACCTTGCCCCTGAATATCTTCAGTATGGGAAAGCAACAGAGAAAACTGATGTTTTCAGCTATGGAATTGTAGTGCTTGAAGTTTCTTGTGGAAGGAGACCTATAGAAAAGAAAGTTCAAAATTATGCGAGGAATCTCGTCGATTGGGTTTGGGAACTGTATGGTGAAGGTAAGCTGCTCGAAGCAACCGATCCGAGGTTGAAGGGTGATTTTGATCACGAACAGATGAGGAGAATGCTGCTTCTGGGCCTGAGTTGCACTCATCCGAATCATGCAGAGAGGCCAACCATGAGTAGAATTCTGCAGATTCTCAATGGGGATGGGTTGGTTCCTGCTTTGCCGGCCGTCAAACCAGTCGTGAGCTTTTCCGGTAGCCTCCCATTAAGCATTCAGGAACTTTTGTCTGACGCTGAGCACAGTGCAGTGTTGAACCCCCTCCATGGATCACCGCAAGTTAACCCTGGGGATTCTTCATTTCCCTGAGATGGCTCATGTTTCTTTTTCTACAAGAAAACTTTTCCCGTATACTTGTCATCGGTTGACCTAGTAGGCTTGAAACTTTATGAAGCTTTAAGTTGAGCTTCCAGTTCTATATGAAAGATTCTATCCTCTTGCAACGAAATCAAACTCTGTATTTATGGAGAGGTAACGCTTCTTAATAAGCATGAAGGTCATAATCATTGATTCTAATAAGCAGAAGAAGCTTCTGTACCCAATGACAATCTAAACTGATGTAAAACATTCACATTGTCCCACAAATGTTTTTGGTCCAAACCACCAATATCTGAAAGTCCACAAGGACCCCGACTAGTCTGATTTGAGATGGGGTCTAAAGCTCCTTCTCCATTCACAGGGCTCGAACTTGAGACCTTACTTAAAGGGGAACAAGTGCTGAACCACTGGAACCAACCAACGACCGGTACATTCTCTCACAATTTGGTTATAGTTCCATCGCTTCATAATTTTAGATGCTCTATGATCCATATGTTGGCTCTGCAACAAAATGATGGAATCCCTACATATATTGGAAGTGCAAATAAGCTTCACTTTCAAATTCATGCTTAGCAATTCAAAGAATATTCAGAAGAAAATGAAGTCATAAATCTTAAACAAAACTTCTAATATTATAAGGATCTCTAAATGAACTCCACATTGAATGCCCTGCTCAGATCCCGGATCCTGACTAGCTACTGGACTAAAAACAGTTCTAGTTGCGGATGGTTTGTACTCGTCTAGGGTGAGCAGAAGAATGGTTGTTGAGAATCACTTTCTCTTTCCAACTCAATTGAAAAAGAAAAAGAAAACTTTCTCTTTCCAAACTCTCATTGGTGTCACCATAACTTTAAGACATTGACAATGCTGTTATAACCTGTAATTGTATGGGTACTACAATTCCGTTGCATCACGAAGATCGTGTTGTTTATTGGAGCTTCTTAATCACCGGACTTATTCATGGGCGAGGTGAGGTGGACACCTTGCTTGAAATCCGAAAAATCAAAAGACCAGTGCAAGCACTCCAACTTATATTGAAAATTTGTATGGACTGCTTCGCCTAAATTTCAACCAAGTGGATTTTGCCTCATCCCCGAAATTTTATAGATCCACCTTTGTCTTAACCACAGAAAGCAGTTTAGGTTGATATGTGAAACCCATATCAACTTAACTGCAGATCGCTGAATCAAAGCAGCTGAACCTTTGGCCTTTCAACTTGGATGAGAAAAAAGAACTACTGAGTAGTCATTTGGTAAATTAAATATTTACATACTAAAATAGAATCACAAAAGGCAGGTCAAATGATGTAATGAAACAGTCATTTGTTTGTTTGAATTCAATTTGCTGATTTAATTCAGATTATGCGTATTATCTGATTCTTTGTTGCAGTTATGTTTCAATTCTAATAGTGATTCGGAGAGAATTGAAATAAGCAGTTTGTTAGTCATCAGTACATTCAGATGGACTTAATATTTCCTTTCTTGGTTTCACCCTTTGAATTGGATCGCACGAGAGAGTGAGTCCAATTCTTGCCTCTAGAAAGTGTGACGTAGTTGCATTTTATATTAAGGCATTGCTTACGCCTGCAAATATTGTGAGAAAAATATTATAGTTTTTTTCTTCATGATCCGAGCCCAGGTCCTGTTAAAGTGAGACACTTTCGTCCGACCCAATAGATTGACCATGTTGCAACCGTTTTAATGAAATCCGCCTTTGTGGCGGAAACATGTTTGTAATAGAGAATATCAGCTTTCTGGTATGCGTTTTACTAATTTTACAAAAGAAGTCCATTGATGCCTAAACTTATATATAATTACCATTCATACATCCCATTTTACTAAACATATACATTTTTCTTCAAAAATATCAAATTACCCACCGTATACTTCCTATCTTCCCACACCCCATTCATATTAACAGCGCCACCACTCCGCCGTTTCTCTTCCACTTTCATGCATGCACTCTCGTATCCAACTGCTCTATAAATATTTTTCCCCCTTTTCATCACTTTTGATGGTTCTTGCATGCTCTCCCATACACCATTTAATCTATTTGCTACCCTCATTTTCAACCATATTCAATCTCCACACAACTACTCTAGAGATACTATTCCAAGTATTCTATCAATCTAACAAAGAAACACAAAAAAGTCCATTGAAAAATCAAGTCTAGGAGACATCTTCGATAGATGATTTAAGCAAGGCAATGGGTCGTTCTCAAAAAAGAGATGTGAGGAAGGCATGTTCCATATGAAATGTTGATGCATCACTCTCGTAGATGATGTTGTGGCTTATGAGCGGTGCTCGTTTAAGAGATGTGTACCCTATGCATGGTCCTCTTCTAAGAGAACTGTGGTTGAGTGTCACTTTCAACATGCCTGATGCACTTGATGTGCATCACTCTGTATTTTATACTCATATTGTTATAAAGGATGTCAAATTAGTCAAGTGAAAGTGTTCATTGTGATGTAGTACATTCTAGATATACTAAACATGATGACATTGAGATTGATGATAATAGACTAAATGATCCATTTATTGATTGGTTGGTTGATGATGTATTTGTTGACTATGAGGGTGATGAACTTGAATATTCGCTTGTGTTTACTACAAATACAGTGTTTTGCAATCCGAACAACCTAGTTCAGTAGGTAAGAGATATCGATAGGTTACAAACGATTGTTATATCATTCTCCGATTGAAAGCAAAGGTATAAGAAGCAAAGTATGACTTGGGTATAAAAGAAGCAGTGAATATAAAGCAACAAAAAAAATTATGTTGAAAGTCATCACTAGACCATTACGAAGAAGGTAAAGTGATAATTCTTACTTACAAGTGGGAGTAGAACTATTGGTTTATAGAGATGAAATGTAGTTAATAGAATGCATGATCACTATCTAGCCTTGTATTTGGAAGGGCATACATTTACACGGTGGTTGAATGATGTTGAATATAGTATAATAAAATATATGAGCAAAAATCATTGCAAGTCCAAGCATAAGTTGTCACAATTGAAACGTCTTGAGGATCTAAATGTTAGTACAAAAGGCACATTTACAATGTGATGGTCAAAACTATGAAAGAGGAAATGGGCAGTTGAACTGTTTTCTAGTAGCTATAGTATGAATTAAATAGTTACCAATACACACTTGACATCACATAATACCACATACGGATATTGTTAGTGACATCATGTTTACACATCCTCCATCAATTTAGTTATTCAATAAGGATTGTAAATGTTAAAGGTGTTAAAGTAGCTAAAGGTGTTAAAGTTTGATTGCACGTATAAGACAAATATATATATATATATATAAGTTTTTTTTTGTTATATATTTTGATATTTATATTAACTAACAAGGATTTCACTACAGCATTTGAAGGTATAAGATGCATTTTCTCGAGGTTGTAGGATTTACATCAATCAATAATAATTTTTATATAACATTTGTTTTCATGGGTGACACAATCTAACAAATATACTAAAAGATTGTTGTCTTCATGAGCATATAGAGAGAAGTGTTAATTAAGGAAAGCCAAGGAGGGGTCAAGAAAGTGGAGTGTCTCTTAGACGGGGTCTTTTCTCTTCATGTAGTTCTAACCCTCTTTTCGATGTTGCAAAGGACTATATCGCTTCATGTATTGATACTCCTTACGACAAAAAGGCTACCAAAAGACTAGATTTGAAGCAACTCAACAACATGCAAATACATTGGTTTATGATCTCATATATTGATAGATGAAAGAATGTTCTTTGAGATGGTAAGTACATCTATCATGTTAGTGGAGAGCTTTTAGGAGATGTTGAGACATAGTTGCCTAAGACTCATTGATTGTGATCTAAGGCGGTTGCACATAATCAGCATATATTCTATAATTTTTATAAAGGAGGGAGGTATTGACGTTGTTCTCTATCACATTACATATTGAGAGGATAATCAATGTCTCTCTAGAGCATTAGATGTCGAAGTTAAACTTGGGTTGAGTCATAATTATTGTTTGGAACATTGTATTAGTACAACTATCTAAGATTGTATCAACAACATACTTGTCATTAGTGTGAGACGATGGCCAATCACCAATACATGATGTGTCGTGCATGTGATATGATGATTAAAAATAATATTTTTTAATAGTAAGGACATGTTTATCAAATTATTATATATTAAAATGGTGCATTGAGTTCTATAACTTACCTTGTTTTATTTTTTATAGATACATATGGTGAATGGATCTCTAATGCCATCTATATTTCCATCTTGATAGTGTTATAGACATGAAAGCATTATCAATTAGGATTTATCATCATCTGCCATTAATAGAAGGAACATTGTTGACTTAACCTTGGAGAGTTGTACTAATGTAACATTTCATATGTATGACTTGTGTGGTACATGTGCTATGATGATTCGACACGATATTTTTTCATGGTAATAACATGTTTGTCAACTTGTTATATATTGGTTGAATTGTTGTATTGAGTTTGATTACTTATCTCCTATTACATTTTCTACATATACATATGGCAAATGGATCCCCAATACTATATTTCCACCTTGGCACATTATAGCCTACCTAGAATTGATAGGAACAGACAATGATAATGTATCTAATGTAGATGATGATTAGCTGCTAGAGTATTAAGTCATAATTTTTTTTTTCAGTTATAACATCATTTTACCTAGCTATATAATTTCTGTATTTATTTGCCTCAATTTCTTTTTAATGGTATCAATGAAATTGTATTCTCATTGAAAAAAGAGACATAGTATTGCATGTCTCCTCCAATGAAGTATTGCAGTCATACTTTGTTTCTATGTATTTGGGGGGCAAAAGAGAAAGGGGGAGAGAGGAGATAAAGTTAATTGAATTAGTTACTTAGTTACAAATACATATGCAATGAGAAGTACTTCAACAATCTCATCTGCTATTCATAAACATCGAGCATGTAGTCAATCATCAATTTATGTACTCCCTCACAACAATCATCAAGGAGGTCTATCACATCACATCATAATGGAAAAGGATATGGGTATTGCCTCATCGCCTGAATGACATCCATAAGACATTACAAGAATAAACATAATAGATGGATGGGTGAATACTTCCATAAGATAAATTATAAAATGAAAGGCATTAAAGAATACTATTTTTATTTACATTCCTTGACATTGAAGGGTGATTGCCTCACATAGAATGAAGGTGTTGGTAGCAACACACAAAATCTGTCAATAAAAATTAATGTGTTTGTGCAACATACCAGTTCATATATGAATCATCACACTCATATTGGTATGATGCCAGAAACACCAAGGTGTTATGGCCAAAGGTAATGTGACTTGTGTGATTGCATCTTGTGGATGGTACTCCACATTATACAAATGTGGCATTACTAACCTATATTTTCTATAATTGACATTAATAGACCAACAAGGACCTGTTGATGATGACAAAATTGACAAACATCCCAATCTGTCATAGATTCCACCATGTCCAAAAATAAAATATATTCCACCTTGGTGTTTCACCTCGTACTTTAGAGCATCACTTAAAAAATCAACTTTGCTTGTAGCCACCATCTCTTGTATCAAGTTAACAAATTGTCTCTCCATTTGAAAGCCAAGTATTTCATAGATATCATAAAATGTGAGTCATATGATCTCACGACATGTGAAAGTTGTTTGAGTTTGGTGGCCAACGTAACTTCATACAACAAATCTTCTTACCTAATCAATCCACTCATATCTACAATCTCAACCCAATTACTAAGCTTCACATTGTTCAATTTACTAACCATGCTCTGCTAACAATATATCTTGTGTAGGCTATTACTATTTTTTGTATTGTCTACATGTTTATATTTACATATAAGTTAGAATAGACGTATTTATATTAAATACATAATTTCACTAAAGTTGGAAATTGCCTTTTTTGAGAGATCCTATAAGCAATATAACCTTCAAAGCTATATAATAATCTCAGCATACCCTCATCCTCACTTTATACAATATCAGTCTTAGTCTCTAAGGTATCTATATCCTCCTTATAACGAAAAGGTCAACCTTTAATAACATTTGTATCTATCAAAATATCATCTTCTTGTTGTTGTCATCAACAAAGTCATCTTCTTTATGATACAACATCATGTTTCCTACATGAAGTGATGACATTAAGCCCTTCTACTTATGTCCTATGAGCCATATCTTCATATCAAAAATGAAAAATAAGTTACTTAAATTGGAAATAGCTCAAAACAGAAAAGACCTAGCCTGATCGCCTCTCCTATAGAATGAGACATGTAGTTGAGCCACACCTCTTGCTAATAGAGGCCTGTAACTTGCCCGTGTGTTGCACCAAGAGAGACCTGCATCAGGGGATGCACCTATGTCGTGTCTCGAAGCGAAACCCAACGAGTTTTCCTACAGAATTTCATTCAAAACAAAAAACAACAAAAACTCAACTAAATAAACAACAAACCATAAAAAATCACCAAATATCATTAAATCAACCTCCTATTTCTCTCTTTTCTTAATATTTCTTCTTCTTCCTTTCCAACTGATTTCGTTGAGTTGCTTGACTGCAAACTGATTTAAATCAATCGATAGGTGACTAGGGAGGGTTGTTTCACATGATTCCGTCTACCGACAATGCTTCACACAGAAGAATAGAGAGTTACAATGAAAAACGATATCGTGACAATTACCAAGAATTATTAGGGATATTTTGGAAAATATAAAAAAAGTGGGGTGTGAATAGTAAAAAGGGTTGTGAGTGCCAATCCTTTGAACAACTAATACTCATATATATACATACACAATATATACATGGGTACACGCATAAGCATCTATCTATATATTCATATGCTTTTTGTTTTTTAATTTAATTCACCCTACCTTTGACTTGACTTACTATAGCCGCTCTCACGGGGCACCTGCCTTAGCCGCGTCGGGGCCCCAATTCCAGGAGATACTACTCCTTACTACTGACGCTCGTCCACCCATATCTATAAGGTCAGGCCAGGATCAACATTTTCACAAGGAAGGTAAACAAATAAAGAGGGAAGCATATTAGTGTTTGTCAAACCAACTCCAAAAAGTACGTATGAAGAAGACATCATTACATTGCACAATATTTCTGAGCTTCATTACAGAAATAGGTTTGAGCTGAGAGAAATATCCATTTTCCATAGTCGGGTCAAGGTATATTCAAGTATGTACGTACACGTGTGTATACATGTACGCATTATGTGTAGGGGTTAGCTCGATCAGCAAAACTCGATCCCGGCTAAGCGCCACCTGCTGTTTGTTCATTTCGCAGCCCTACCTCGCTCGATGGATTTAGCTCCGTAGTTACCACGCGCTCGCGGGGATTGCCACGTCCTTCAGTGTAAGAAACGTATTTTTCGTCATTAAGCCAACTCTCTACCCCCGGAACTCAAGTACCTTGGACATGCTTAAGTCAATTCGATTACATTCCGCGTTTCAATTACGTTGAATTCTTTCCGTCCGTCCGTCTCTCCGGCGAGACTATTAGGGCGGGTACTCCGGAATGTGATTTGCGGTGCGGATTGAAAGAATTATTACAGAGAAGATGACTCAGAACCACCGCCAGACACTCATGGAAGTCGGAACGAAGCTCGACAACCCTCCTCAGTCCAAGGATTCTCTTCTGAAGCTCCTAAAAGTACGGCTTTCCTCTTTTTCTTCAGATCTCATTGATGTTTGTTTTGAATTTTCTCAGGAATACGGTCTTTTTTGGTTTCTCGAAGACCAGGTAGTCGTAATTTTGCTCGGACTACGCTGAAAATTTTCCTGTTTCTTGATCGATTCGGCCGATGGTCCACTTTTCTGTTTACTTGGTCTAAATTTTGCTTTGTTTGTCTTCTCGTGGCACGATGAATTGAATTTTGATAGTTTCTCTATCTTTTTCGTCCTTGAGCTTCTATGACTTTCTCCTTTCGATAGAATAATTTCTGAAAAAAATTAAGCTCTGCTATTCTGGAGGATTATTAAGACCTAGTTGTTGATAAGATGTCTTCTCATTTTTATTTTGCCACTCGGTAGGAAGCTGTCAATGTTGTTAACAAAAAACAGAAGATTGCGAAAGGAATTACGTCGAACTTGACTAAGTTTACATAATCAGATTTTTGTTTCTATTTTTATGCTCCTGGCACAGACAACTGAATTATCTATATGAATTCAACTGGTGTTATTCTTGTTATTGTTGTTTTTTTTAATCCTGAAAATAGTGCCATGATCTCAAACTATTTAGTTATTGTGTTATTGGAGTTGATTTATTCAGCCATCTCAAAAGTCTATATAATTTATCAATTAAGCAACGAATGCTCTCCATTTGTTGATTTCTATCATTGTCAGAATTTCGGCCTGGTTTGACTCTTCCACTTCATCCAAACATGTTACAGGCCATAGCTGCCACAGTGCTTGAAAGCTGATACCTCTACTGTCGAGTTAGGAACCCTGAGTAATCCATGCGATATTTATAAATGCACCAACCACAAAATCCAACTCCGCCCATGTAAGGGATTACCCGGCCTGTCCCAAGCCTAGATAAAGGAGGAGGGTTGTGTTAGGCTTCCAATAGCCAGCGGAAAACTTTGTCGGATTTTTATATCATGGATTACACAAATTATGAGCATTGTTTTGGGATATCCTGCCTAACGAACGCGTTGCAAAGTCCGAATACAATAAAAAGTAAGCAAAGGTCACTACATTTTTGTTCGGATGTAGTGAATCAAATGCAGAGAGGGTTTCCACATCATGGACGGGTGTGGGTAAAGAAGTTAGTCCTGCTACATTATAGAGAGGGTCTCCACATTTTCAATATGGACGAATGCTGGGGGTAAGGAAGCTAGTCGTAGACAAATAAGATTCGCATTGGTTCTTGAAATATCGGAATATTGTCCGGTAAGCTAATGGAGGTAGATACTATGATTTGGAGAAAGATTCATATTCTATTTTTACAAGAGACAAAGCGGGTTAGAGAAAAAGCAAAGGAGATTGATGATACAACTTTTAAATTATGGTACTCAGGTGAGGAAAAAGCTCGAAACGGAGTTGGTATTATCATAAATAAAGATTTAAAGGATAGTGTAGTATACATACAATGATATAGTGATCAAATCATGACATTGAAATTAGTGTTAAGTGTAGAGGTTTTGAATATAGTTTGTGCTTACGCACCTTAAGTAGGACTAGAAGATAGTATAACGATGGCTTTTTGGGAAGAGTTAGATAAGGTGATTTAAAGAATTCCATAAAGGGAGATGATTTGTTTAGGAGGAGACTTATGGACATATCGGTAAAGAGGCATTAGGATGTCAAGGTATTCATGAAAACTTTGGTTTTGGGGATATAAATGAGAAAGGTAGGGAGATTCTAAATTTTGCTATGGCATTTGATTTCTTTATAGTCAATACCATCTTCAAAAAACAAGATTTAATTACTTATAAGAGTGGTTTATCACAAACACAAATTGATTACTTTATTTGTAAAAAAAAGATAGAACATGTTGTAAAGATTGCAAGGTAATTCCAAGAGAAAGCTTAACCACCCAACATCGACTTTTACTTATGGATTTATAAATAAAAAATGAACAAAGAAGAAAAGAGTGCATCGAGCTATTCAGACTAAATGGTGGAACCTCAAAAGTGAAAGAAGATATATTTAAATAGAAAGTCCTTCAAGGAGATGCTTGGAATTATGTTAGTATACCTTGTGATATGTGGAACAATATGGCTATACATATTAGAAAAGTGGTGAAATATATGTTAGGTAAATTTAAGGGAGGTGTACTGGCACAAAAAGAAGCTTGGTGGTGGAGTGAAGTAGTGTAAAATAAAAGAAAACTAGTAAAACTTTAGAGGCTTATAAGAAAGCAAAGAAGGAAGTGAGTGAAGCAAAAGTTAAAATTTGGGAGGATTTATGTAAAAAACTCAACTCAAAAGAGGGTGAAAGAGATATTTTTAGGATAGCTAGGGCTAGAGATAAGAAAACTAAAGATCTTAATTATGTTAGACGCATCAAGGATGAGGATGAAAAAATTCTAGTGGCAAATGATGATATAAGAAATAGATGGAAAAGCTATTTTTTTAAGCTTTTTAATGAAAATAAAGATGTTAGTATTAGCTTAGGAGAGTTAGCCAAATAAAAAAAGTATATAAACCATAATTTCTACCAACGTATTTAAAAGAATGAAGTCAAAGAGACTCTTAAACATATGAAGGGTGGTAAATTGATAGGACCAAACAATATTCCTATAGAAGTTTGGAAAATCCTAGGAGAAACATGAATCACTTGGCTCACAAAACTATTTAATGAAATATGGAGAAACCAAAAGATGCCCAAGGAATGAAGAGCGAGTACACTTATACCCATTTATATAAGAACAAGAGAGACGTTAAGAATTGTGCAAATTATCGGGGTATCAAGTTAATGAGCCATACTATGAAATTGTGAGAAGGAATTATCGAATGTAGGTTAAGACAAATATCGAGTACAACATAAAACCGATTTGAATTCATGCTAGACAGATCTACTGTTGAAGCGATTCACCTTTTGAGACATCTTATGGAACATTTTAGAGCAAAAAAGAAAGACCTTTACATGATATTGATCTAGAAAAAGCTTACGATAGGGTATCGAGGGAGGTTCTTTGGAGAACCTTAGAAAAAAGAGGTATCCCATTGACATACATAAACCTTATAAGAGACATGTACGATGGTGCAAAAACATGTGTGAGGACTCGTGAAGAAATGATAGACTTCTTTGAAGTTAATATTGGGTTACATCAAGGATCAACTTTAAGTCCATACTTATTTATAATGGTTGATTGATGAGTTAACAAAACATATTCAAGATGAAGTACCTTGGTGTATGTTATTTGCATATGATATTGTGTTAGTGGAGGAGTCTAAAGAAAAAGATAATAGAAAATTGGAACTATGGAGAGAAACATTAGAAAGTAAAGGTTTCCGACTTAGTAGAACAAAGACAAAATATATGGAATGTAAGTTTGATCATTTGGTTACTTCAGAGGATATAAAAAATAAAATTGGCACACATTGCATTCCCCAAAAGGAAAGTTTTAAATACCTAGAGTGAATTTTTCGTAGTGTTGAAGAATTGATGGAGATGTTATTCATTGAATTAATGTTGGTTGGTTAAAAAGAAGAGAAGCATCAAGTATTCTTTATGATAAGAAGATACCATTAAAGTTAAAAGTTAAATATTATAGAGCAGCAATTAGACCTGCCATGTTTTATGGTTCTGAGTGTTGGGCAGCTAATCATCAACATGTACAAAAGATGTTTGTGACAGAAATGAAGATGTTGAGATGGATGAGTGGTCATAAAAAAAAGACCGTATACATAATGATGTTATTAGAAATAAATTATGTGTGACACCACTAGAGGATAAAATAAGAGAATATCGTTTAAGGTGATTTGGATGTATAGAAAGAAGATCAAAAGAAGAACCTGTAAGAATGTATGAAAAACTAGGTTTAAAAAGTATTAAAAGAGGTAGAGGACGATCACAAAAGTGTTGGAAAGAAACAATAAAGAATGATCTAGCTTATTGTGAATTAACTGCTAACATGACACATGATAGGGCTCTCTGTGGAAACAAAGAATCCATATAGTCGACCCCGTCTAGTATGGGAAAAGGCTTAGTTGTTGTTGTTTGTTGTACCAACCACAAAATCCAATATGATCGCGGAAATGGACAGGAAGGCCCTCTTTTATTCTCAAAGAGTGAAGGGGATAGATTGAGACGGATCTCTAATTCTTATTATAAAATTATAAGATCATCACTCCTATCTTTGGTTACAATGGGAACCCAAAGCCTAACATAGCCTGACACATGCATGCACCCCATGGGAATTGAACTTGCCACCTGCAAGCGGGCACCAGAGAGCCCCTTTGGTGACCTAATGCTCTGGGTGCTAAGATCGTCATTTTGTCTGCACACTTTTTGATGTTTATGGCCACATGCATACACATAGTTGAAACCTGCAAAGTGATGGAGGGAGGGAGGGAGAGAGAGTTACCATAGCGTTTTCTATTGCAGGCTAAGATGCTCAACCAACCATATCCAAAGCAAGCTTTTTAAGCGGATCCATCATAACCAATAAAACAACTGCAACTAACTTTTGCTCTATGTATCTTGTCTACCGATTGGATCTAGGAAGGTAGAAGAAAGACAGAAACACAAACAAGCAGAATGGGAATAATAAACTAAACAACTGGAAACCAACTGGTTTAGGTTCCAACTTACTGGCTTGGGAATAATAAAATAACCAACCTCTATAAATGACAAAAACACGTCAGCACTTGTATCTGTTTGAATAGTCATTGTCCTTTGTACTGTGTAAGGATAGCAAAGCCCTATTTGAATATGTTTCATAAATGTGCTATACAGACCATACAAGAATAACACATTTCATTCAATAATGGATACAAATTTGGATCATGAAGCTACTTTGACAATAAGGAGGGCTTGCATTGATTGTAAAATACAAAATCAACTCACTGAGGTGCTCCTGAGACTTCTTATACATGAAGAATTCATGTAATTCTCAGCTCATCACTTATCTCAGAACCATAATTTGTTATTGCGTTGTTTATGTTATAGATGGAACCATGAAAAATGTTCATAACAGTACTACTTCTTCTATGCTTTATCATCTTCCAACATAATAAACACATCAGTAACCTGCTCAATGCAATGAATAAAACAAAAGAATGAAGGGACATTCTTGGTGTCAAATTACAATTGTGTGACTGTCTGTGGTATTGTCATTAAAGATTTGGCATATGGAACTTTATAATCCCTAGCATCTCCTGTACCAACTGTATCTGCATTGAAAAATAGTATGGAAGTCATTCTCAAAACCATAAACCAGTACCAAGCATTCAAGGAGTACCTTTCAATTGCTAAGAAGATTTGTTGTTCTCGAGAAGAAAAGAGCATAATAATGTCAAACATGTCAGAATCAACTTCTCTACATGCACATTCAACTTCTCTACATGCACATAAAAGTTTGATTAGAGCATAGAGTTATTTTTTATACTTTAAATTATCACTTCAAGAAAGATTTCACAAATTCACAATGCCAAGCGAGAGACAAAACTAGTCTAATAAATGAGCATACATGTAATGGAACACCATATCTGTTCAATTCTTCTAGCACCATATGACGAGGTAGGTAGGGAGTGTATCGAACCATTTTGATAGTTTTGCAGGCTGCATTCGCATGACTGCTTGGACATGTTACATTAGGAATTGTGTTCTCTTGTACCGAAGAAACCTATCTTATTGACTTTCTGCCACGCCTCTCCAAATCAATGTGGAACAAGCAAACTCAACAAGGAAGAAATAAGAATAAGAATCACTTCATTTCTTGAAGAGGATGGGCTAATATCCGTAGCAGATAACCCCTAAAGAAATGTATCATACATTATTATGGACAACTATGACCTTCAAGTCTGACCACAATCATAAACTATGCAATGAAACAACAAACACTATAATAGAACAACAACTGAGCCTTTTTCCATACTAGATGGATTTTTTTGTTCTCATAGAGCTCGGTCCTTTGCTGCAAGGTTGTAATTAGCTTATTGGTGCTCGTATCATACAGGTTACCGATATGCGATAATCGTGTCGTATCATACGATACGACATATTAAATATTGAATAATAAAGTAAAATTTGTAAAAATTCAAAAAAATAAAAAAATAGAGAAAATTGCAATTAAAAAATAGAAGGTAACCAAGTGGTGGAAAACATTCACAACAAATAAACTAATATCGTGAGGCTACATCACTAAGAAAGTTAAACTTAAAGTTAACAACATACCAACTTGGTTACGAAAGTTTACAAAATTAAGATTACAATTTATTACATAACACAAATACAAAGTTATAAACTACAATTCAATTTCATTGTTTCATTCCACAAACGTAGATCATAATCAATAAATGAATCATAAGCATTATAATCAAGGTCACCGCCATCATCGTATCATTGCCACCATCATCTTCCTCCTCTTCCTCCAAAATTGGGTCCTCCAATCCTATGCTTTCTAATCGTATTCTCCAATCTTTGCTTCTGCCTCTATTGCTCTCCAATTTACATCCTCTAAAATAACAAGAGACTCTTCTTCTTCGACCCAATCATCGAGAATATCAATATTTTCATAGTTAAGTGGGTCATATGACACCTTCCTTGCCTTTCTTGCATCATTTTGCATTTATATATAAAGGAAACAAAAAAAATGATACAATATACTTAGAAGTTAGTAAATATCATTACTTATGAGTTACAAGTATAAGGAATACCAAACATATAACAACATATACTTCATATTCTATGCAATATATACCAAATCACAAAGACGAGTATGCTCCAATGTGTTTCTCTTCTTTGTGTAAACGCATTCAAAAGAACTCCAATACCTCTCATATCCAGTCGAACTACATGTTTGGCTTAATATGCATTGAGAAAACATCGATAAATTCGATGCATCTACACCAAATCGAGCCCACCATTCATCTAAAATAAAATATAAAATAAAAGATTAAGTCTTAAGAAGCAACACAAGTCATAAGAATGAAGAATTAATAATAATTTATCAAAAAACCAAATCATACCGGGTCGTATTTGGGAGCGTTGTTGTATTGTAATTGGCCTTCCAAAATCTTTAACACTATCTATATACTTAGATAGCTCCAAATGGATGTCGTGCTTAGTAGATGAATCTTTTACAAGGTCAATTGCATTCCATATCCCTTTCTTAACTTCTTCGTCCTCTATAAACTTGGGAGAAAATCTAATAGATGGATTAAAAAAATATACAGCAACATGTAAATCATGATGCATTTGTCGATTCCAACGTGCATATATTGTTAGAGATTGAAATCGGGTCATAAAGTGGACTTGTTATGATATGTTTTTATGTTCTATGTCTAATCAGTAGTACTGAATTAATAATAAGGGTAAATTAGTCATTCAAGTTAGATTGTGATTATAAATAAGAGATTAGGGTTGTGCTTAGAGGTTAAGAAAAGAAAGAGAGGCAGTCGTGTGCGGGTGCCGACTTAGTCATGGGCAGATTAGATTAAATGTCTTCAATTTGCCGATTTTTGTAAGTTTCCTTGTTATTTTCTTATTGATTGAAAGTTTATAATATGATACCAGAGCCTATAGGGCATTAAGATTGGATTTTTAGACTGAGAAACTACTTGACTGTGCAAAATCTCCTCGAAGAAAAAGTGCAGATTGATTCACAACCGGTTTCGCAGAAAAACGTCACACATATGAAGTTTGTTGGTTGTATTCTTCATTTGTTTCTTAATGGTTTTCTTCATTACAAAATCACATAGTACAATCAGCAGCCATCAACCAGAGAGGAAGAAGGCAATCAAGATTGATTCTTCGTGGTAACGTAGATTGTGGAGGTGTGTGAAGACTGAATCTGCGTTTCACATAGATTGTGAGCAGTAAATTTTTGTTGGACAAATTTATATACAAATGGCTGGTAAAGGAAAAGAGATTGAAACCTCTTTCAAGATTTTTGAACATTTCACAAGTGAAAAAGTGGAAAATTTTCATATCACATCAACAAGATTAGATGACAAAAATTATTTAGAATGGTCAAGGTCAGTGGAGTTGGCGGTAATAGCAAGGGGGAGATGGGCTCATCTAATGGGTCAAACTCTGTGTCCAGCCACACACGATTCACAATATGCTAGTTGGCGAAGAGAAGATGCCTTGATATTATCTTGGTTACTCCAATCAATGATTTCACCAATGGAGAAAACATTTATGTTTGTTAAATCCACTCATGAAATTTGGTGTGCAGTTTCTGAAACATTATAGAAAAAAGAATATAGCAAAAGAATACAAATTTTAGAAAAAATCAAGAAATGCAAACAAGGAAATCGCTCTATTAGTGAGTATTATGTGGATCTTCGGGGATTATGGGATGAACTTCTCTTCTACACCAATATTAAATGTTCATTATGTTATACAGAAAGAAATGTAGAAAATAAAAAGAAGAAAGTATTTGACTTATTATGGGGTGTAAATCCAGAATTTAAATCCATAAAAATCAGCATTCTAGGCCGGGAAGAACTTCCTTCCCTTGGCACAATCTATTCTTTATTGGTTCGATAAGAAGATCGCATAAATCTAGAGAAGGACAATATTAATACTACGGAACAACATGCACTACAGACTAGAGGAGAAAACTCACAATATGTGAAAGAGGTGGACAACACAATCATGGATGTGGACATGGCCGTTTCTATTCTGATGAGAAAGATAAAATCGTGTGTTCTCATTGCGGGAAACCAAGACATTCAAGAGAAAATTGCTGAGAATTACATGATCGGCCAGAATTTCATAGATCACGGAATAGTTCTGTCCATATTGCTGAAAGTTTCATGCCTAACACATATAGCATTCAAGAACTTATTAAGAGGATTGAAGGGTTGGAAACTAAATTATCTGAAAATTAGCATCGCTCTACTCATACTACGTTAGCGCATGCTACTCACACTATGAAGGGTAACCTATTTTCTTCTTTTTATTCGAAAACTTGGATTATTGATTTTTGGGCTACGGACGATATGGTAGGAGAGTCTTCATATTTTTCAGAATATCATCTACTTCCAAAACAAGAGCCAATCAAGTTGGCTCATGACTCACTCTCTTATATGATTGGATAGAGAAATGTTTTACATATTTAAAGTTAGTCTATCATGTTCATAGCTTTCCTATAAACCTTCTTTTCCTTAACACCTCCACTAAATTATAGTGTGACATTTAATCTCACTGGCTATGTTTTTCAGGATCTAAAGATGGGACAAATCTTTGGTCGATGTAGTTTTTGAAGAGATCCAACTTTGGCATTGTCGTTTAGGTCATTTGCCTGAGTCCAAGCTCCACTATGTTTTTCCACACCTTAGAGTCGAGTCAAATAAATACACCTTAGAGTCGAGTCAAATAAATTCTATTTTGAATGTGAAGTGTCCCAACTTTGGAAACACCAACGAACACCTTATCCTTCAAGTGAGTCTAGGAGGTCCCAACCTTTTGAGTTTCTTCATTCTGACATATGGGGTCCTAGTCCTATTATATGTTTGGTTAGAAGTATTTTATCTCCTTAATGATTATATTGAAGATCGTATGCGTCTTGCAATTGCCTACTTAATAAAATCAAAAGTTGAGGTCTTTGCTATCTTTTCTATTGTTTATAAATTTATTTTCACTCAAGTTAATAGTTCTGTGAAAGTTCTTTGTTTAGATAATGGGGGTGAATACATCAGTGGACACTTGCGAGAATACTTGCATACAAATGGTATACTTCATCAAACATCTTGTTAATATACAACAAACAACAACAACAACAACTAAGCCTTTTCCCATACTAGACGGGGTCGGCTACATGGATTCTTTGTTTCCACAGATCTCTATCGTGTGCCATGTTAGCAGTTAACTCCCAATAAGCTAGATCATCTTGTTAATATACACATCAGCAAAATGGCATAACTGAGAGGAAAAACTATCATATCCTTGAGGTAGCCAGAACTCAAATTTTATTAGGGGAAGTTGTTCTTACCGCTCTCTATCTAATAAATAGGATGCCTAATAGTGCTCTCAAGGGTAACAGTCCATTAAAATGCCTTGATAAGGAATCAAAATACTTTCATATCACTCCTTGCATCTTTGGTTGTATCTGTTTTATTCATGCCCATCTACCTGATCACGATAAACTTGACCCTAGAGCTATAAAGTGTATCTTCCTTTGCTATTCACATTCTCAGAAAGGCTATAAATGCTATAATCTAATCCACAAGAAACTGTATGTATCCATAGATGTCACATTTTCTGAATCTACTCCTTATTATTCTTCTCACGAGGAGTCAGTCACCTCTCAAAATAATTCTTCCCATGTGCTTTCCTTAATTCCTAGTGAGACTGAAGATATCACAGGTGATAATGGAGAGAAGCCAGCTGAACCACAACAGACCGTGGTGTATAAGAGAGGACCAAGGAAGGTTATTTGTCATCAAGAGGAGATCGAACAAACTCCAACAGCCAAAGATTATTTCCTTCATTCAGATTTGCAATTGCCAGTGGAAGAAGACTTGGAAATTTCGATTGCCATTCGCAAAGGAAAACACTCTTGTGCACGGTACCCAATTTCTAATTGTGTTTCCTATGCTAATACCTCATAAAACTATAAAGCTTTTTTTATAAATGCCAATAAATACACGATTCCTACGAGTTTTGAAGAAGCAAACATGTGTCCTTGGAGAACTGCAATAAAAGCGGAGTTGGATGCTCTTGCTAAGAATAATACTTAGACAATCACGAGACTTCTCCCGAACATAAATATGGTGGGCTGCAAGTGAGTTTTCACTATTAAACATAAAGCAGATGCCACTATTGAAAGATATAAGAGAAGACTTGTTGTCAGGGTTAAAATCAATTATATGAGATTGACTACAATAAACCTTCGCACCTGTAGCAAAGCTTACTTCCATAAGAATACTTTTAAGTATGACAACAAATTTTGGATGAGATCTATGACAATTGGATGTGAAAAATACTTTCCTATATGAAGAAGTATTTATGGAACTCCCTCCAAGAATGAATATTAAGACAAATGATAGTACAATATGTAAATTGAATAACGCTATCTATGGGCTGAAATAATCACCAAGAGCCTCTGACAATAGTGCAACTATTTAGATAACTTCCAATCCAGTATCTCACGAAAGCACTAAACATATAGAGATTGATTGTCACTTCATACGAGAGAAGATATCCAACCAGGAATTCAAATTAGAGTATGTCAAATCAGAAAAACAAAGGGCTGATTTACTTACCAAAGCTATCGCCAGCAGACAACTTAAAGATACTTTGTTCAAGTTGGGTGTTCTGAATATCTTTCACCCAACTTAGGGAGAGTGTTGGAGATTGAAATCGGGTCCTAAAGTGGACTTGTTATGATATGTTTTATGTTCTATGTCTAATCAGTAGTACCCCTATTAATAATAGGGGTAAATTAGTCATTAAAGTAGATTGTGATTATAAATAAGAGATTAGGGTTATGTTTGAGGTTAAAAAAAGAAAGAGAGGCAACCGTGTGTGGGCACCGACTTTCGGTCATGGGCAAATTGGAAGAAATGTCTCCAATATGCTGATTCTTGTAAGTTTTCGTGTTATTTTCTTATTGATTGCAAGTTTATAACATATATTATCTTTCAAACCTTCTTTAGAAGTGATCGCTTGCGATCAAGGTTTACTTGTATTTCTAATTTAACCTTATCGATATATATATATATAAAAGGCATAACAGACCTATCTTTAATATCTATCATTCTCACTACCTTCACTAAAAACACAATAATTCTAAAAAAAAGTATTGCATTTCTCCCAAAAGTTAACATTAAAAATAAGGTCCACTACAATAATCTCCTCTTTCTTTCTCGACCAACTTATAGAGCCCCATTCATTACATGAAAGATCTTTTCCAATGCATTTTTTTGTAAGATAAGACTTTGAACAGTAATAACATCTTAAATCATGATGTATTTTTTGGTACTAGCATACATCAATTATCTTTTAAACCTTCTTTAAAAGTGACAACTTACAATCAAGGTTTGCTTGTATTTCCACTTTGGCCTTATTCATAATATTATATATATAAGGCATAACAAACTTATCTTCATTATGTATCATTTTCATTACCTTTACTAAAGGCATAATCATCCTAAAAATTTTGCTACATTTCTCCCAAAAGTTAGCATTAAAAATAATATCCAATACAATAATCCCCTCTTTCTTTCTCGATTAACAGATAGAGCCCCATTCATAAGATGCAAACATTTTTTTTCAATATATATTTTTTTATATGATAATACTTTAAACATTAACAAAATTCGTAGCAAATCTTGTCAATGAAGGCTTGATCAACTCCCTTCCACTAGTGTCATCAAATGCAATACAAATGAGTGATTATCAATAAACTTTCGGACATTTCTACATTCGTCAATTGTCCTCTTGATTTCATCTATTGCACTCAAATCCTCAAGCATTAAGTCAATGTGCAATACATGGGGTCCATACCAAGGATGGATGATTAGCCTCAAGCATCTTACCCATTGCTCTAAAGTTTGTAATATTATGAGTGATGGATTTAACAATATTTTGAATATCAACATCCTCAACAATATCTTAAAAAATAAGGAGTAAATTATGAACAATTTTATCAAATATGAGACAAGTCATAGGATTTCAAAAATAATGTGCCCTTTGAATAGTAGACAAAGAAGTTCACTAATGATCTACACTGACCATATGTCTAACCATCAGTTAAAATAGAACAACTAGTAACCTTCACGACTCCCTAAATTAAAGACTCCATTAATAAACAATATCAACGAAGTTTTGGAGTAATTTACCCCTCAAACTATGATAAGTAGGGACCTTATAACCTGATCCTACACTAACAATAGCATCTCCCATGCCTTAAAAGAAAATTGAATTTATAACATTAAAAGGAAGGCAATTTTCATAAAAAAAACTTTGCACACTTCAAATCTACTTTTTCAATTTATATATATAAGGCATAACAGGCTTATCTTTATTATCTATCATTTTTGTTACCTTTACTAAAGGCATAATCGTCCTAAAAATTTTGCTATATTTCTCTCAAAAGTTAGCATTAAAAATAATATCCAATGCAATAATCTCCTCTTTCTTTCTCGATTAACTAATAGAGCCCCATTCATAAGATGCAAACATTTTTTTTTCAATATATTTTTTTATATGATAAGACTTTAAACAGTAACAAGATTCATAGCAAATCTTATCAATAAAGGCCTGATCAACTCCCTTCCACTAGTGTGGATTCTCATTAAATGCAATACAAATGAATGATTATCAATAAACTTTATGACATTTCTACATTCGTTAATTGCCCCCTTGATTTCATCTACTGCACTCAAATCCTCAAGGATTAAGTCAATGTGCAATACATGGGATCCATACCAAGAATGGATGATTAGCCTCAAGCATCTTACTAGCTGCTCTAAAGTTTGTAATATTATCAGTGATGAATTTAACAATATTTTGAATATCAACATCCTTAATAATATCTTCAAAAATAGGGAGTAAATTATGAACAATTTTACCAATATGAGACAAGTCATAGGATTTTAAAAATAATGTGCCCTTTGAACAGTAAACAAAGTTCACTAATGATCTACGATGACAATATGTCTAACCATCAGTTAAAATAGAACAATTAGTAACCTTCAGCACTCCCTAAATTAAAGACTCCATTCATAAACAATATCAACGAATTTTTGGAGTAATTTACCCCCTCAAAGTATGATAAGTAAGGACCTTATAACCTGATCCTACACTAGCAATAGCATCTCCCATGCCTTGAAAGGAAAATGAATTTATAACATTAAAAGGGAGGCAATTTTCATAAAAAAAACTCTGCACACTTCAAATCTACTTTTTCAATTACCTCCATAGAAGTCATAGTTGATCTAATGCGTGGTTCGTACGTCGAGGAAACAGTGAATGTATTCTACCACCTCTAGCACCTCCTCTATTACTTCTCGTAGCTATCGAAGGAACATAGGCTCTTGTAGTGGAACAAGAACCAACCCCACTGCCATTGCCACCAGAACCTATACTATTTCTCTTATTTCGCTTTCTCCTTCATGAGCCGTCTCCTACTCCTGCATCCATACCATAAATTTCTTCACCGTATACTTCTTTATCTTTAGACATATCCCAAATACCAATTTCTACTCTTTTTCGCCATCTTTTCTTTTCTTTTATAGCATCCAAAACTTGTTGAATTTTATACTCAGAGTTTTAAGCACCTGATGATAAGCACTTGTTTCTTTTTTGTTTCCCATAAGATGTTTTATACGAAAAATGCCTCCGTGCTTAACCTCGGTACAAACATGTACTTATTCACAAGCCTATTGCTTTCATACATCAGGGTACAATACTTTTCTATTAGATTAGACCATTCAAATGCCATCAAGCCGATTAGAAATAAACCACAAGAAAACACTTTACGAAGGTGAGGAATCTCAAAATCTATAAAACTCCAACTTTTTCAAGTGAAAAAGTGGGTGAGAAATATTAGAAATGAAAGAAAGGGAGTATGCCATAGATTTAATAAAAACCCTATGGATTTTCGCAGGTTTAAGAGTAAAAACATGTAATTTCTTCGCGAAATCAAGCAAATGGTAGATAGGGAAGAGGTTTGGGAGTAAATAGAGAGGGTAAGAAAGGGTTTGAGACCAAACAAACCAACAAAAAACCCCGTGGGTTTCAGGTTTAAATACTCAAAGAAATCAATGTCGACTCATACGATACGAATCATATCTTACGATGCGACACAACATGATACATCATTGTATTATACGATACGACACGATAAATCATTTAAAATGATATACTTAACTGTACCATGTTGTTCTAGCATGCAATACATCGTAAACTTGTATCATATTATATGATACGGTACGAGTTTTACAACATTGGTGCTAACAGTTAACTCAACAAAAGATTACACAATGAAGTAATGAACAAAAAATACAAGCTTTTTCCCATACTAGATGGGGTCAATTATATGAATTCTTTGTTTCCATAGAGCTCGACAATGTGCCATGCTAATAGTTAACTCACAAATGCTAGACAATTCTTTATAGTATCCTTCTAACACCTTTTTGGTCTTTCTCTTCTTCTTTTGATATTTTCATCTAGTTTCTCATACCTTCTTATCAGAGCTTCATTGCCTTTCCATGTGTTGGAACCATCTTAGGCGATTTTCTCTCATTCTCTCATCTATTAGTATTACTCTCAATATGTTTTTGATAGCCTTATTACGAATACACTCTTTTCTTATAGGACCATACTTCTACCTCACCATCTTTTCTACACATATTGATCATTAATTATGCGACAACTTAGAATCATATAACATAATGAGTCTAATTGCCGTTCTACAATATTTCCATTTCAACTTTAATGGTACTTTGCATCTCTCTATTCTAACCAATCTACATTAATTTTGTATGACATATCCACAAATTTTTGAAAAGTTTACTTGGAATGATGTAATATGTACCAATCTTAATTTCTATGTCACTTATAGATAGTACCCAAATGATCTAGTTGAAAGCCTTCATTTTCTAACGTTTCTTTCCATAGTTCGGATTTCTTGTGAATTGTTTCTTTAGACTCGTCCGCTAGCACTATGTCATTCACGAATAATATATACTAAGGTACTTTATCTTGAAAATGCTTTGTTAGCTTGTCAATAACCAAGGTAAATACATACAAACTTAAAGTTGATCCTCAATCTAATTCAATCTTAATTTCAAAAAAATTCATCATTCGTTCATAAATCCTTACACAGTTCGTGCACTAAGATACATTTCTCTTATGAGATTAATGTTCATCAATTAGATACCTCTCTTTTCCAATGTTCTCTGACAAATATCTTTTGGCACTCTATCCTCACTTTTTCTTTTCTAAATCAATAAATACCATGTAAAAATTCTTTTTCTTGCTCTAAAATGTTTCTTAACACATCTCAATAGATGAATAACCTCAATAATAGATCTCTCCAGCATAAATCGAAATTGGTTTTTCATTATACTCGACACTTGTCTCAATCTTCACTTTATAATTCTGTCTCATAATTTCGTTATACAACTTATCAACTTAATATCCTGATATTTTGCATAGTTTTAAATGTCTCCCATGTTATTATATATGAGTATAATTGTACTCTTCTTACATTTGTAAGGTGTCTTTTGGTTTCTCCATATTTTGTTAAATAATATTATAAGCCAAGACTCATCTCTCCAAGGATTTACCATACTTCTATTGAAATATTGTCTACTCCTCGAATTTAAGGATGTTCATGGGGCAGGGATTCCCCGCTCCCTATGGGGCCCTGCCCTGAACGAGGTGGATTCACGGGTACATTCGGGGGTCAGGGATTAGAGTGGGGGAGCTAGAAAAATCCCCGTGGGGATTTTGGTGCGGACAGGGACTTGTTATCCCCGCCCCTGCAAACCTGCTAAGCCAATCTTGATTCATTGAGGATCTTAGGGTCATTCTATTTTTTTCATTATCGAGTCCTTAATACTTGCAGAGAGAAGTGAAATGAGAAAGAGACAAAAAGGAAAGAAAGAGAAGTTTGATGGTCTACTTGTAACAAACATTTTTGCCAATTTGATGGTCTACTTGTAAACAAACAATTTTTTTCAAGCACATAATTCTATTCAACAGCTGCTTGGTGCTCATAGCAATTTTGCGTTAATCTATTTGGATTCTTGGTGCTCGACATGGAAAACTTTGTTCCTGTTTTGAGCTTCTGTCTGATATATGCCGTGACTCACCTGCAGCAAGCAGAAACCTGCCTTGCTGAGATCGACCAATCACCATCTAAATCACTGTTAGGATCTATGCAATCATGTGTCAGTGCAATAGCTAAGGCAGACTTCCTGAAGCACCCGGACAGGGATGTCAAACTTCTGGTAGCAGCTTGCATTTGTGAAATAATGAGAATTACAGCTCCAGAGCCTCCATATAACGATGAAGTGTTGAGGGTAATCCTTCATATTTTTACTCAATTGAGATTAATTGCATAAATTGTCCTTTTGTAATTGGTCTACTGGTCCTTAAATACTGTTATTCTCTGAGGTCAACTGGCCATACGTTGGCACTCTTATGATGTTGTAGGGGTCTTTGGCAGAATCCATATTTTAAAGTAAATGGCTAGTTATGGTCGTTTGATTTATCTGAGTAGTATCTTATCAATTTTTGGCAGGATGTGTTTCATCTGATTGTTGAGACATTTTATGGTTTGGGTGACATAAGTAACCCATCTTTTGGAAGAAGGGTTGCTATTTTGGAAACTCTAGCAAAATACAGGTCATGTGTCATCATGTTGGATCTTGAATGCAATGGATTAGTGAATGAAATGTTCCATACATTTCTCTCTGTTACCAGGTACTTTCATAAACCTTTGTCTTGAATTAACATCAAGCAGTTCTGATTTACTGTACCCTTTTATTTTGTCTTGCAAACGTACATGTACATAACCTCCCAAGTTAGTAGAATGCGTTTCTGAACTTCATAGTTGCATTTTCATTTAATATGACACTCTTTGATGCTTCCCTCCCTCTCCAACCCCTTGTTGTTGACGGTTATGGTTGTGCACTGATGATAGTTGGCCTTCTTCTGTTGATTGAAGCATGCCAAATATTCCTTAAACTCAAGGACCACATACACTTCTGACATGTACTTGCTTACTAATTATATTTCTGTAAATTCACCAGCATCTATCATGGTAGATCGAATGTGGATGTTGGCATCATGGTCATGATTATCTCAACATTTTCTGGGGAAGGCTTTCTTCAAGAGTTCTTATCCTTGGATTTTTCAAAACATTCTAAATGTAAAGAAAGATGGAAGATCACATGATACATATAACAGGTCTTAGTCTAAGTTTCTTATGAAAATGGAAAAGAGAACTTACAAAAGGTATTCAAAATAAAAGAAACAAAATCAGGAAATACCTTCTGAAGGTGTTTATGTAATAAAAAGCATTAAATCCTGATGCATTGACAATTTCTGATACCTTCCTGAGCTTATCAATATCATGATGATAATTTCTGAGTATGGACTGTAAGGAAATATATTTCAACTGAAAATATATTTCAACCTTTATTCAGTGAATGAATAAACCTCTCAAAAGAGAGGGTTTTACAGAGTCAAGCCGTAAGGCTATATATTTTAGCATACAGGAGAAAGCTTTATATAGAGGAAGGCCTCCTCAAAAGGGCACTCCAAACAGTAGATAACTAGCCGTTGGAGGGTGCCGACGGCTATAATTCTAGCCGTTGGGCTTCCTCCAAGGAAATAGAACAAAATAAAATAACAACAACAACAACTAAGCCTTTTCTCATACTAGACAGGGTCAGCTACATAGATTCTTTGTTTCCATAGAGTCCTGTCATGTTCCATATTAGCAATTAACTCACAATAAGTTAGATCATTCTTTATTGTTTCTTTCCAATACTTTTGTAGTCGTCCTCTGCCTTTTTTAATACTTTTAAAATCTAGTTTTTCATTCCTTCTTAGAGGTTCTTCTTTTGATCTTCTTTTTATATGTCCAAACCATCTTAAACGATATTCTCTCATTTTAGCCTCTATTGGTGCCACTCCTAATTTGTTCCTAATAACCTCATTATGTATACAATCTTTTCTTATATGACCACTCATCCATCTCAACATCTTCATTTCTGTCATGGACATTTTTTGTATATATTGATGATTAACTCCCTAACACTCACAACCATAAAACATGGCATGTCTAATTGGTGCTCTATAATATTTACCTTTTACCTTTAATGGTATCTTCTTATCACAAAGAATACTTGATGCTCCTCTCTATTTTAACTAACCACCATTAATTCTATGTGTAACATCTTCATCAATTCTTCCATCACTCTGAAAAATTGACCCTAGGTATTTAAAACTTTCTTTTTGGGAATGCAATGCGTGCCAATTTTAATTTCTATATCCTCTAAAGTAACCAAATGATCAAACTTACATTCTATATATTCAATCTTTGTTCTACTAAGTTAGAAGCCTTTACTTTCTAATGTTTCTCACTATAGTTCCAAATTTCTATTAAATTTTTCCTTAGACTCCTCCACTAACACAATGTCATCTGCAAATAACATACACCAAGGTACTTCATCTTGAATATGTTTTGTTAACTCGTCAATCACCATTATAAATAAGTATGAACTTAAAGTTTATCCTTGATGTAACCCAATAATAACTTCAAAGAAGTCTTGTCATTCCTTCATGAGTCCTCACACATGTTTTTGTACCATTGTACATGTCTCTTATAAGGTTTATATATGTAAATGAAATACCTCTTTTTTCCAAGGTTCTCCAAAGAACCTCCTTCGGTACCCTATCATAAGCTTTTTATAGATCAATAAATATCATGCGAAGGTCTTTCTTTTTTGTTCTAAAATGTTCCATAAGACGTCTCAAAAGGTGAATCACTTCAACAGTATATCTTCCTGGCATGAATCTAAATTGGTTCTTCTGTTGTACTCGATACTTGTCTTAACCTACGTTCAATAATTCTTTTCCATAATTTCATACTATGACTCATTAACTTGATACCCCGATAATTCGCACAATTCTGAATGTCTCCCCTGTTCTTATATATGGGTATAAGTGTACTCGCTCTCCATTCCTCGAGTATCTTTTGGTTTCTCCATATTTCATTAAATAGTCTTGTGAGCCAAGTGATTTATGTTTCTCCTAGGATTTTCAAAACTTTTATAGGAATATTGTCTGGTTCTACCGATTTACCACCCTTCATATGTTTTAAGAGCATCTTTGACTTTATTCTTTTGAATACGTCGGTAGAAATTGTGGTTTATATTCTTTTCTGTTTTGGCTAACTCTCCTAAGCTAATACTAACATCTTCATTTTTATTAAAAAGCTTATAACAACAACAACTAAGCCTTTTCCCATACTAGGTGCGGTCGGCTACATAGATTCTTTGTTTCCATAGAGCCCCATTATAATTTATAGAATCCATGGTAAATAAGTTCGACAAAATTTTACGCAATTTGTTAGAAGCTTAACACAACCCTCCTTTATCTGGGCTTAGGACCGGCTATGCAAGGGTGATCCCTTACATGGGTGGAGTTTCATTAAAAAGCTTATAAAAATAGTTTTTTTATCTATTTCTTATATCATCATTTGTCACTAGAATTTTCTCATCCTCATCTTTGATGCATCTAACAGAATTAAGATCCTTAATTTTCTTATCTCTAACTCTAGCTATCTTAAAAATATCTCTTTTGCTTTATATAAATCGTCTAAAATTTTAGCTTTTGCTTCACTAACGGTCTTTTTCGCTTCCTTATTTGCTTTCTTATAAGACTCTAAAGTTTCACTAGTTTTCTTAGCATAATGTAATTTGTAACATGCACTCTTTACCTTGATTTTATTTTGCACTACTTTATTCCACCACCAAGCTTCTTTTTGTGCCGGTACACCTCCCTTAGATTCACCTAACACATCTTTCGCTACTTTCCTAATATGTAAAGCCATATTGTTCCACATATCACAAGGTACAAACAACAACAACTAAGCCTTTTCTCATACTAGATGGGGTCGGCTACATGGACTCTTTGTTTCCACAAAGCCCTATCATGTGCCATGTTAGTAGTTAACTCACAATAAGCTAGATCATTCTTTATTGTTTCTTTCCAACACTTCTGTGGTCGTCCTCTACCTCTTTTAATACTTTCCAAATTTAGTTTTTCATACCTTCTTAGAGGTTCTTTTTTTGAGGTTCTTCTTTTGATATTCTTTCTATATGTCCAAATCGTCTTAAACGATATTCTCTCATTTTATCCTCTATTGGTTCCACTCCTAATTTGTTTCTAATAACCTCATTAGAAAGAAATTCATATCGGGTCTAATCGACATCTAAATAAATCTCTATAGCAAGTGATGAATGTGGGGCATATAGTAGACCATAAGTGATAGATGACTTAAGTATCTCATGATGTGAAAAAACAATACTCATGTGGTGCTTAGATGGAGAATGCATTATCTACTTAGATAACCTACTGTAAAGTAGATATCCGGTCTTGTAATAGTAATATATAAGTTTTACCATCAATCTATGATATCTGCCAATATCTTTATATGGTTCGGCAAAATCATCTTCTTTTTTATTTTCAATGGGAGTAGAGCATATCCGACAATCCTCCATTTTAGTCTCTTTCAGTAAGTTTAGGCTATATTTTCTTTGACTTAAAGAATAAATAGTCTTTGCTCCGTATAATTTCAGTCCCTAAAAAATAATGTAATCTGCCCAAGTCTTTCAAATGAAATAATGCATGTAGTTGTCTTTTTATGATGATAATGCCTTCTGTATCATCACCCGTAATGATGATATCATCTACGTATACCAATAATAAGATGGTTTTCTTTTTTTGTTTGATGAATAATGTATGATCATTAATACAACGTTTGAAACCCAAACTTATAATACCATCACTAAAATTTTCAAACCATTTTCTTGGTGATTGCTTCAACCCATAAATTGATTTCTTTAGTTTGCATGCCTTGTTTGACTTCTTGCCTTAATCATATATAGGTGGAAGGTCCATGTTGATATCTTCCATAAGGTCTCCTTGAAGAAAGACATTCTTCACATTCAACTGCCATAAGTCCCATATTTGATTGATTGCAACACTTACAATAATTCTAATAGTGTTCATTTTTGCCACTCGTGCAAATGTTTCGGTATAGTTAATACCATATGATTGACTATAACCTTTAGTCACTAACCTGGTTTTGTACCTTTTTATATTCTCATGGGCCTTATACTTCACTAAATACACCAATTTGCATCCCACATTTTCCCTTTCTAGTGGTAAGTCTATAAGTTCCCATGTCGTTTTTTACTAATACTGTAATTTTTTCTTTCATTGCTGCCTTCCACTATGAATTTTGCTTTGCCACTTCAAATGTTTTTGAGATTTAAGTATTATTTGCATTCACCACAAACTGTTAGAAATATACCTTGGTTGGAATATTATAATATCTCAATACCCAAAAAATAGTGGAGTCGTCCCAAGTCTTTTAGGTCAAATAATTTATGAAGATTCTGTTTTAATGCTAATATCTCATTTATGCTTTTTTGATATCCCAAATTGTATACTGCATCATTGAATTTTTCAAACCAGGCTCGTGGTGACTGTTTCAGTCCATAAATAACTTTATTTAGTTTATAATCTATACTATTGTTTGCCTTAATATTCATCCCTGGAGGAAGTTCCATAAATACTTCTTCATTAAGATCTCCCTGTAGAAAAACATTTTTCACATTTAGCTGCGATAGAGCCCATCCAAAATTTGCTGCCATACTAAGAAGTATTCTTATGGAAGAAAGCTTTGCTACTAGTGCAAAGGTTTCATTGTAGTCAATCCCATATGATTAATTGTATCTCTTGACAACAATTCTTGCCTTATACCTTTCAATAGTGCCATCTGCATTGTATTTGATAGTGAAACCCCACTTACAACCCACAATATTTCTGTTGTAAGGAAGTTTTGTGATTGTCCAAGTATTATTCTTAGCAAGTGTATCTAGTTCTGCTTCTATTACAGCTCTTCATTTCTTCAAAACTCGAGGGAATCTTATTTTGATCAGCATTTGATAGTATTATGAGGTATTAGTAAATGATACATAATTAGAGATTGGGTACCATGTACAAGATCTTTTACCTTCGCGAATAGCAATTGAAACTTCCAAGTCTTCTTCCACTGCTAGTTGCAGATCTGAATTAAAGGAATAATCTTTGGTTGTTGGAGTCTGTGTGGTCTCCTCTTGATAATGAACAACCTTCCTTGGTCCTCTCTTCTACATAGTAATCTGCTTTGGTTCTCGTTCAGCTTGCTTCTCTTCATTTTCACCTACAAAAATGGGAAGTACATGAGGAGAGTTGTTTTGAGAGGTGAATGACTTTCCCAGAGAAGGATAATAGAGAGTAGATTCAGAAAACGTGACATCTATTGATACATACATTTACCTCTATATTATATCATAGCATTTATAGCCTTTTTGAGACTGAGAATAACCAAAAGAGATATATTTTACAGCTCTAGGGTCAAGTTTATCGTAACCAGGTAGTTGAATATGAACAAAGTAGAGATAACCAAAGATACGATGAATGACATGAAAGAGTTTAGAGTTCCTATAACGACATTTTACTGGACTATCTCCCTTAAGAGCACTACTAGGCATCCTATTTATTAGATAGACAGTCGTAAGCACAGTTTCTGCTCAATAAGATTTAGGTACATTATGTTGAAGAAGAAGAGTTCTGGATACTTCAAGAATATGCCGACTTTTTCTTTCTACTATATCATTTTGCTGAGGAGTATTTAAACAAGATGTTTGATGAAGTATACCATTTGAATGTAAATATTCTCGCAATTGTCAATTAATATATTCACTTTCATTATCAGAATGAAGAACTTTCACAAAAGTATTAAATTGAGTGAGAATAAATTTATGAATAATAGAAAAAATTGCAGAGACCTCAGCTTTTGATTTTATTAAGTAGACAATTATAAGACGTGTACAATCATCAATAAAGGAAATAAAGTACTTTTGACCAAACAAGGATAAAAGAGGACTGGGACTTCTTATGTCAGAATGTGAAAGTTCAAAGGTTGGGATTTCCTAGACTCATTGGAGGGATAAGGAGCTCTTTAGTGTTTCTCGAGTTGGCACACTTCATATTCAAAAGGAAATTTGTTTGACTCTACTCTAAGGTTTGGAAGAACATATTGAAGCTTGGACGCAGGTAGATGACCTAAACGACTATGCCAAAGTTGGATCTCCGTGTCTTGAGCAATTGCAGTAGTACCATAGGATGTAGTATATTGAGGGTTGTCTTCTATAATATATAATCCTCGTCAGAGACTACCATGATCAAATATTTTTTCCGTCTTTAGATCTTGAAAAATACACCCAGTGGAATTAAATGTCACACTACAATTTAGTGTACTTGTTAAGGAACTGACTGAAAGGAGATTTATAAGAAAGCTAGGAAGATGATAAACCGACTGTAAATATGTAAGACATGTGGGTACACTTCTCTGTCCAATCATATAAGAGATTGAGCCATCAACTAACTTGATTGGCTCTTGTTTTTAAAGTAGATGATATTCTGAAAAATATGAAGACTCTCCTACCATATGATCTGTAGCCCCAAAGTCAATAATCCAAGTTTTGAATGAAAAGAAGAGAATTGTTTACCCTTCACCGTGTGAGTGACATGCGCTAATGTAGCATGAGGAGCAGAAGAATGTTGATTTTAAGATAATTTAGTTTTTAACCCTTGATTCCTCTTAATAAGCCCTTGAATATCATCTGTATTTGGCCTAGAACTTTCGACAATATGGGCAAAATTGTTTCTTGGTCTATAAAATTCTGGTCGTTCATGTAATTCCCAGCAATTTTCTCTCGAATGTTTATGTTTTCCGCAGTGTGAACAATCTATTTTATCTTTCTCATAAGGATAGAAACGTCCTTGTCCACGTCTCCTATTGTGGTGTCCACTTCTTCCATGATATTGTGAAGTTTCTCCTCTACTTATTTGTAGTGTATGTTGTTTGGTGGTATTCATATTGTCCTTCTCCAAATTTCTGCGATCTTCTTCTCGAATCAATAAGGAGTAGGTTGTGCCAAATGAAAGAAGTTCTTCTCGGCCTAGGATGTTTATCTTTATAGACTTAAATTCAGGATTTACACCCCACAATAAGTCAAAAACTTTCTTCTTTTCATTTTCTAAGTTTCTTTTGCTATAACATGATGAGCATTTAATATTGGTATAGAAGAGAAGCTCATCTCATAATCCTCAAAGATTTGCATAATACTCACTAATAGATCGAGTTCCTTGCTTGCATTTTTTTTATTGTTCTTAAGATTTCATATTCCTTTGCTACATTCTTTTTCCTTAAATAAGCTTCAGATACTGCACACCAAATTTCATATGCAGATTCAAGAAACATAAATGTTTTTGCTATTTTTGAAATCATAGATTGAAGTAATCAGGATGAAATCAATGCATATTCTTTTTGCAAACTAACTTACTATGAGTCATGTGTGGATGGATATGGAATTTGTCCCATGAGATGAGCCCATCTCTCCCTTGCTATTATTGTCAATTCCACGTATCGTGACCATTTCAAATAATTTCTACCATCTAATTTGGTAGATGTAATCTGAAAATTTTTCACTTTTTCATTTATGGAGTGCTCATAAATTTCAAAAACTGTTTCAATCCCTTTTTATTTACTAGCCATTTGTATATAAATGTGTTAATTATGAAAAATTAATGATTGTATTCTGCCCACACTTAGAAGCAACCTTCACAAATTCTGAATTCTGAAAAAAACACAAAATCAGCCTTCAGAAACTGCAAAATCAGCTACAAGTATACCACTGTAAATATTCAAGAACCTATGCTCCAAGAGCAAGCGGAATCCTAATCTCCTAACTCCTAAGACTGATTCAAGACCATCAAGTCGAGTTCCTTCAACTGATCAATGGACCTTTAGAAGGGTCTAAAGAAGATATTTTCGGATAGCTGGAGCAGGACAGGCCTCAGTCTATCAGCGTTACGCCAGAGGAGATCCACAAAGATACCGATGAAGCTTACTTATGATCTAAGAGTTTTCAATATCATAGAGTAGAACACGCAAGAAGGAAAAAAAGCCCAAGATTGGATGCCTTTCACCCTGAAACTAGTTATAAATAAATCTGCATCTTTTCTTTATGCAGTCATACACTTTCTCTCTCTAAAAAATCGAATTTAATGCCTTACAAGCTCTGATACCATTTTAAAAAACTTGTAATTAATAAGAACATATGAAGAACTTATAAGATTTGGCAGATTGGAGACATCCCATCCAATCTGTCCATGTTATGGAAGATGGTGCCCTAGGTCGGCTGTCTCTCTCTTCCTTCCTTAACATCTAAATAAAACCCTAATCACATATTTATAATCATAATCTAACTTGAATGACTAATATACCCCTATTACTAATTAAGTATTACTGATTAGACATAAAACATAAAATAGAACATAACATGTTCACAATAGGACCCAATCCCAATATCTAACAGTTTAGCCTTCTAGTAGGTTTCACTGTTTAATGTAAAGTCATTACAATGGAAAAATTCAAGCAATAACATCCTAATTTTAGATAGAGGTAAATATTGTAGTCTTTGGTGCCATAAATGTAGTTATTCCTTTTGCCTTTCTATGATTATGGTGATTGCATTGTTGTTCCGTTGACTTACTCATAGAAATAAAGGCCTCTCCTCATGCTACCTTGAGTAAAGATTCTCCTCGTCTTTAGTTCTTAAAGAAACAACCAGCAGAATAAAAAATTATAAAACATTTTAGATCTTGGGTTATGGCGAAGACTGATAATAGATTGAATGAAATATTTTGAATGTATAAAACATTTTTAATATTCTAAAAGGTGTAATGATACTTTCTTTTCCAATGATGGGAGTGTGCGATCCATCGATCAACCAAATATTAATTTTTTCTTGAGTCAATTGATAATTATCAAAGAAATCTCATCAACCAACCATGTGATTTGTATCGCCAGAACCAATGACTCATATCCTGGAGTGAGAAATAAATACATTACCCTTAGCCATGAATGAGAACGGATATGCCATAGTGGCTTGAGAATCAACATTAGAAGATATAGACGCAGTCTATAAATCAACCAGACGAGCCTTCAGGATCTTAATTAGAAGAATTACCCTTCTTAGGTGTAGTTTATTTATTATTACTTCAAGAGGAGGAGACAAGACAAAATTCATCGAAAAGAATCAGAATTCATCCAATAGAGGGAGAGGAGGATATGGCACTCGAGGGAGAGGGTGTGTAGATTTCATGTTTGATGAGAAAGATAAATTGAAGTGCTCTCGTTACGGTAAGACTCGATATACAAAAGAGCAGAGTTAAGATTTGATTGATAACTCCAATTTCACTATAAACAAAGCATAGCAAGGAAATATACTAGAAACTCCATCTGATCATTCACATATGGGTACCATAACAGAATTAATGAAGCAGATAGAGGGTTTAGAGTTGCGACTTGGAGAACAACCATCTACTTCAAAGTTTCATGCCACTATGGCACATTCCTCATTTATAGTCATTGGTAATCCTACTCCCTCTTTAACTAGAATATGAATTGTTGATTCTACTAACCCCTCCATAACAAGGAGCCAATTAAATTGGTTGATGATTCTTATATCTCTATGATGAGAAAGGAAAGTATTTCTAACACTTTTATTCAATTTACCATATGTTCTTTATGTTATTAGCTTCCCAGTTAACTCTCCTCATATAAGGGATCACCCTTGCATGGTCGGTTCCAAGTTTGGATAAAGGAAAAGGATTGTGTTAGGCTTCCAACAACCAGTGTAAAACATTATTGAACTTATTTATCATGGATTCTACAAATTATGATAGGGTTTTGTGGAAACAAAGAATCCATGTAGCTGACCCCATCTACTATGGGAAAAGGCTTAGTTGTTGTTTGTCGCTAGCTTCCCATTAAACTTATTGTATGTGAGCTTTTTTAACAAAGATCTAAATTGTCCAGTAACATTCTTTTCATTTGGTTGTGTATTTCAAGATTTGAAGACTCGAAAATCTTTGGTCATATAGCTTGAGGAAAAGACTTTACATTCTTGAAGAACCTCGAACAACACTCAATTTTCTATCTGTCAATCATGACTACAACAGAAGTTGAGATCAAGCTGTGGCATGATCATCTTGGTCATTTACCCTTGTCGAAGATAGATATGTTTGTCCCAAAAATTTTTTATGAACATGTTTAGCAAAAATCAAAACTATTGGTTTTATGCATCAAAACATAGAACTTTATTGATAACAACACAAACATACATCAAGGATTAAAGGGAGGTGCTGGTCGGCCACAGGCTGCCGCCCCCTCTTACTCACGTTTTCTTACTCTCACACTAACCCTAATGACACACTAAGTACTTATATACTACTATTCTAACTTGGAAGACCTAAATACCCCTAATTAGTAATTAACAGGACCTATTTCCTAATGGATCTCCATTAGGACCCGTATTACATATAACTAATTATAACTAGACTGACTCTACAAATGACTCCATATACATATGCATAATTAAACATTAACACTAAATCAATAAGATTCAAGTTGATCTCCAACACGCCCCCTCAAGTTGAATCTTGAAGATTGGTAATTTTCAACTGATTAAGAGCTTTCTGAAATCCTCCTGCTGATGCAGGTTTCGTGAAGATATCTGCTAATTATCCTTCTGAGCAAACATGAATTAGATTGAAAATGCTTTGTGAAATTTTTTCTCTGATAAAGTGACAATCAATCTCAATATGCTTGGTTTGTTAATGAAACACCGGATTTAGAGCAATTTGGAGAGCTGCTTTGCTGTCAGTATAAAAAGGAATTGAAGTATGCACTTTAAAACCAAGTTTTGATAAGAGTGATAAGACCCATAATCCTTCACACATGCCCAATGCAATTGCACGGTATTCTACTTCTGCACTTGATATGGAGACCACTAATTATTTCTTGCTTTTCCATGATACAATGTTGCCTCCTAAGCATACCACGTATCCAGAGGTTGATTTTCTATCTGCCTTTGAACCTGTCCAATCAGCATCTGAGTATATCTTTAGGTCCAGAGATGAATTTGAAGTGTATAATAAACCATATGGTATTGGAGACTTCAGATATATGATAATATGAAATACTATACTCATGTGATATTTGGAAGGATTGTGGATCCACCTACTAACATAGCCAACATCAAACCTGATGTCAGGACGTGTAATAGTAACATATGTTAACTTTCTCACTAATTTCTGGTACCTTCCAATATCCTCGTATGGTTCTGCACTTGTGTTATTATCTTTCTTGGGTGTTTCCATAGGAATTGAGCATACACGACAATCCTTCATTTTTGTTTCCTTCAATAGATCCATAATATATTTCCTTTGACTTAAGAATAAAGTATTATTCCTAGGAATGACTTCTATACCCATGAAGTAATTTAATCTTCCCAAATCTTTCAAGTCAAATAACATGCTGAGTCTTTTCTTTAAATCAACAATACCTGCAGTGTCATCTCCTGTAATAATAATATCATCAACGTAAACCAATAACATGATGTTTGTCTGACCTTGCTTAATGAATAGAGTGTGATCGCTGACACATTGTTTAAAGCCCAAAGTTCGAACTCCATCACTGAATTTTTCAAATCAGGCCCGTGGAGGTTGTTTCAACCCATAAATGGATTTCTTCAATTTACATACCTTCTCTTGTTCGTGCCCATGAAGATATCCAGGTGGTAAATCCATATAAATGTCTTCCGTAAGGTCACCTTGTAGGAATGCATTCTTCACGTCCAGCTGCCACAATTCCCATCCTTTATTGATTGCCAAACTTAACAGAATTCTTATGGTATTCATCTTGGCCACTGGAGCAAATGTTTCTGTATAATCTATACCGTACGATTGACTGTATCAATCGAGAGACTTAAGCTGGATTACAATTGATATAGAAGCATACAGTCAAGACTTATTCATGCAGTTCACACAAGGCCAAGGTCATGGGTTTCTTAAAGAACAGAAAAAGCTCAGGAAGGTGAACTCTGTGTAATTGTGCTTAGATAGACTGATTTCAGCATCTCTTAAGGAGATGTTTGTGGAACATCTTGTTTAAACCACTGAATGTGATCTGGACAGCAGATGGTCGTATCATAGAGAGCATCAACTGCAGAAGCAAGGTACAAGACATTAAGCAACCGATATGGAGATCTCAAGTCACATAAATGCACTTATGACCAACAGAGGAAAGGTTCCTGAAAGCAGTGGAGGTCCCCTTGCCTGTCACTGGACTGGGAATGCAGAGTTGGTGAACCTTCCTTGTAAGCGCATACCTCTTATTTTTTGTCAATAATCAGGAGTAAGAGCTGGTTCCACCCTTGCTCTCTTGCAATATCCGAGCAGCTGGACTACTGTGTTACTGTTGGAAGGTCTTCCAACTACCTTCTCTATATATATATGTCCTCATTTTTGTACTGGTGCATGTCCTGCCTAACCCCATCTTGGTAATACAAAAAAATATAGAACTCCGACTATCAAATCTGGAATTATTACTTGAACTCTGACTATCAAATCTGGAATTGTTACTTCTATGTTTGATAGTCTGGTTGCCTTGCAAAATGGAGCATTCATCAGAGATGAGAGTTAGATAGTCCATACTCCACTGAAGAGCCTCTTACTATCAATCCAAAACTTATTCCAAATATACACTAACCAATGTTCCAAAGGTTTCAAAATTTCACATAAATTGACAACATAAGCATGTTCTCGATGAAATTCGATGTTCCACTTTTGGTCACCATCCTTATTTACAAAATAACAACTGAACAACTAAAGTTAACCATATCCCTGCATCTAAGGACAACAAGTCTCCGAGAGTTGAATACCTTGCACCTAGCTTTCAGAGAAATATATTTGGAGGTTCTTCAAAAACAAAAAAGGAAAACAATGAAATTGAACTTCAAAATCACAACAATAGAACAATTACATAATATAAGGTAATACATTACTAAACGTTTATTGCGATTAACATAGACAATGAGTATATCGAAACACATAAATACTTCTTCTCTTTAACTGTCAGCCAATGTTCGACCCTTCTCACAAGATATTCTACTTCTGGCCATGGTTCAGTTTTCATTTCAAATTGTGAAGGTTGGTTTGTTCTTGTTTACCTCCCATCATTGTCATTCTCACTCTGTTACCTTGGCGCTCAAATCAACAATAAAGCAGAAATGGCAACCATAGAGTTTTCTCTATGGTTTCCTGATGCATGAACTGCACACTAGCATGGACAGTCTTATTATGTCAAATATCTTTCTAAGTGAGATTCTTTAGTACCGTTCTTCCTTCTTGAATACCATTCTTTCTCCACATGGGTAATCAGCTTAAAGACTTTATGTATTCAAATTCCTAGAATTTACAAGAAAATTTAAAACTATGAGATTATTTCAGACATAAAAAAATGCTTAGAAGGCCATTGGTCCTTAATAGAAGAGGATGTTTATACTAGAGAAAATGCCAAAAATGATCCATCGTGAAGGCTGATCAAACCATTTGGGAGGAGAAATGCCAGCACTAGTAAAATAAATCAGCTCGTAATCTTTGTCATCCATCTGCCATGGTGGAAGCTATCTCTAACATCATTTTGTTCCTTGAACCCAATCATATAATTGTTAGGATGGTGAAACAGGGAACTACCAAAATAAAACATGCAAGATGAAGCTTATGAGTCCATGGTGCATCCATATGCAAGATAAGAAGAGCAACTTCAAATCTACATTGAACAAGGAGAGTCACTGATTACACATAGAATTCCTCAATTTCACTCCTCAAAAGAGTGATGAAAAACAAAATTAGTCCAGGAATTGTTCAAATTTTAAATAGGAAGTAACAAAGTGACTGCCAGGGGAAAGGCATTGCAACGAACACTTATTTGCGTGAACCTTGTTTCAGAAATCTCATCAAACATTTTATGGCCAAACTCAAAAGAATCAAAGCACACAATGCATCTCATGAGAGCAAGAAACCATAGTGAGAGAATAATGAAATAAATGCAATGAAAAACTTGAATAGTGATTTTAGGATTAGGATTTTTTGGGTTACCGTATGTTGGTTATAGGGTTTTTCTCGTGCTAGAGAGAGATAGAGATGTGCAGGAATCGGGGAAGGAAGAGTTTTGCAAGCGTAGGAAGAACTGAACAAGCAAGATTGTCCACTACAGTGCCTTTATGACTTGCTCGTGTTGAGCAACATGTCGGGAAATTTTGTTTCTTGAAATAAGTCACCACTTCTACCCATCGACTTTTATTTCGTCTTTTCTGAAACCGAAACCAACATTTTTTGGAAATAATTTTGCAGCCATTCGCATAGAAACTAAACTGGACTCTGAAAGTTCCAGTTCTGCCCCATTTTTCCATGACGCAAGCAGGCCCTCAGGTAACATGATTTTATACATTGTCTTATTTATCACCTTAACAACCTCATCGCGTACTTATGTAGTAATTTGGACAAGGCCAACTATGTAGTGCCAGTCTCTTATTATGGTTGGGTTATGGCTGTGTTGATTGTTCAAATGGATTTATATCTTTTAACTTAATCATGCTATACATTGTGGATGTTTTCCATTGTAAAACATACAGTCCTAGTTGGAATTTTTAGAAATGGTTGCGCTTTTGAAGTTCCTTTTTATTTATTTTATGGAAAGTACGATGCAACCGATATATATGGATATGTATCAACTGTATCTTTTCAGTATGATACTAACCCTTGGCAATATTTACAACACTGCTGCAAATTCAGTGTTAGCTATAACAACCCATATATGCTGTATGCAACTCCAGCTGTCATAGTATCATTAAATATACAGCTTAACAAGTTTGTGTGTCACATCAAAACACACACTGGAGAGATCTACGCCAAGGTTTCAGAGAAAAAGGAAATAGAATTTTTATTTGAAGACTGTCTGTTAACCAGTCTTTTGGAAATTCGATTTTCGTCACTATATGACTGAAGGACATGAAAAATGTAACCATATAAAGTTAGGAATCAAGAAAAATCAAATGTCGTACAGCATATAAAATGTCATACTGCAGATACAGGAACACATTGTCATATATGATTGTGCATATATACTGTATAAGTTTCTCCACATGTATACACATGAAATTTTGCTTATAGGAAAGTTTTCCCTTTTGTCATCCTATTCTTAATGAAGCCTTTGAATTTCCAGTAATGATCTTCCAGAAGCTGTTCTTATGTCAATGCGGACAGTTATGGTCCTAATAATTGATGAGAGTGAGGATCTCCAGGAGGATCTGTTACTTGTTTTATTATCTGCACTTCATCAACGAGAAAGTGTAAGTTGCACATGGTAGTGTAGTTACTTCTGAAAGTTTAGATTGCCATGTCTATGAAGAATTTTGTGGATAGCAGGAGACATCTTTGGCTGGACAAAGACTGGCTATGTTTATCATTGAACACTGTGTGGGAAAGCTCGAACCCTACGTAAATCAGTTACTTGTATCAGCAATCTCAAGAAACACTCGTGCTCAGCAGCTTCACTTTGATCATCATGAAGTCATTTATGATGTGTATTGCTGCACACCTCAAATCTTACGTGGAGCGACTCCTCATTTGCTTGAAGAATTACTGGTATATGTGTGAATTAATTCTAGGATTTGCATACTTATCTATTATATTAATTACTGCATCATAACTTCATGATGATACCTTATGAGTGACTTTTGTGAGAGGTGCTTGCGAGGATTGATTTCAAGTACATCATATTGCTTCTGATAACACTAACAACGGCAACTTAGCCTTTTCCCATACTAGATGGAGTGGGGTACATGGATTCTTTGTTTCCATAGGACTCGATCATGTGCTATGCTAACAATTAACTCAACAAAAGCTTGATCATTCTTTATTATTTCCTTCCAACACTTTTATGGTCTTCCTCTTCCTCTTTCTCTTTTAACATTTTCATCGTCATCTTTCTAAATGTCTAAACCATCTTAAACTATTTTCTCTCATTATCATCTACTAGTGCCACTTAGCTGACCCCATTTAGTATGGGAAAAGGCTTAGTTGTTGTTGTTATCATCTATTAGTGCCACTCCCAATTTGTTTCTGCTAAGATTTCCCTCATTTTATCATAAATTGTTTTTGATGCGATGAGAAAATCATATCATAGTATTAAATCTATGACATGATACATTCGTTTCTTCATAGTATTAAATCTATGGCATACATCCCTTTATGCTGGAAATGTCCATAGATTTCTTTGTTTCAAGCAATACCATGTGGTGAAAGTATTGAGACAGGCTGGATAACAAACATGATTTCTTGTAAATATTGCTTCTGTCAAGGGACCTGTTCTTTTTTGTTAAAAACAGCCATGAGAGCCCTTTTTGTAATCCAGAACATAGTCCTTTGTTTGTTTAACACAATGAACATTTGGGACTCTTCAATATTTGGAACTTGTACATAAGCGGGTAAAAGTTTATATATCTTCTTCTATTTAAAGAAATAACCTTTAAATAAATATGGATTCATTAGGGACTTACCCTTTCAGGGAAAAAGAACTCTTTTATTAGCTTCAACTTGTATGATAAGGAAACGTAGTGAAACAGGGAAAAGGGTGAAATGATTTCTGGAGAATAAGAAGTAGCATTTCATTGTCAACTTTGTCATGAATGACAAAAATGTTCAATGCGGAACAGTGGCAGACATTTTTTGCGAATTACTTCAAAGGTTGTGATAGATGAAGCGATGTCCCTTGAGTAGATCAGTTAGTTTGGACAAGAAGATAGTGCAATTTTGTCCTCAAATACCTATGACGCAGCACAACCCAGCTTACATTAAAACATGGTAGAGCTGGCATTCTTCAAGAAGGAAAGGAAAAATATGATAGAACTGTTTCATCTTTCACCCCAGTGCATTTTGAAGGTCAAAGGCGCCCTGATAATAATACTTGATTAATTAGCTTTGAATTTAGCATGGTTCATCCAGTTACCATGTGTTGAAAACTTTGTGGTCTTTGTCGATGTTTATTGTTTGTCAAATAAGTTCAAATTAATTACTCCTATTCTTCCAGCTTTCCATATGAGTGTTGATATAAAGTTATAGCAGTTCGATACTTAAACTGAACTTTAGGAAAACGTGAACTTGTTCTTTTGGGGATGTGTAAGACCAAGATATTTTGGTAGTGCATGCGGGAAAGTGAAATCTTTTCTCTGTTTTTTTATAATGATAAAAGATTGTCATTCATGTAATTTCTTCAAAGATTGATGACTTGGTCTTACAAATTAATTATTTAAAATGAGCACGTCAACTAAGAGAAATGAAAGGACATGTTATAGTTCCCTCTTTCTCATTCTTCTGTTGAGTTTGTTGAAGGTGCAACTTCTTGAAAATTTGTCGCCCTAATGATGCAGTTAAAAAATTACAGGGAGATCGACCAGACATTAGGCTGAAGTCTGTGGACTTGCTTGGGAGAATGTTTGCTTTACCTGGGCGTGCTATCTCCGAAGTGTTTCGGCCCCTCTTTTTGGAGTTTTTAAAGAGACTGACAGACAGAGTGGCTAATATTAGAATTTCTGTTGTGAAACATCTGAAAGCCTGTCTGCTGTCCAATCCTTCTAGACCCGAGGCTGATGAGATTCTCTGTAAGAATGAACTTTGAGCTTGGTTCTTATCCATGTTTGTTTGGAATAGTTGTCTACCACATCACAATTGACCTCAAGGTGCATAACTTTTTCCAGCGGCTCTCAGTGACCGGTTGTTAGACTATGATGAAAGTGTTCGGGAACAAGTTGTTGCTGCAGTTTGCGATGTAGCCAGACATACTCCACAGTCTGCTCCAATTGGGACTATTAAACTTGTTGCAGAGCGCCTGCGGGATAAATCTGTATCATTTTTCTTATCACCTTTCAACCTTTTTCCCTTAATATTCTCTGGTGTGCAGAAACTTAGTTGGTGGAATCGATTAGAAGAGTGACTTTCTCATTAATAACTTTCAGATAACTGTTAAAAAGTATACATTGGAGAGACTGGTGGAACTATATAGGCTTCAGTGTTTGAAGTGCTCAGATGGTTTAATTGACCATGATAAGTACAAATGGATTCCTGGGAAGATTCTGAGATGCTTTTATGACAAAGACTTGAGGTATTAGTTTTGCATTTCAGTTTTGGGATTCTATATTGCTTTTGCATGTGTCTGCATAAAGGTTAGCTGATGTAACTTTTCTTTTCGCAGACATGATGCCATGGAAGTATTCTTATTGGATTCGCTGGTGCCAAGTGAGATCCCAGTGAAGGACAAAGTGAGGATTTGGATTGCAGCTTTCTCTGAGTTTAAGAAAGTTGAGACCAAGGCCCTTGAACAGGCTCTTATGCAGAAGCAGAGGTCCACCGTAAATAGTTAATTTTTCTTTGTCATGCATACTGTCACTGACACAAGAGTTTTTTCATTCTAGCACTTGATAAGCACTTGCTAGATTTTCAGAGAGATTCTCCTTGGGTTGCAGGTTGCAGAAAGAAATGCAGAGATATCTGGCACTGCAAAAGAAGTATCAGGTTGGTTAACTCTATTGAACATCTATCAGATATGTAGCATGCAGTGTAACAAGTGGAATTGGGATACTGTTTCTTATGCAGGATAGTTATCCTGATGATATACTCAGAAGAACTTTAGGGTGTATTAGGATGATGTCCCAGTCATTTACAGATCCTTCCATAGCAGAAAAAAGTTTTCAAATCCTTAATCAGTTAAAGGATATTAACATTTGGAAGATTCTGACCAGTCTTCTGGATGTTAATACAAGTACTGCCCAAGCATCAGCCCGGGTAGGTTGGTTTGCCTCTTCTACTTCTTCAGACTTAGAATTCTTATAGGCTAAGAGCAGATAACACGTCTTTCTCTATGTCAATCTCTAAATTAACCCTCCTAACTGATTGCTGATATATTCCAGTGTATATTTGTAGGATGACTTGCTGAAGATACTTGGCGATAGGCATCCACTTTTTGATTTCCTGGGCACATTGACAACCAAATATTCTTACATTCTCTTCAACAAGGAATTTATTCGAGAGGTTCTTGATGAGATTCTTCATAAGTCTGCTGGAAATGAAAAGTTTGTTTCATCATTTCTGAACTTGCTTGTGGTATGCCATGTTTCTCACTGAGATATATTGCCACTGTCATTGTTGAATAAAGTCTCACCTGGTTATTTTTGCATTTATTCCAGATGATAGTCATGCCATAATAGTTAGTTTTTCCTTTTGAGAATCCTATGATACTGGAGATTTCCATTGGCTGCTGTTTCTTTCAAAATTCCTTTAAGGCTTTTATGACATCCAGTTATTAGTTTGGTTTTTAGACTGCTGTCCTTGAGTTCTAAAGTATGAATAACATTGCCCATGTCTGTTGGATGGAGAATTTCTGCATTGTTTGCTAATATATTATTGTGGTAGGAACTGCAATGATTATTTGGTGTTGGTGTCATAGTCGGAAGTTTGATTTAGGTGTATGCTATTTCAGCTTCCAGAATCAGCCAGTGAATATTTGAAGCAGATAAAACTGGCGTTTTGTGTTTGCTTCAAGTAACTGAAGGTTGACCTTGTAGAGCTAGCTAGATGGTAGACTAGGCCAAATAGGGAAAGATGAAAATGGATGGAGCTTTACAATAATTGGATACAAGAATGTAGATGCTTTTTGCTTGTGCATCTCCAATTTGCTGAAGAAGCAAGTCCTGTTTTCAGCAGTCACCTTATACTTTGGATCAAGTTAGGTTCTTACATGTGAAAAACATTGGTTTTGTTTACATGGAAGCTAAATAAGAGGGTTGAGGGACTGTTTTCAACATTGCATGAAAACATAGGACTGAAGTGGCTCTATTGAGAGTGAAATCGAGCATATTGAGAAATAAAGGTCATTTTGCTGGAAATATTTGATCCTTAACTGGGTAACACAGTATTTAGTTGTACAGTTTAGTGCCCTGTACGTAGTATACAGAGTAACCTTACTCTGCTGCTCTATGTTTACAGTTTATGTTGTATTGTCAATATTATTTGCATCCTCAATGACAAAACAGTGCTGCGTTTCAAGGTTAGGAATTGATGAGCTTGATATTTTCTGTTAGTTTGTTTGTGAATCTCAATTGTTTTGGTGGTTGGGGACCAGTGGTGGATGTGGATTTAGATGTCTGGGTATAAGCATAGACTGCTGAACCTTACTACAGATTCCATCACTGAACCACATTTCAGCACAGAAACATTTGTGATGGATCATGGTCTTATCGGTTCATGTGTTCAGACACAAGTGGCGATGTCTATGCCTACTCTTGAGTATTTACCAGCAGAAATAATATCTAATCTCTTCCTGTCAAATTTTGGTCCATAACTGTTATGTCATTTGCTTTTCAGACTCTGTCAAGTTTCTTCCCATCAATTTTCACGGGAGCAGAAGAACAGCTAGTTATTCTTCTTAAAGGCGATAATGAAACAATTAAAGAAGGGATACTACATCTACTTGCTAAGGCTGGTGAAGCTATCAAAGATCACCTTCCAGAGTTTGCCAGGTAGCACATAAGTATCTATAATCTAGAAGAGTTAGCTCTTCTCACCGAGTTTAACACATCTGGTTTCTTTACAGCTCTGCTAGCCATTTATTGGAGAAGCTATGCTCTGAAGGTACAGGGAGGCAAGCAAAGTATGCTGTGCAAGCCCTTGCTGGTGTAGCTATAGATGGTCATAAGTCACTTTCACTACTTTATGAGGTTGGTCTCCAGTTAGTTTCTCAGGCTAAGCTAGCCTAAACCATATTCTGAAGTTGCACGTGAGCTTGAATTGCAAGCTCTCTGTTATATTATGCTTGTCTAGGTTTTCACTTGAGGTGGTATTTCTTACATGAAATTCAGCACTTGGTTGATAAACTGGAGAAAAGAACATATCTGCCTGCCATATTACAATCTTTGGGCTATATTGCACAAACTGCCACGCCAGTATATGAAAGCAGAGAGAAAGAAATCATAGGCTTTATATCAAGCAATATCTTTGAATGCAGTGTATGCATAAACAACTAAACCCTATCTTTGTTCCCAGATTCAGAATTCTGTCAAGCTAATGATTACTTGACCTTTATTAGGTTGTAGAAGATATTTCTGCCACGGAATGGGACAGAAGAAGTGAGCAGTGCTTGCTGAAGGTAAGCCTGCAAAAACATTTGTTTTGACATATCTGGTTGTGAAAATTACTAGGCATGTGTTAGCCTTGCACCATTTCTATATCTATAACATCTTATCAAATATTTTGATTAGAATATTTATTATAAGCTGCAGATATTTGCAGTTAAGACCTTGGTAAAGAGTTGCTTACCTATTAAAGATGCTCATCTTCGTAGTGGAGTTGAAAATCTTTTAGAAATGCTTAAAAGCCTTCTTTCTTTGGGGGAAGTGTCACAGAATGTACAATCCAGGTACAACAGCTTCATATATAATTTTGTTGATTCCTCCACATGCAGCATTCAGGCTTCGGTTTAGATGCCCACTTATTTTGTAAAATTCGTGCAAGTTAAAAGCATCTTTTGCTTTTCTTTTTTCTTGTTCACCAGTGCTGTTGACAAAGCTCATCTTAGACTTGCTTCAGCAAAGGCAATTCTGCGACTCTCCAGGACCTGGGACCATAAGATACCCATTAATGTTTTTCATATGACTTTAAGAATCTCACAGGTTGGTTCTTTCTATTTGAAATTAGAATTTGATTTCAAGGTTTTGCCTTAGTTGTTCTGGTGGTGGCCTAACTCTTAAGAGTGACTAGCAGGACGCTTACCCACAAGTTAGGAGGAGTTTCCTTGCAAAAGTATATCAGTATGTAAAAAATGGGGTGATTGATGCAAAATATGCTATTTCATTTCCGTTCGGCATGCATGTTGCTGAGGAAGAAAATGACAAGGTAAATATTCTTTTCTGACTACTGTCAAAAGCTTTTGGCATATGTCAACTTCTACTTGGACAAGTTACTTTGAGAGCTAACTTCTTGTTTGTCTTGCTCATCCTGCAACTCAACAGTACAAACATTGTCTAGTGGAAATCGTAGAGATGCTTCGCTGTGAAGCGAAGTCGAGAAGGCTTAGTGGATCATGTGGACAAAATTTGTCTTCAGATTATCCTGAATATGTTCTTCCATATTTTATCCATGCTCTTGCTCATGATGGATCATTCCCCAACATCTATGAAAACCCAACCGTGGAAGCTGTTTCACCAATTTTCTGGTAAGGATAGTCTGCTTCTTTGAATGCAGTAGTTACTTTTGGGTTTCATTGGTTTATTGTTGGCTCAGATAAGTCTAGATTTCACAGTGTTAAGTGGCTCTTAAAACTTGAGGAAAATTATATGTTCCAAACTTCAAAAGTGGTCTGCCAGAATGATGAAAAATCATTATTATGTATGTTTGCTGATACAACAACAACAAAACCTTTTTCCACACCAAGTGGGGTCGGCTACATAGATTCTTTGACGCGATGGAGCTTGATCAATTGCCATATTAGTAGTTAACTTTGAAAAAGCCATATCATCTTTAATAGTTTTCTTCTACCACTTTTATCGTCTTTGTCTCTCTTTTTTAAAGTATTCATCATCTACTTTCTTAGACCTTCTTATAGGAGCTTTATTTGGTCGTGCCTCACTCACTCCATCGTTGATCTGTATCTCTCATCTTATCTTCTATTAGGTGCTACCTCAACTTTTTCTCTAATAATCTCATTACAATCACGGTCTTTCCTAGTATGACCACCGTCTGCTGCAACATCTTCATTTCTACCATTGACATCTTTTGCGCATGTCAATGATTAAACTTCCTACTAACACCTATAGTATTCTTGGTCTAACTGCTGTTTTATAGTATTTACCTTTCAAGAGGTATCCTATATCGCACAAAACACCTGGGACACCTTCTAGTTTCAGATAGCCTTTGTTAATTTTACTTATAATATCTCGATCAGTTTTCCCAGTTTGAAAGAGCGTAAGTTCTTAAATCTGTCCTTGATGGGTTCAATGCATTTCAATTTAAACTTTTGTATGATTTGTTTCAGCTAAGTTACCAAACTTCTACTCTATATATTCGGACTTTGTTATACTCAATCAAAAACCCTTTATTCTCAATGTTTCTCTCCATGATTATAGTTTCTTATTGACTCCTTTGACTCATCTACCAACACAATATTATCTGCAAATAGTGTGCATGAAGGTGTTATGTTATGTTAACTCATTCATAACCAAGGTAAATAGGTATGAAATTAGTGTTGATCCTTTACACGGTGCAATATTAAATTCAAAGAAATTTGTAATCCTGTCATGAGTTATAACACATTGTAGACGCAGAAAATCTCCGCCTCCCGGTTCTTAGGCCTGGAGCGAATCTTTTCGTGTATCTAAGTCCTATTTAAATAAACAGGGCGTGCCAGCTAGCTTACCTAAGCTAGTGAAGATATATTTTAACCTGACTTCTAACGTGGCGACTGTGAGCAAGCAAGCTCGTGTCGTCGCAGACCTTCTTGCACCGATGCGCAAGGGTCAGTTTGTACGCTTTTAAAAATCGAGTTTTTGGATATAAGGACCTACGAAAGCGGTTCGAGGTGTTTGATTCGGGTCTTGTTTGTACGATTTTCAGATTTTTAGATCACGTGGATTTGCACGTGCCTAAGTCTTGCTTTTTATCCCTTTATGGGCCACCTAGGTGTGTGTTATGAGCACTCCACTAAGATGTGGCGAGTTTGAGCGGGAGTATGGGGTTTGCTTTGATGCAATATGCGTCCTAACTCGTGGTATGACGTATATGCAATGCAAACTCACGCTACTCCAAAGGGAAAACCCGAATTTAAAGACAATGCCGAAGGGAAATAACCGAAAGGAAATGACTTGTAATGGAAATTGCCGAAGGGAAATTGCCGAAGGGAAATGACTTGTAATGAAAATTGCCGAAGGGAAATACGTATATAAGGTATATATGGGCCCTTACTCGGGTCTTGCAAATAAGAGAGAAGGCTCAATGTGGGTGCGTGCGAGAATTGAAGTACTACACACACGACATGAAATGAAACCCAAATATAACTTGCAATATGGCCTTAACTAAGGTCTTGGGAATAAGAGCGAAAGCTCAATGTGTGTAAGTGCTTGAATTGAAGTACTACGCACACAACATGAAATTAAACCCAAATATAAATTGCAGTATGGCCTTAACTAAGGTCTTGGGAATAAGAGCGAAAGCTCAATGTGTGTGAGTGCTTGAATTGAAGTACTACGCACACAATATGAAATTAAACCCAAATAGTATAACACGGCCCTTACTTGGGTCTTACAAATAAGAGCGAAGGCTCAATGTATGTGCGTGCTTGAATTGAAAGACAACACACCCAACTTAAGCAAAACCTTACGTAATTTAAAGTATATACATAAACTTATATATAAAGGGCTGATTAGGCCCATGTGTGTTCAAAATCGTGCACAACTAAGAGAGTGCACGTGTGTGTGGGTGTGCCAAGCCACGTTATTACAAGCGGGGGGAGACAATGCTCCGTTATTACAACCCCTATCAAATTTAATTTAAGCAAGTCTACAACTAAGGACCGAGTTAGGCACTTACTTATAGCTGGTCCGGAGGTGACTTGCTTGAGCGTAGGCTTGGCTTCGCTTTGGGCTGCAAGAGGGAGCTCCTCGAAGTTGAACGGCAAGGGGAGATGCTGGCCGGGTGCCTTGGGTGCACGGGAAGGGCGCCTTGAAGATGGCCGGCTGCTAGGAATGGGCTGCCTTGGTGTTTTGGGCTAAGGTGACTAAGTAGGGTCACTAAGGGAGGGTGTAGTGTTAGGAAAGGTGGCGCTAAGTGGGAGCCTAAGGGAGTGTATGGCTGGCCGAATGGGTTTGGTACAGTCAGTTGGAGTGGCCGACTAAGGATAATTAAGGGGTGGCCGGCTGCTAGGGTGGCTAGGTAATGGCGAGGATGGGAAGGGAGCTAGCTAGGGTGTCGTGTGAGGTGGAGTTAGGAGCTGGTGGGAAGTGGTATGGGCAGGTCTTAGGGAGCCAAATAGGGTGGCCGGGTGTTGCTAGGGGAAGTGGTTCAAGGCGGGTGGTTGAGATGGTTAAGGTCTGGCCGAATGGGTGAGGATGGCGGGTGGCTGTGATGGGATGACGTGGTGGCTGTATGGGTGGTTGAGAGTGGAGGGGGAGTGAAGAGGGGGTAGAGTTAGGTTGAGGTACTAACCGGGTGATGAAGAGGGGCGATGGATGGAAGAGGGGTAGCCGGGTGACTTGGATGCGCAGGATTCAGCTGGGAGGTGGTGGCGACGGGGAGCTGGCCGGATGGAAGTGGTGGTGTAGGAGGAGCTTGGTGGTGGGTAGCAGTGGTGCAGGTGGAAGGCTCAGCTGGGAGGTTGGCCAAGGTCAGTTGGGAGAGATGGGCTGGAAGAGCATGGACCCGAGTTAATGAAAAACCAGCCCCTTAGGGGGGGGTTATATAGGGTTGGAGATGGCGGTTGGGGCTGGTTTTGAGGAGGTGGTAAGGTGGTTTAGGTAGTGGTGGTGTGGTGATAAGGTGGGCTGGTTTTGGGGAGGGGCCAGATATTTTAATACAAGGGGTTTTAGGTAGATGGTGTGCTAGGTTTAGGTGGGGTGGTTTAGGGGTTTAGGGTTTAGCTAGGTGGGTTGGTTTTGGGGTGAGGTTTAGTGAGGTGGGTTAGGTGATTAGGCTAGGATTAGGTTAGGTTTAGGAAAATTAAGCTAGGTTTAGAGAAGGATTAGGGAAGTGGATTAGGTGATTAGGTTGGGATTAGGCCGGAATTAGGGAAGTGGGTTAGGTGATTAGGCTAGGTTTAGGACGGGATTAGGGTAAAAGGCTAGAATTAGGGTTTTTTTATTAGGATTGGGTTAGGGAGCTCCCTTTGCATAACCCATAGACCTTGTTGCATCATGTTGGTGCAGCCTTAGGTTAGGTTTTGGCTAATACAAGCTTAAACCCATGCTAATTAGGCTAACCCACGTGATTAACCCCAAACTTGACACACAAGTCAAGCTTAATTACAATCACTCCCTAATCTTATCCTCCCCCACTCTCTCTCATGCCCATAATCCCACGTGAATTTCAAGTGGGCCCCACCTCCATTTATGAGAAGGTGATGTGGGCCATGGATGTGGATATTGGATTGGATCTCTGGATCCAAATCCAAATCCAAATCCACACATAGGTTTGGATTGGGATCTGGATATATATGGTCCAGATCCGATCCAAACTGAATTCTGACTCCTTCATGCTGTGTTCGAAACGAACGGTTTGTGTGGGGTCTGACAGCATCAGTACTTCGTCTGCGTTGGGTCTTCACCAATATGATCATCCGCTTCTGTTTTCACCTTCCGGAGATGACTTCATATAATTTCTGATTATAACAGGGTCTTGACGTTCGAGATCCTGAGGGTGGATTCAACACGAGAGTTGTTATGCCGGGCTCGACTTGTGCTCCGGTTCCGGACTCTCTTTAGCTCTTCTGGTCCTGTCTTGATCAGGCCAAGCTTGCTTTGTGGGGTTTCAAAACATATTTTAACAGTTTTTAAAACATATTATACATATTTAAAACATATAAAGTTTAAAACATATGTACAGGGTTGCCTGGAAGGCTCCTGGGTTTCCAGACTCAAAATAGCCCTTTGGGGCTGCTTTTACAAAACCAGGTTTGTTTTGAGAAATTCGTGGGATTTCGGGGTGTTTACACACATGATTTTGCATCATTATACATGTCTTTATGAAATTTATGTACAACAAGGGATGCCTTTCTTTTCTAAGATTCTCTAAAGAACTCTCTCATCGTCATCTAACATCATGTACGTATGATGATATTTTAAAAATTTATTGCAAGAGCTGAAGAGTTGGAAGAAATAGAACTAATTTCTGGAATATTAAGCATAATGTTGCTGTCTGGTGGGATTTTCTTATTTTTCTATACTTTCTTGTTCCTTACCTTTTTATATTGCAAAAAGGTTTTTAAGCGTTTCTTTATTTTTTAAGAAGTTGCTAACTTGTCCTGCTTCAACATTTCAATTCTTAAGTTTTTACTTAATTTCGCCACAGAAAAAATTCAACAAAATATGCTCATGAAGAACCATGGTGGAGCCAGATACATGTGATTATTCTACAACTAACCAAAGACCTAATTTTATCCTGCCACTGAAAACCTTAATCAGCAATTCCCTTATAGTTCCTTGAAACTTTGAGATGTAGTCCAACTCTGCGGTCAGCTCATGTATTTTCTGGACCTCTGGGTTTATGAATTTGGACATTTTGAATGCTATCATCTAACAAAGGTAGTTTCTCTTTTCCTTGGTGTATTTGAGGACTGCATTTCCTTGATCCACCGATTCTATGATAGAAAGCAGCTCATGGTCAGCTGATTGATTCTGCTTCTTCTGTCACTCCTCACTTTCCGTAAGCTACTGCACCCAAAACCAAATATAAACCTGAATGAGCATGAAATCATGGATCTTGTTTAACACTCCCATAAAAGAAACTTGTGATATTTAATACATGTATCTAACATGGGCTTGGTTTCATACCTAACACCAGATAACATACATACTGATTATTGATGTGCCTATGAGATGTACTTTCCAGGAAGTTACACGCATTTCTGTCTGTTCTGGTACATCAAGATGAGAGAAAATTGGAGACTGTTTGCAAAGGTGCACATGATACAGTTTTCCCCATTGTCTCAATCTTCCGAAGTGTCAACTTCTCTGAAGATGCGGTTGATTCAACAAAGTCAAAGGTAGGTTAATATTAAGGAGGATTCTTTTTTTCTCAAAAGGCTTACCAGGAGGGTTCTCTTTGCTTTGACCAGAGTGAAACTTATGCTTTCACAACTATCCTGAATGTCCCAAATTGGTGATCTGTTTTATTTTCTGATGGTTCCATTTGAACATATGCAGAATTCACACATTGTTTGTGATCTTGGTCTTGCCATTATAAAGAATTTATGCAAGCTGCCGGATGTGGAGTGCAATCAATCATTTCCACTACCATCAGTTCTTTATAGCCCGGTCATACGGGAAGATGATAATGTGGTGAGTCATTCTATGTCACTTATTGCTTGAAGCCTCAAAGTTCATTGCTACTTCTGTCTCGTGATCAACCGGTTGGTACATGGCTAATGTTCTTCAAGTTTTGCATTATCATGGTTTCTGCTGTCCCCTGGGTCTGGTTTTTAATGATTTTTTGCAACAGTTCTTTTGTAATCATATCTAAAGATCCTGTAAGATTGTCATCAGACAAGTACAAATGAATGCCAAGATTAGCCAAATACTTCAGAAAATGTTTTCCAAGCACAAATCCCCAAGTAAAAACACTTTCAAGCATGAAAAAGCCTCAAAACCTCGTTCAATATGCTTGCTGTCAAGCATAAACTTACGAAGAATAGATAGCCATTTATGTAGGTCAATGTACAACAGAGAGAAGTGAGGGAGAACCAATGCAACTATAGCTATAATACAAATGGATAAGCCTTATTACATGAAAAAGATATATCCATCCACTTTGACAATCCCTCAAACTTATGGGAGATAACAAAAAGTTTTCCTAATAAAAATGTCAACTTTGGAGCAGAAAGGCCGGAAGAAGTCTACTAGTTGATACTGTAGACACATACAACTTCAGATTTTGATACTATTTCTGAACGATGTAGCAGTCTATTTTAGTGCTTTGTTCTCTCATTAAAGGCGTTTATATGGTACTGTTGTTATCACAAAACATAAAAGAGGTTGAGGACAACTGAACATCAATATCCTCAGGAAGGCTTCTTATCCATGTGATTTTAGCATCAATAGTTACCATTGCTGTATACTTAGTCTGGCTGAAGAAAGTAATACATTTTGTTGATTTTTTGTGCTTACTTGCGACCAAGGAATTCCTAATAAATATATAATATCCAGTGGTGTGTTAAGAAGTGGTATGAGGTCCAAATATTGGATCCATTTGTAGTTATCAGGTCTGATTGTTAAGTGTGGTTAAGTAAGGGCAGATTAGTCATTTAAGTTACAAAGATATTATAAGTATTAGCATGAGTTAGGGTTAGGTAAGGAAAAAAAGTCGGCAGCAGCCAGGAGGGTGCAAAAAGAAGCCGACGAGTGTGTTCACGGTGGTCGGTGGAGAGATTTCCTCCAACCAGAAATCCTGCATTATGGAGATTAATTTTTTCAATAAAGTTTCAACATGGTATGAGAGCCTTAGGGCACCAAAACAGCAGATTCGGCAAGAGCAAATCCTGCGTTTGGTGTAGTTGATCGGGACAAAGTTTCGAAGTATTGGTGCACAACATACCCTGTGAACGACAGTGGCAACATCAGATTACAACAGGGTACAACAAGTAGTTGTCTGTAGTTCTTAAGGCAGCAGGACTACATTCATCGGCAGGGCTAAGTCCTTTGCATGTTGTGTCAGTGGTGAATATTCTCGAGTTGTCTTGTTGGTTGTCTATCTACTGGAAGTGCACATGTAAATAGGGAAGGTATTCATTAGTCTTTATATCTAAGGATAATAAAAAAGAGCAGCATGGCAAATAAAGGTAAATTCATTGAAGTTTCGTTTACAGTTTCAGATGTTAAGCTCGAAGAGAAAATCGTTTACAGTTTCAAATAACACAAAATGATCAAAATGCCCTTAGTACTATGTGCAATTACAATAATACCTAAAACATCAAAATGACTAAAACTGACACTAAAATGTATATTCTTCAACACCCCCGTCAAGTTGGGAGTGAGACACTTCGAACTCCAAACTTGTCAAAAAACTGTTTATTTATTTATTTCTTTTATTTCTGATTTTTCAACCCTCTTTACTGTCCATTTTTCAGCAACCTTCCTGGCTGCAACATTCTTCATTAGCCTTCATGGCTATTCTTCAGCAGCTTCACAACTGCATCAATCTTCACCAACTTCTTTGGCTGCAACATCTTCAACTCATCCTTCCTGACTAGTCATTTTTAGCAGTTTCTTGGCTGCAACATTTTCAAAAGCTTCTTTGGTTGCAACATCTTCAACTCAGCCTTCCTGGCTGGTCATTTTCATCAGCTTCTTTGGCTACAATATTTTCATCAAGCTTCTTTGGTTGCAACATCTTCAGCTCAGCCTTCCAGGCTGATCATTTTCAGCAGCTTCTTCGCTGCAACATTTTTAACAGCTTCTTTGGCTGCAACATCTTTAACTTAGCCTTCATGATTGGTTATTTTAGCAGCTTCTGGGCTGCAAATTCCAAGAACCTCATGACTGCAAAACACATTTTAGTAGTCCTCCTGACTGCAATCTTCACCTTAAAAAAAGCAACAAGTTTCTTCACAACACTTCTTCCATGTCAAAGTAATTGGACTGCACCCTTACAACCGATTTGCATATCAATCATCAGCCACTTCACAACCACCTCCAATCTGCATTCCATCAAACACTTGGTGTGCAGGCGACGGTTCCCTTTTCATGGTTTTAATCATCCATCCCTGCTGCCTCTCAAATCTCTCTCTATCTGAATGCACCACCTTTTACGCATATGCTACTATGCTCAGCAGCGGCCTCTCAAATGTCGTCCCTGTCGTGTACTCTACAAATGATTTCTGATTAAGAACAGAGGGGCTTTTTCTATGGTGGAAGCTCGAAACGAGGATTGCGAGGGCGTGAACGTGGTTCATGCTCACTGTAAATTGATACTAAAGCATCCTTGCTCTTTCATCACACATGTCGACGAGCGACTCGGTTTTCAACTTCCATCCCCTGAGTTTGTCTTCTAGAATTGCAAATGATCTTTTGATAAATTGGATAATTTTCCCTCAACAAAAGATTTTTCAGATGATAGTTTTCGTGCATAGTCAATCGACTCATGGAGTCGGGCCTCAATCTCATCCTTCTCCGAGATGAGACCATTATACTGCACTTTTGCTTCACCTAGTTCCCGAATCATTCTTTCCAATTGTGCTTCCTTAACCAAGTTCTCAGCCTTTGACCAGTTCTCCAGTTCAGTTCTTTATCCTGAGACACTATTTTCGATTCGAGGGATTCACCCTTTGATCTCAATCGCTCGAGCTCTGCCTGTAGGATTTCGTGAGGTCTCAACAACTTTCCTAGCTCCTTCCCGGCAAGTGACTTCTCCTTCGTCAAGGCTGCTTCGGCAATGGCTAGCTCACGTTCACCAAAGCCAACAACACCGAGACTCGGGCTTCAATGGCATTCTTTTCCGATTCGAGACTACCCTACCTCACTTTTAACTCATCCAACTCCCGGTTCACTACCTCCAAACAAGTCTCTTAAGTCGAGTTTTCTGCCTTCACTGTATCGTATCGGATCTCGATATCCGATTTCTCGGTTTTCATCAATGCTATCTCCTCTTCCAAGTTCTCAGACTTCGACATCCAAAGTTCACGATCCTCCTCTAAATCCAAACGGCATCTAACGAGATCTGTGACATCTCTCTCTAAATATGATTTCTCCAAAAAGAATTTTTCAGTTGCCTCGGTGATCTCTGAATCTTTTCGCTGTAATTAGATCCTAGAGATATGCCACTTTCGTTGCTTGCCCGCCGATTCTAGTAGTCAGTTGGTCAGCATGCCGGTGAGCTTCCTCAAGTTTAGTCTTCAGCCTTTCGACTTCCTCCTCGAGCTTCCAGACAAAGACGTTGGACTTCAATGTCTTCAAGTTCGACTCATATGTGATCTCTTCAGCCTCACTCTTTGCTATCTTTAGTTCTTCCTCTGAGATGCTAAGCTTCTGCGTCAACGCCAAGACTTTTGACTCGAGCGATACCACCTTGTTCTAAAGGTCGGGATAAACATTATTCAATGGCGTCTTCAAGAAAGGATTTCAAACTGACTCGTCCGATACATCAGAATCAGATGCTGAATCAGATGATGACGATGAAGAGTAGCTTTCAGTGCTCTTGCGAGATCGATCATTAGTACAGCCGTCGGAGCCAAGAAAGACATCAAAGCCCACAATTGGGTGCTTGGTGGCCTTTGGTGGGTGGTGCTTCTTTGACTGAACTTATGGCGGCGATCCGAGACTAGAGGAGCCTTCTGACTGCAGTTTCGTAGGTACACTCTTCCTAAGCTTACCGATGACATGGTTCTAGTGGTCAAGTGAGCGATACATGCGATAGAATTCCTCGATAAGGGCCACCAACTCGGGTCGCTTAGCGTAGTAAATCTCTGCCTTCTTGGCGAATGAGTATGCATCCTCTTTGATCAGCTTCAACATCCTCTTCACGCTTTGGTCCATCTCTTTAAGATTTTCGGCAAGCCATTTCAAGTTCTTGGGGTTGATATGTCTATCCCACCACCATGAGTGCGAGCGTGAGCGTGACGACACCGCAAACTTCTTCATCTTTCAAGAACTCGAAACTATTCTGTTTGACACCATGGTAGGATAAGTTTCTGTCTTCGCACTGACAATCCAGTTGATAAACGACGTGTAATGAGTGACAAACTGTGAATACCCAGTAATCATTGTTGTGCAAGAAACAAAATCCCTCAGTGGCATTTCCTCGAACACATTCCGAGCATCATGAATATGACTCATTTTTTTCAAAAAGAAAAATTCTCAAAACTTACTCACACCCGCTGCTCCCATTGATCGATAGCTCTGATACCATGATGTAAAACATGGATGACGTAGTGGAAGATTGAATATCACACACATAAGAACGACAAAGAAAAAATATGAAGATAGGAGGGGGCAAACCCTCCAATGGAGGTCGCCCCCTCTCTTTCTCTTTTTCTTAATCTTAATCTCTTAACCCTAATATAAGAAGTCCAACCTTTATATAATGAGTTGTTAAACACAAAATGACGAAAATACCTTTAGTACTACGGGCAATTATAATAATACCTAAAACATCAAAATTATTAAAATTGACACTAAAAAACATATTCTTCAACAGTATAAGGTAAATTGCATTCAATATACCTTTTTTTATTTCTTCGTCCTCTATAAAGTTGGGAGAAAATCGAATAGAAGGGTTATGAAAATATGCAACTCATTATGGATTTGGTGGTTTCAGCATGCATTTGGCAGTCAAGGTTTGCTTATATTTCTAATTTGACCTTATCAATAGCATCATATATATATATATATATAAGGCATAACATGCCTATCTTCATTGTCTACCATCCTCAATACCTTAACTAAATGTACAATCATCTTCAAAAATTTGCTGTAACTTTCACAAAAAACAGTATTGAAAACATCTACCACCGCAATCCCCTCTCTCTTTCTAGACCAACTAATAGAGCCCCATTCATCAAATACAAATATTTTTTTGAATGCATTTTTCTATATGACAAGACTTTGAATAGTAATGACATTCGTAGCAAATCTTGTTAATGAAGGCCTAATCAATTTTCTTTCACGTATATGGATTCGCATAAAATGTAATACAGAAGAATGATTATAAATAAACTTTATGACATTTATGCATGCATCTATAGTCCCTCTTATTTCATCTATTGCACTCAAATCTTCAAACATTAAGTCTATGCAATGTGCAACACATGGAGTCCATACTAAGGATAAATGGTTCGCCTCAAGCATCTTACCAATTGTTCTAAAATTTACGACATTATCAGTAATGAACTGAACAACATTTGAAATACCTACATCCTCAATAATTTCCTAAAACATAGGGAGTAAATTATTCTCAATTTTATCAATATACTAAATGGTGGAACCTCAAAAGCGAGAAAGAAGATATATTTAAACAGAAAGTCCTTCAAGGAAATGTTTGGAATTATGTTGGCACACCCTGTGATATGTGGAACAATATGGCTATACATATTAGGAAAGTGGCGAAATATGTGTTAGGGGTATCTAAGGGAGGTGTACCGGTACAAAAAAGAAGCTTGGTGGTGGAGTGAAGTAGTGCAAATAAAATCAAGGCAAAGAGGGCATGCTACAAATTACATTATGCCAAGAAAACTAGTGAAACTTTAGAAGCTTATAAGAAAGCAAAGAAGGAAGCGAAAAAGGCCATTAGTGAAGCAAAGGTTAAGATTTAGGAGGACTTATATAAAAAACTCAACTCAAAAGAGGGTGAAAGAGATATTTTTAGGATAACTAGGGCAAGAAAACTAAAGATCTTAATTATGTTAGATGCATAAAAGACGAGACGAGGAGGAAAAAATTCTAGTGGCAAATGATGATATAAGAAATAGATGGAAAAACTATTTTTATAATCTTTTTAATGAAAATAAAGATGTTAGTATTAATTTACGAGATTTAGCCAAGTCAGAAAAGTATATAAACCACAATTTCTACCGACGTATTCAAAAGAATGAAGTCAAAGAGGCTCTTAAACATACGAAGGATGGTAAATCAGTAGGACTAAATAATATTCCTATAGAAGTTTGGAAAATATTAGGAGAAATAGGAATCACTTTGCTCACAAGACTATTTAATGAAATATGGAAAAACAAAAAGATGTCCGAGGAATGGAGAGCAAGTACACTTATACCCATATATAAGAACAAGGAAGACATTCAAAATTGTGCGAATTATCGAGGTATCAAGTTAATGAGTCATACTATGAAATTATGGGAAAGAATTATCGAACGTAGGTTAAGACAAGTATCAAGTACAACATAGAAGCAATTTGGATTCATGCCAGGCAGATCTATTATTGAAGTGATTCACCTTTTGAGACGTCTTATGGAACATTTTAGAGCAAAAAAGAAAGACCTTCACATGATATTTATTGATCTAGAAAAAGCTTATGATAGGATATCGAGGGAGGTTCTTTGGAGAACTTTGGAAAAAAGAGGTATCCCATTGACATACATTAACCTTATAAGAGACATATATGATGGTGCAAAAACATGTGTGAGAACTCATGAAGGAATGACAGATTTCTTTGAAGTTAATATTGGGTTACATCAAGGATCAACTTTAAGTTCATACTTATTTATAATGGTGATGGATGAGTTAACAAAACATATTCAAGATGAAGTACCTTGGTGTATGTTATTTGCAGATGACATTGTATTAGTGGAGTAGTCTAAGGAAAAAGTTAATAGAAAATTGGAACTATGGAGAGAAACATTAGAAAGCAAAGGCCTCCGACTTAGTAGAACAAAGACAGAATATATGGAATGTAAGTTTGATCATTTGGTTACTTCAGAGGACATGGAAATTAAAATTGGCACACATTACATTCCCCAAAAGGAAAGTTTTAAATACCTAGGGTCAATTTTTTAGAGTGATAGAAGAATTGATGGAGATGTTACACATAGAATTAATGCTGGTTGGTTAAAATGGAGAGGAGCATCAGGTATTCTTTGTGATAAGGAGATACCATTAAAGTTAAAAGGTAAATATTATAGAGCAGCAATTAGGCCTGCCATATTTTATGGTTCTGAGTGTTGGGCAGTTAATCGTCAACATGTACAAAAGATGTTTGTGACAGAAATGAAGATGTTGAGATGGATGAGTGGTCATACAAGAAAAGACCGTATACATAATGAGGTTATTAGAAACAAATTAGGATTGGCACCAATAGAGGATAAAATGAGAGAACATCGTTTAAGATAGTTTGGACATATAGAAAGAAGATCAAAAGAAGAACCTATAAGAAGGTTAGAAAAACTAAATTTAGAAAGTATTAAAAGAGGTAGAGGACGACCACAAAAGTGTTGAAAGAAACAATAAAGAATGATCTAGCTTATTGGGAGTTAACTGCTAACATGACACATGATAGGGATCTGTGGAAACAAAGAATCCATATAGCCGACCCCGTCTAGTATGGGAAAAGGTTTAGTTGTTGTTGTTGTTGTTGTGATAAGTCATATGATTTTATATTATCCCTTGAAACAATAGACCAAAAAGTTCACCAAAGACCTATGCTGACCATCTGTCCAACCATTAGCCATAATAAAAATATCCTGTGTCCTTCCACAACTTCCTAAATTCAGAACTCCATGCATTAACAATATCAACCTATTTTTACAGTAATGTACCCTTCAAAGCTTGATAAGTAAGGACTCTATAACCCGATCCCACTACCTCTGGCCTTACTTTGAAAAGAAAATGAGTTTATAACATTAAAAGGGAGGCAATTTTCATAAAAAAATTATGCACACTTTAAATCTACTTTCTAAATTATCTCCTTTGAAGCCATAACTGATCTAATGATTGTCTAAGCTCCAAGAGTCATACGTGAGAGAAAAAATGAAGGCATCTCACTACATCTGGCTCTAGCTCCTCCTCTAGTACCCCTCATAGGCATCGAGGAAGTAGGAGCTCTTGCAGTGCAACAAGAACCAATTCCACTATTATTACCACCAAAACCTACACTCTTTTCTTTTTTTCTCCTTCTCCTCCCCTCTTCAGCCGTCTCTTCTTTCATCTTAGTTTCACCATGAAATTTATCACCATACATCCCTTAAGAAACATCTTCAAATGGTTGAGATCTATCCCAACCATTTATTTCTACTCTATCTTACTCTTAATCTCTTCCTCACCTTCGAAGCCTCTAATACCTTCTCAATCTCGTACTTCACTGCTTCGGAAACCCAATGATAAGCACTAGCATTCTTCTTGATTCCTGCAAGATGATGTTTCATATGAGAAATACTACCATGCTTTACTGCAACGTAAACCATGCACTTTCACAAGCCTATTGCCTTCGTACATCAGGGTACAATATTTTCATGTCGGATCGACCCGATCGAAAGCCATTAAGACAAGAGTGGACAATCAAAAAGAAGAAAAAGGCTTTTAGAAGTCAAGAATCACGAAATCTGTAAAACTTTCAAGTGAAGAATCGAGTAGAATGGAACAAGAAAGGGGTATGCTATAGATTTGACAAAATCTCTAAAGATGATGAGTTGGATTGGGTGAAAAACTTGAGAATCTTGTGAATAAACTACAAAATTAATAAGAACAAGTATTAAAAAGTATTTGGGAGCAAGAGAATAGCATGTAAAAGGGATTAGGAAGAAGCAAAAGTGATTTCCGCAACTTCGGATTCTCGAATTTTATGCAAAAAAAAATCAGCATCAACTCGTACGATACGGGTTGTATTGTATCGTACAATACGATACAACCCCATATTATACAATATAGTATGATACGGCACGATAAATTGCTCATATTCAGATATCATGAAACACATTGAGATTGATTGTTACTTTATAAGGAAAAAATAGCCAACAAGGTGTTCCAGCTGATTTATGTTAAGTCTAGAGATCGATTTGTTGATATTCTCATAAAGACTGCCAACAAAATTCGTTTTGTGAATGTTCTTGATAAGTTGAGAATTATTAGTATTTTCTTCCAACTTGAGGGGTAGTGTTGAGGAGACGTTTCTAGATAATCTGGATTTGTTCTATGCAGTATTGTGCTCAGAGCTGCTCCTAATTTATGGTTGTTAATTATGTATTAGAATAAAGGTAAATTAGTCTTTCATAAAAGACTTTATATATAAGTTCTTTAAATAGATTGAAAACCTTAAGGAGAGGTTAAGAAAAAGAGAGGGCCTGTGCCCCAAAGTCGCCTTCTTAAAGAGAAAGCCATGTGTGGCTTTTGTAATCAACTCTTATCAATAAAGGAATTTATTTTAACACAACCAACCATTGCATTTTTGTCATCCACTTGAAAAGCATCCCATTTCCTAATAGCATGCCACACGATGGTGATTCTGGATAGAGGTACAACAGTTTTCGTATAATCTATATTGTATTCATGTATAATCATTAGCTACTCGCCTGACATTATATCTTCTTTTGGAAACCTTGATTCTTAGTTTTAAACCATTACTGCAGTCAATAGCAAGCATGATCTTGCTCTTTTAGTTTTAAATGGGGGCTCTGCCCAAGATATGTTGGAATGGTTACTAAGAATCATTATGCAGGCTGTGCTTCATCTCCCTGTTGATTTTTAAACTGTTCTATACGTTTTTGGTGTTGAGACATTTTCTCCCATGAGTTTCTGAAAAAGGAAAAGGGAAAAGGTGCAGTTTGCACCTAAGATTTAATCCTTGGAACGAATCTGCCCCTAACATTAAAAGGAGCTCATAGATGCCCGTAACGTTACCTAAGATATCCAATTCACTCTTTTAGTAACATTTTCTTTACTCTCTTAAATGTTTATTTGACAAAAATACCCCATAAAACATAATGTATTCTCATACCTCTTGCTGGGTGCAGTTGCCCCCTTACTTCTCCCTCTTGCTGTCTGCAATGTTGGTCGTATCTCTCTTTCTCTCTCTCTTCAACCCTTAGAGCCCGCTGACCATCTCTCCATCCACTGATTTCAGAAAATTGTTATCAGTTGTCGGCGTGTTGCATGTGTTAGCCTATAAGAACAAGTCTTCCCTAAAAATTGTTCTTTCTCAAATTTTTAGTGGGCAAAGAGCTTTATGGATGGTGGGATTGCATGAAGTTGCCAATTCTTGCTGCATGTCTAGCATATGTGCTGAGGCCTAATGGCATCCTTCTTAATGGAGCTGGTGTGCTGTTAACTTTTATGCATATGTAGCTTTGGTAGGTTCTTTATTACGTGTAGGAATGATGGAAGGGTCAAAAGAGAAGGAATGAAAACCTGAAGTTCTTGATCTTCATGACTAACTAACAGAGTTATCTGCATTCACCACGAAATTTGTTCATCATGCACTCATCAACTAGAGATGTTAGTCTTTTGCAAAAGAATTGTTCCTCCACAAATGGAGCTGCTCTTACAATTTTTACAGTAGATATACTTATGAGTTCACTTCATCGTTACCTGTCATGCAATCTGAAATGCCTTATAAGACCATCATTTGTTCCTTTAAGAAGTTCTTTATTTAGGTGCACACACATCAATTGTTTACAGTGGATATACAATCTTTCCTTGTAAACTTTCTTGCTACATGAAATTTAGAAATGATGAGTTCACTTCCCCTAGGTTCATATTCATTAGGTTGTGAACCTCGGCAAGAGGGAGGGATGGGGTCATTTGTCCTATTGAGAGAGGGAGGGAGAAAGAGATGACTGGGATCACTCACTAGAATAGGGAGATCCATGAAGGGGGTCGTCCACTCCATTGAGGGATGAGGAGTTATGGGGTATTTTAGTAAAATAATAGAATGAAATAAAGGAAATATTACTAAAAGCTTATATAAATAACATTAGGGGCATTTATGTGTTACACAATAATCTTTATTGAATAGAATCAACGGTGTACAAGAAATTGAGTTACTTGTAGTAATCAGTCCTGCTTCACCACACTCACAGCGACAGACTCTATTGTTGTTGGTTTCTTCTCTTAATATTTTTAGGTTTTCTTAAACAATGATTATATAGTGTTGTTCTAACTTGAAAGATGAAAATACCCTTACATATTACAAAGAACATAACAAAACATATATAAAGGAGCATACCCAGACCCGAGACCCGATATACTCTTTAATACTCCCCCTCAAGTTGGAGCATATGGGTCATATACCACAGGCTTATTACAAATATAACTTGATTGGATGACCTACTCGAAGACTTAGTGAAAGTATCCTCCAATTGATCATTTGAATTGCTAAAGCTAGTGGTGATATTTTTAGATAGAGATCTTTTCTCTAATAAAATAACAGTTTATCTCACCGATATGTTTGGCCGCTTTCTCGCGGAAACACTTTGGATTAGAGCGATATGTAATGTTTCTTTGATTGTCACAAATAGAGTGTCATTTGCATAATCTTCCCCCCTAGTCAGGCTTCTTTAAGTAGGTATTTTAACCCAATGGGTTCACAAGTAGATGAGGCCATGGCTTGATATTTTGTTTTGGCAACTTGATCTTGCGACCATATTGCTTGTTTCTTACTCTTCCACAAAACAATATTGCCAACAATCATTATAGCCTGAAGTAGACTTTCGATCATCTCTTGATCCAACCCAAATAATATCTGTAAATACTTCAATGTCTAGATGTCCTTTGTTAGCATAAAGTATTCCATGACTTGGGGATCTTTTTGTAAATAATTATTGATGCTTGAATGTTGAATCGACAAAGTCGTAAAACATCAATATGTTGGTAAAATCATCAAGATATAAAAGCATCCAAATATGGATGTGTCAAGAGTACAACAAGAGTCAAGAGAGAGAGCCAAATCACGAATCAAAAAGTTGTGCAAGATAGCTTATAGTGTTTGTTGATTGAGGCTCTATTTATAAAGCAAACATTAAAAGAAGTGAGAGAAAGAGAAGTAGTAAGGAGAGTTATTGACTGTACTGTTGGGGATCTGCTAAGCCTTTTCCCATACTAGACGGGATCGGCTACATGGATTCTTTGTTTCCATAGATCCCTATCGTGTGCCATGTTAGCAGTTAACTCCCAATAAGATAGATCATTCTTTATTGTTTCTTTCCAACACTTTTGTGGTCATCCTCTACCTCTTTTAATACTTTCCAAATTTAGTTTTTCTAACCTTCTTACAGGTTCTTCTTTTGATCTTCTTTTTATATGTCCAACCATCTTACACGAAATTCTCTCATTTTATCCTCTATTGGTGCCATTTCTAATTTGTTTCTAATAACCTCATTATGTATACGATCTTTTCTTGTATGACCACTCATCCATCTCAACATTTTCATTTCTGTCACAGACATCTTTTGTACATGTTGATGATTAACTGCCCAACACTCAGAACCATAAAACATGGCAGGCCTAATTGTTGTTCTATAATATTTACCTTTTAACTTTAATGGTATCTTCTTATCACAAAGAATACCTGATGCTCTTCCCCATTTTAACCAACCAACATTAATTCTATGCATAACATCTCCATCAATTCTTTCATCACTCTGAAAAATTGACCCTAGGTATTTAAAACTTTCCTTTTGGGGGATACAATGTGTGCCAATTTTAATTTCTATGTCCTCTAAGGTAACCAAATGATCAAACTTACATTCCATATATTCTGTCTTTATTCTACTAAGTCGGAGGCCTTTGCTTTCTAATGTTTCTCTCTATAGTTCCAATTTTCTATTAACTTTTTCCTTAGACTCCTCCACTAATACAATGTCATCTGCAAATAACATACACCAAGGTACTTCATCTTGAATATGTTTTATTAACTCATCAATCACCATTATAAATAAGTATGGACTTAATGTTGATCCTTGATGTAACCCAATATTAACTTCAAAGAAATATGTCATTCCTTCATGAGTTCTCACACATGTTTTTGCACCATCATATATGTCTCTTATAAGGTTAATGTATGTCAATGGGATACCTCTTTTTTCCAAAGTTCTCCAAAGAACCTCCCTCGGTATCCTATCATAAGCTTTTTCTAGATCAATAAATATCATGTGAAGGTCTTTCTTTTTTGCTCTAAAATGTTCCATAAGACGTCTCAAAAGGTGAATCACTTCAATAATAGATCTGCCTGGCATGAATCCAAATTGCTTCTCTGTTGTACTTGATACTTGTCTTAACCTACGTTCGATAATTCTTTCCCATAATTTCATAGTATGACTCATTAACTTGATACCTCGATAATTCGCACAATTTTGAATGTCTTCCTTGTTCTTATATATGGGTATAAGTGTACTTGCTCTCCATTCCTCGGACATCTTTTGGTTTTTTCATATTTCATTAAATAGTCTTGTGAGCCAAGTGATTCCTATTTCTCCTAGTATTTTCGAAACTTCTATAGAAATATTATCTGGTCCTACCGATTTACCACCCTTCATATGTTTAAGAGCCTCTTTGACTTCATTCTTTTGAATACGTCGGTAGAAATTATGGTTTATATACTTTTTTGATTTGACTAACTCTCGCAAGCTAATACTAACATCTTTATTTTCATTAAAAAGCTTATAAAAATAGTTTTTCCATCTATTTCTTATATCATCATTTACCACTAGAATTTTTTCATCCTCATCCTTGATGCGTCTAAAATAATTAAGATCTTTAGTTTTCTTATCTCTAGACCTAGCTATCCTAAAAATATCTCTTTCACCCTCTTTTGAGTTGAGTTTTTTATATAAATCCTCCCAAATTTTAACTTTTGCTTCACTCATGGCCTTTTTCACTTCTTTGTTTGCTTTCTTATAAGCCTCTAAAGTTTCACTAGTTTTCTTAGCATAATGTAATTTGTAACATGCCCTCTTTGCCTTTTCTTTTGCACTACTTCACTCCACTACCAAGCTTTTTTTTGTGCTGGTACACCTCCCTTAGATACACCTAACACATCTTTCACCACTTTCCTAATATGTATAGCCATATTGATCCACATATCACAGGGTGTACCAACATAATTCCAAACATCTCCTTGAAGGACTTTCTGTTTAAATATATATTCTTTCTCACTTTTGAGGTTCCACCATTTAGTCTGAATAGCTCGATGCACTGTTTTCTTCTTTGTCCATTTTTTTATTTGTAAATCCATAACTAAAAGTCGATGTTGGGTGGTTAAGCTTTCTCCTAGAATTACCTTGCAATCTTTACAACATGCTATATCTTTTTTTTTCTATAAATAAAGTAATCAATTTGTGTTTGTGATAAGCCACTCTTATAAATAATTAAATGTTCATCTCATTTTTTTAAGATTGTATTGACTATAAAGAGATCAAATGCCATAGCAAAATTTAAAATCTCCCTACCTTCCTCATTTATATCCCCAAAACCAAAGTTTCCATGAATACCTTAATATCCTAATGCCTCTTTACCGATATGTCCATTTAAGTCTCCTCCTAAACAAATCATCTCCCTTTGTGGAATATTTTGAATCACCTTATCTAACTCTTCCCAAAAAGTTGTTTTTATACTATCTTCTAGTCCTACTTGGGGTGCATAAGCACAAACTATATTCAAAACCTCTGCTCCTAACACTAATTTCAACGTCATGATTCGGTCATCATATCGTTGTATGTCTACTATACTATCCTTTAAATCTTTATTTATGATAATAACAATTTCGTTTCCAGCTTTTTCTTTACCTGAGTACCATAATTTAAAACCTTTATCCTCTATCTCCTTTGCTTTTTCTCCAACCCATTTTGTCTCTTGTAAACATAGAATATGAGTCTTTCTCCGAATCATAGTATCTACCACCTTCATTAGCTTACCGGATAATGTTCCGGTATTCTAACAACCAATACAAATCTTATTATCTAGGACTAGCTTCCTTACCCTCCGCATCCGTCCATATTCAAAATACGAAGACCTTCTCTAGAAATTATTCACTACAATCGGGCAGCAATGTAGCGGAACTAACTTCTTTACCCACACCCGTCCATGATGTGGGAACCCTCTCTACAATTGATTCACTGCATTCGGAGGAAAATGTAGTGGCCCTTGCTTACTTATTACTGCATTTGGGCTCTGCAGCACGTCGTTAGGCGGGGAGGCCTCAAAGCAATGCTCATAATTTTTGTAATCCATGTTATAAAATCCGACAAAGTTTTACGCTGGCTGTCGGAAGCCTAACATTGTTAAAGAAATAACTTGGGTTCACTTATATTTTTGAATGTAATTCGTCATTAGCAATAAGGTATTAGTCTTTGAAGTTAAAAGGTCATTATAAATAAGACACTAGGGTTTAGGATAGTTTGTTGTGAAAAGAAAAGAGAGTAGTCGGGTGTGGCCCTCTCAGCGTGCAGATGCAGATTGGATGGTTTGTGTCCAATCTGCCACAGTTTGTAAGTTCTTCTTTATTTGATTAATTTATTTCATGGTATCAGAGCCTATAAGACAACTAAGTGGATTTTTTTCTACAAGAAAATGTGGGAGACTGCACACGGAAAGGGTGCAAAAAATTTATGCAGAAGATAAGTGTGCAGATTTGTTTCAGATTGAATTTTCTTTCATTAGTTCATAGATACAAATCGTGCAGAAAAGATTATACTGAAATACAAGGATTTTTTTTGCCTACCACCTTTGTTTCGATTCATTGGAAAGAGCTACGGGGGGATAATCTCTAGATTCTTTTTTGGCACCCCTTTCTTCCGATTCCAATTCAGATAACAGGATTTCATCTCAACAAACTTGAGATAAGGGGTACTATAAGACACTTTCGGCACTTTTAGATTGCGGTTGAACATTCCATACTTGGGTGCGTGCTTTCCATTCTATCAAAATTGGCTAACGCCATAGTTCCACACTGATCACAACTCATCTGCAAGAGCATCAATTTCCAACAAGCTACTGCTCCAGGAAGTTACAACAATCATATCTTTAAGGATTGATTTATAAAGTAAAGTCGTTGCATGTCCGCATCCTTCTTACTTGCCTCTACTTCATCGTTAATGCCTTGTATGGATGTAGTATATTGACATCTGTATATCTATGAGAATAAAGATTGCACAACTCATCTCTGGTGGCCATTTTTTTCTTTTAGCATAACTCTAACAAAAAGGAAGAGAATAAATATATATACAAATGGCAAGCAAAGGAAAAGAGATTGAAACTTCCTACGAGATGTTTCAACAACCCATAAACAACAAAATCGATCATTTTCAAATCACATCTACCAAACTGGATGACAGAAATTATTTAGAGTGGTCTAGATCAGTGGAGTTGGCAGTAATAACAAGGGGAAGATGAGCTCATCTCATGGGACAAATTCCATGTCCGTCACAACATGACGTACATTAGACAAACTGGCGTAGAGAAGATGCGTTGATTTCATCCTAGTTACTCCAATTTATGATTCTAACAATAACAAAGACTTTTATGTTTCTTAACTCAGCACATGAAATTTGGTGTGTAGTTTCAGAAGCTTATTCCAGAAAAAAGAATATAGCAAAGGAATATGAAACCTTGGAAAAGATAAGTGTAAGCAAGGAAATCGCTCTAAAGTGAGTATTATGCTGACCTTAGAGGATTATGGGATGAACATCTCTTTTATACCAATATCAAGTGTTTATCATGTTATGCAGAAAGAAATTTGGAAAATGAAAAGAAAAAAGTGTGACTTGCTATCGGGTGTAAATCTTGAATTTGATACTATAAAGATCAACATTCTAGGCAAGGACGAACTTCCGTCACTTGGTACAGTGTACTCCTTACTTATCTGTGAAGAAGATCGCAGAAATTTAGAGAAGAACAACAGTAATACCACAAAACATGCCTTACAAAGTAGAGGAGAAACTTCACATCATCGTGGAAGAGGTGGTCAACACAATAGAGGTTGTGGACGAGGACACTCCTATTTTGATGAGAAGGATAAAATTATTTTTTCTCACTGCGAAAAACATCAGCACTCAAAAGAAAATTGCTGGGAACTGCATGGGCGTTCAAACTTCCACAGACTAAGAAGTAATTCAGTCAATATTGCTGATAGTTCCATACTCATTACAGATGATATTCAAACACTTATTAAGAGAATTGAAGGCTTAGAAACAAAATTATCAGAAAACCAGAATGCTTCTACTTCTTAGGCTACTTTAGCCCATGCTACACACAGTGAAGGGTAAACCATTTTCACCTTTTCACTCTAAAATTTAGATTATTGACTCTGGAGCTACAGATCATATGGTTGGAGAGACTTCATATTTTTCAGAATAACGCCTACTTAAAAATGGGAAGCCAATTAAGTTGGTCGATGGATCAATCTCTTATATGATTGGACAGGGAAGTGTACCTTCATGTCTCACATATTTACAGTCAGTTTACCATGTTCCTAGCTTTCTTATAAATCTTCTCTTAGTCAACGCCTTGATAGGTACATTGAATTATAGTGTGACATTTGATTCCTCTGGTTATTTTTTTCAGGATATGAAGACAGAAAAAATCTTTGGTCGTGATAGTCTTCGAAGAGGATTATATATTCTAGAAGACACATCAAACCATTCTGCTTCTACGACAACTACTCAAGATGCTGAGACCCAACTTTAGCATAGACGTTTAGGCCATTTATCAGTGTTCAAGCTTCATTATGTTTTTCCTAATTTGAAAGTCGAGTCTAATAAAATTCCTTTTGAGTATGAAGTGTGTCAACTTGGAAAACACCAAAGAGTACCTTATCCTCCAAGTGAGTCGAGAAGATGCCAACCTTTTGAACTTCTACATTCTGACATATGGGGTCCCAGTCCTATTCCTTCTTTGTTTGGTGTACTTTATTTCCTTTATTGATGATTGGACTCGTCTGACAATTGTCTATTTAATAAAATCAAAAGCTGAGGTTTCTGCTCTTTTTTCTATTGTTCATAAATTTATTCTCACTCAATTCAATACTCCTATGAAAGTTCTTCGCTCGGATAATGGGGGTGAATACATGAGTGGACAATTGCAAGAATACTTGCTTGCAAATGGTATACTTCATCAGACTTCTTGCTCATATACACCTCAGCAAAATGGTATAGCTGAAAGGAAAATTCGTCATATACTTGAAGTAGCCAAAACTCTCCTTCTTTCAGCATAATGTTCCTAAAATTTATTGGGGGGAAGCTGTTCTTAGTGTTGTCTATCTAATAAACAGGATGCCTAGTAGTGTGCTTAAGGGAGAGTGTCCTATAAAAATTCTTAATCATGACTCCAAACTCTTTCATGTTGCTCCTTGTATTTTTAGATGCTTCTGCTTTGTCCATGTGCATTTACGTGGTCGTGATAAACTTGATCCAAGAGCAGTAAAGTGTATCTTTCTTGGTTATTCTCAAACAAAAAAGGGGTATAAATGCTATGATCCAATATAAAGAAAACTTTATGTATCCATGGATGTAACGTTTTGTGAATCATCTTCCTATTATTCTTCAAAGGGGAAGTTATCCTTCCCACAAAACAATCCTTCTCACGTTCTTCCCTTAGTTCCATGTGACACTGAAAAGTTAGCAGATACAACAAAAGAGAAGCAAGCTTAATCAAAACCAAATCAAATTACGGTATATAAGAGAGGACCGAGAAAGGTTGTTCATTCTCAAGAGGAGACTTCACAGACTCCGAAGACCCAAAGATTATTTCCTTGATTCAGATTCGCAACCTGGAGTGGAAGAAGACCTAGAAGTACCTATAGCATTGCGAAAAGGAAAAAGAATGTGTACACAATATCCTATCTAACTATGTTTCCTTTGTTAACACGTCTGAATACTATCAAACTTTTGCTGCAAATGCTAAGCAGAATAACGTTCCCTCAAGTTTTGAAGAAGCCAACAAACATCAGTTATGGAGAGCAACTATAAGAACAAATTGGATGCACTAGCTAAGAATAATACCTAGACAATCACCCAAAATCCTCACAATAGAAATATTGTGGGATGTAAATGGGTTTTCTATTGTGGGATGTAAATGAGTCTTTACTATCAAGTACGAAGCAGATGACACAATTGAAAGATATAAAGCAAGACTTGTTGCTAAGGGCTATAGTCAATCATATAGGATTAACTACAATAAAACTTTTGCACCTTTAGCAAAACTTACATCAATAAGAATGCTTCTCAGTATGTCAACTAATTTTGGATGGGACCTATGACAACTAGATGTAAAGAATGTATTTCTACAAGGAGATCTACATGAAAAGTTATTTATGAAACTTCCTCTAGGATTGAGTGATAAGATTGAAGAAAATACAGTTTCCAAACTAAACAAAGCTATATATGGACTGAAACAATCACCTTGAGCTTGGTTTGAAAAATTCAGTGATGTATGTAGTTTGGGATATCGTAGGAGTATAAATGATCATACTATATTCTTTAAGAGAAGTTCGAAGTTATCAGTTCTTGCAGTTTATGTAGATGATATAATTGTGACAGGTGATGATAGTGAAGAGATATTAGTATTAAAATAAAATTTTCACAAACTATTCGACCTGAAAGATCTGGGAAGACTCCACTATTTCTTGGGTATTGAAGTATTATACTCCAATCAAGGAATCTTCTTAAATCATAAAAAATACACCATGAACTTGCTACGTGAAACTATGTTAGATTGTAAACTTGTGGATTCTCCTATGGAAGTGAATCAAAAGCTATACATTGGTGATAGTGAAGACTTCCGAGATACTTGCAAATATCAACAACTGGTGGGTAAGCTCATTTACTTGACCATTACTCGTCCAGATATCACCTATGCAGTTGGTATTGTGAGTAGATTTATGCATTCACCAACAAAAAACCATATGGAAGTTGTATATTGTATTCTCAGATATCTTAAGTCAACACCTGGCATGGGTCTTCAGTATTCAAAATGTTGTAACTTCAATATTAAACTGTATTCAGATGCTGACTAAGCTGGATCGAAAGATGATCGTAAATCTACTACAGGCTATATTACACTACTTGGTGGTAATATAATTTCTTGAAAAAGGAAAAAACAAACTGTTGTTGCCAGATCTACTACAGAAGCTGAGTATAGAGTTGTTGTTCAAGCTATATGCAAAGAAAAGTGAGTTTCTTCATTAATTTATGAGTTGGGATTTCACTCTACACAGCCTATACCTCTGTATTGTGACAGCACTGCAGCTATTCAGATGGCTTCCAATCCAGTCTATCATGAACGAACTAAACATGTAGAGATTGATTGTCACTTCATTCGGGAGAAGATCTCAAACAAAGAATTCAAACTGGAATATATCAAATCAGAGAGAACAAAGAGCAGATTTTTTTACTAAAGCTGTTACCAGTCGACAGCTTAGAGACAATTTATCCAAGTTGGGTGTTCTTAATATCTTTCACCCAACTTGAGGGGGAGTGTTAAAGATATAACTCAGGTTCACTTATATTTTTTAATGTAATTTATCATTAGCAATAAGGGTATATTAGTCTTTCAAGTTAAAATGTCATTATAAATAAGACACTAGCGTTTAGGATAGTTTGCTGTGAAAAGAAAAGAGAGCAGTCGGGCGTGGCCCTCTTAGCGTGCAGAGTGCAGCCCTCTTAGCGTGCAGAGTGCAGATTAGATGGTTTGTCTCCAATCTGCCACCGTTTGTAAGTTCTTTATTTTATTAATTTATTTCAAACACAACCATTCTCCTTTATCCGGGCTTGGAACTGACAATGCAAGGGTGATCCCTTACATGGGCGGAGTTAAGTTTGTCCAACAAAAAATTAAATTTAGGAGCCGATAATGACTTGGTGAAGAAGTTTGTCAATTGCATTTCAGATGGTACATAACATAAAATGAGCTTTTTCTTCAAGCATTCCTCTCAAACAAAGTGACAGTCCATCTCAATATGCTTCGTTCTTTAATGAAAAGTGTTGTTAGATGTGATGTATATAGCACTTGATGTTACAAAACAAAATGAATGGTTATTCAAGGATGACCCCCATGTCTCTCAACACCTCTGTAATCTATGAGATCTTAGTAGCAGTGGTTGTCATAGCTATGTATTCTGCTTTTGTGGATAAAAGCGACACCTGTTGCCTTTTGCATCTCTAAGAGATTAATGATTCACCTAAAAATATACAAAAACTTATGGTGGAATGTTGATTATTGATATCTCCACCTCAATCTGTATCAATATATGCAATCAAATCAAGTAAAGAGAAAGAAGTCAGAAGTACCCCCTTGTCCATAGAGTGCTTTATGTATATGATGATTTTAATAACCACACTCATGTAAGCACTAGTAGGAGCTTGTTGAAACTGACTTGAAGTGTGTACGACGTGTGATATGTCTGGATGAGTGATAGTGAGATAGGTCAACGCTAAGTTATATGTATGGGGTAGGATCGTCTAGTTTCTCTCCATCTGTTGCTCTTAATTTTGTTCCAAGAACCTTTGGTGTATCCACATTTTTCTCGTCGGTTATACCTGACCTGTTAATAATTTCACTTGCAAATTTTGTTCAAGACATAAAATATTCTCTATCATTATGTATAATTTCAATTCTCAAAAAATAAATAAGCAAACCAAGGTCTTTCATTTCAAATTCCTTGTGAAGATCACTTTTAACTTGCAAGATGCCAGATTTATCACTTCCAGTGATCATATTATCCACATACAAGAGTAGAATTATTATACCTGTATCTGATTTCTTTATAAGTAATGCAGTATCACTATAGCAAGAGACAAAATTGGGCATATGCATAAAGTCTTCAAAATGATCAAACCAAGCCTTTGGAGCTTATTTAAGACCATACAAGGCTTTTTGAAGTTTAAGAACATTAAATCCGAGAGGATGAGTCATATAAACATATTCATATAATTTTTCATTCAAAAAGACATTTTTAACATCAAGTTGAAAAATATTTCAATTTTTTATAGCACTAAGAGTTATGAAAATCCTTATAGTGGTCATTCTAGCAACATGAGTAAATGTTTAATCATAATCGATTTTATGTTCTTGAGCATAACCCTTGGCTACCAATCTAGCTTTATATCTTTCTATATTACCATTACTATGAGTTTTAATTTTATAAATACATTTACATCCAATAATTTTCTTATCCTTGGGTTTGAGAACAATGGACCAAGTTTTAGCTTTATCCAATGCAGTCAACTCTTCTTGCTACATCCAATAATTGTTGATGCTTGAATGTTGAATCGACAAAGTCACAAAACGTCAATATGTTGGTGAAATCGTCAAGATATAAAAACATCCAAATATGAATGTCTCAAGTCAAGAATACAACAAGAGTCAAGAGAGAGTCAAATGACGAACCAAAAGGCTATGGAAGACAACTTATAGTGTTTATTGATTGATGCTCTATTTATAAAGCAAACATTACAAGAAGAGAGAGAGAGAGAGTAGTAAGGAGAGCAGCTGACTGCGCTGTTGGGGATCAAATCTCCCCAATGGCTATATTAACTAATCGTTGGGGAACAACTCCCCAATAGTTAACTGGGCTATCCAGTACCTAACCATGGGCCAGCAAGGACAGAGCCCTAATGGCCCGCCCTATTACATGTTAACACTTTTCAGATATTTGAGAATGGAGTATAAAGCTTGCATGTAATGTTTATAAGGATCACACATAAATCTACTTATCATTCTCATTGCATAAGTTATATCTTAATGAGTAATAGTAAGATGGATCAACTTACTCACTAATCTTTGATGCATACCGACATCCTTATAATTTTCATCTCAAAGATATAATTTAATATTCAAATCCATTAGAGTGTCACTATCCTTGCGAAGTCCATCATTTTCATGTCCTTAAGTCCATAGTGTATTTTTTTGTGTTAGAAATACACCTTTATTTGAATAGAGTACCTCTATGCCCAAGAAGTAGTATAATCTGCCCAAGTCCTTTAAGTCAAACAATTGGTGTAATTTTGTCTTCAACAAAGTAATTTCTTTTACATCGCCTATAACAATTATATCATCAAGATAGACTATTAGTAGGAAAATTCTTTTGCCCCTTTTCATAAACAATGTATGATCATTGGTACTTCTGTGGTATCACAGGTTAATAATACTATTATTGATGGGAGATTGTTTTAGACAATAAATAACTTTGTTTAGTTTTCATACTTGATTGATCTCCCCTTATTGTTATTGTATGCTAGAGGTAATGCCATATATAGTTCTTCGTTTAGTGTTCTCTACAAAAAAGCATTTTTTATATCTAGTTGCCACATATCCCACTCTTTATATGCAACTAGGCTTATGATAATCCTAATAGTAGTTAGTTTTATAACTGAAGCTAAGGTTTCAGTATAGTCTACCTCATATGATTGATTGTACCCCTTTGCTACCAACCTTGTCTTATAACGTTTCAAGCTCCTATCAGCTTTGAATTTTACAGTGTAGACCCATTTGCAACCAATGGTTTTATTCCTTCTAGCAGATTAACAATGTCCCAAGTACGATTTTTTTCTAAAGCTTATAATTCGCATGTCGTGGCTTTTCTCTACTTTGAGGACTTAGAAGCTTCATTAAAGTTCTTGAGAACATTGTGTATTTTTTCATTCTCCATAAATTTTTGATATTTTCCTTAAGTAGTATGGTAAGAAACAAATCTAAAAATTGGATATAAGGTACAATTTCTCTTACCTTTTCATACTGTAATGAGAAGATTGAGCTCATTTTCCTTTGATTGACTTGGATCAACAGTTGTGAAAGATTAAATGTTCGAGATAACTTGAGAATTAGGCGTTACTACACTTCTTTCTCCTCTAGTATACACCTGAGTTTCCTTTGTGACTGGGTCACTTCCAGTATCTTTCATAACATCATATTATCTTTCATAACATCATATTCTATAAAGGTGAGACTAATGGGTAGGACAGGAGCAAGAATAAGAGGAACACTTGAGGACTCATCTTTTGAGAAGAAATAAGGAACAAACTGAAAGAAAGTAACATCTATAGAGGCTTAAGTTTTTTGAGTAATTGGGTCATAACACTTATATTCTTTTTTTGAAGAGGAATACCCAATAAAAATGTATATGATAGCTCTAGGGTTAAGCTTATCTCTAAGATGAGAGTGTACATGTACATAGCATACACAAGTAAAGACTCGGGGAGGAACGTGAAACACCTTATCCGCTGGTTTTATGGTTTTATATGGTGATTCTCCATTGAGAATAGAATTAGGTATTCGATTAATGAGATAAACAGTGGTAAGAACAACTTCTCTCAATAATTTTTTGGGGCATTGTAGCTAATAAGTAATGTTCTAGTAACTTTCAGAATATATCTATTCTTTCTTTTTGCAACACCATTTTGTTAGAGAGTATAAGAACAAGAGGTTTGGTATAGAATCCCATGTTTTTTCGATAGTCTTGTAAATGGTCAGACATATATTCCACCATTATCAGAACGAATGATCTTTAAGAAACAATTGAATTGATTTTCAATGAATTTGTGAAGAGAGAGAAATATTGTAGAAACTTCATCTTTTGATTTCATGAGATAGACTATAGGAGAAGGACTCCAAACATACATTTGAATGTACTTGGTTATGACGCTTTGGACTAAAAAGAAGGAAAACTAACTCTATGATGTTTGGTCTTTTGACACACATCACATTCAAGAACAACTTTATTTGACTCAAGACACATATTTAGAACTATTTGCTAGAGTTTTGATATTGGTAAATGACCCAATCGGTTGTGCCACATCTTTAATTTTTCTACTGAGGATACTACTAAAGAATATGAAGTTGATGGTGCTGAGATAGGTTCTTCCAAAATGTAGGGCTCTCTTTGCAAGCTATCATGACCAAGGATCTTTCTTATTGTTAGATCCTTAAATATATAACCAGAAGCAAAGAAAGTTATTGAACAATTAAGGCATTTTGTCAAGAAACTAATTGATAATAAATTTACTAGAAAGTTAGGAACACCATAGACTAATGGTAAGTCAAAAAACCGAGTCTTCATGATACCCTTATCAATCATGCAGGAATAAGATCCATTAGCTAATCAAACGTGTTCTTGATTTGGTAGCTTGTAATAGTTTGATAATACAATATCACTTCCGACCACATGATTTATAGCACTTAGAATCTCTAATCCATGCTCTACAAAAAGTAGAAGTAGTGTTATCAATAGTAATGGAAGTCTAGTGAGCATCAACTACCTAAGACTCTGAAGTGGAGGGTTGGTCTTAAAACCTAAACTCTAATCCTTTAATACGTTTCATAACTCAGAGATAGTATTCTTGTCTATACAATCTGTAGACTTCTATGATACATTCATATAATAGGTCTTATTTCTATAAATAGCAGGTCTGTGAATAAGATCCTAACACTGTTCTTTGGTTTGTCATGTTTTCCTACAGTGGAACACTTAAGTCGTTCTTTTTCATCATTGGAAGAGGAACCACCACATCTACCACAATTGCCATAATTTTCTCTTCCTCTCTCTTGATGACTTTGACTTTTATTATAGAATGCATTTTTTCCAAGGCTACCAACATCTTTTTTCAATCTTCTCCTATTTTCTACTCGAAGAAGAAAAGAATACATGATACCCAATGATGGTAGTTGTTCTCTACCAAGAATATTAACTTTGATTGCTTTATAGTCTAAAGAAACTCCCTAGAGTAAGTCGAACGACTTTTCTCGTTTTCATTTCTTCAGTTATTTTTTTAGAACATGCATTGCACTTGAACTGAAGTAAAGAATTGGAATTCATCTCACAATCCTCTCAATTCTCCCTAGTATTTGTTGATTGTTCTATTGGTTGTTTGTATTTCCTTATTTTCTCCAGTTGCTCATGCTTTTTAGCAACATTCTTCTTTCGTGAATAAGCTTCTGAAATTGCTCTCCAAATTTCAACCAGACCCCAAGTACATGAATGTTCTACCTATGGACAGAATCATGGATTGTAGTAACCATGTGGTTATCAAGGCATTTCTCTCCATTTTGAAAACTTTGGGTCTTCCTCGTAATGTTGTTGGAGGTCTCCAGTTAGGTAATCTCATTTTCCTTTGATGAAGAACTCCCAAATCTATAGATCATGACTATTCAAAAAAGTTTTTTTCATCTAATTTGATGTTGGTGATTTGGAATGAATCAATCTTCTCTCAGCCATCATTACTCCCCCTATCTTAGTTTTGAAAGAAATAAATGACTATACGACACAAGTATTAATCGTTTTTTTCGTACCTTAAGGAAAAATCAACTCAGTGACCTAGATTAGCAGTCGAACGCTCGCAGTAGATTAAACTGCATCAATCAAGATATTAAACGCTCTTGCTACTGCCAAATGGTACCTCTTATGGATCGCTAGGTTCTATACCATGCTACACAATAATCTTTATTGAATAGAATCAATAGTGTACAAGAAATTGAGTTACTTCCAACATTCGATCCTACTTCACCACTCACGGTGGCAGGCTCAGCTGTTGGTGGTTTCTTCTCTTAATATTTTTAGGTTTTCTTAAACAATAATTATATAGTATTGTTCTAACTTGAAAGACAAAAATACCCTTACATATTACAAAGAGCATAACAAAACCTATATAAAGGAGCAGACCCAAACCCGATATACTCTTTTAACATTATGAACCCCCTTTTGACATTGGAGACAAATTTGCTCATGGGGTGAAAATCTTTCGGGAAAAACTGAACCTTTTCCCAAAAGAAAAAGCGACCAAGGAGAAGCAATTTATAATTGACTGGACATGAAACTGAAATTCCTATGATGATTAAAGATTTGTATTGTACTCGTTGGGATAGTAGCATGCAACAGGGTTCCAGATGTGGTTTCTTTGACACTTAATCACTTTTTTAATGTTCGACTGCTCTGTTCACATTCTTGTAGTTTTAAAGGCATCAGTAAAGATTATGATCGTCTTTGGTTGTTTGCTCATATTAGATCTATGATGTGCAACTGCAATTCAGATTTCTTGAACATTATCAATACATGTTCAGCTGCCTATCCATGGCCATATGCATGTTTGCCTGAGGATTAAAATTAAACTTCTCAAGTTAGTGAAACATTGCTGGCAATCCTAATGTTCTTTTATGTGACAGACTTTCTTGTGTGTTTGTGTAGGGAAATGAAGCTGAAATACGTATATCAAAGTGATTTATTTGATTAAATTAAATCTTCACTTGAAACCTCTGGTTGTTCTTCCTGTTAGGTCCATAAAGCTTGCTCATTTTCATGGTTGGTTGATGATGATCTCTTTGGCCGTCTTCAATCATATAAATTGCAGTATAAAGCAGGAGTAAACTCTCTCTCTCTCCTCCCCCTGCCTGACATTTATGCTGGACTTGGCATTAGTTTACATTAACTTGCAGGTCAGGTGCGCATCTGTCAAGGATGAGAAGATTTTTGAACCCACTGACAGTGATGAAACAGAGTTGCCACTTAAGAAGATGATAAAAATGCTAAAGTCTAAAAGGTCCAAGAAAGGAGAAATAGCCATCTCCCCTGCATCAAAAGAAAGACAAAATCATGAAGAAGATATCTCAAGTATTGCGAGGGAAGTCCAGTCAGGAAATCTTGACATAGACGAGAGCTTGGGAGTTCAGGAACTTGCAACTGATACAACATATATGGAGAGGCAAGAAGTTTTTTACAGCAAGAACAAAAATGTATCTATGTCTCCAACTGAGAAAATATCAAAAACAGACAAGGGAACAGATTGGTGTGGTTCTAATCGCAAAAGGAAATCTTCTCATAAAGATCTATCAACAATTTCCGACTCTTTGAAGCCTAAAAGGAAGAGTAAAAATCGTTTAGGGATCGGTTCACATGATATTGTTGTTTCATCAGAAAAGCCATTTGATAATGGTCAAGATTCCAGTAATTACGAAGGCAAATGTTCTGTTCAAAACACTGAATTAACTAATACTGCAACCTCGCATGCACAAAAGAAAGGTACCTCAAAGTGTAAAAGAAAAGTCTCAAATTTGCCGTCAAAGGGACACACAGATGTTGGTGGAGATGCAGCCTATGAAAAAAAAGAGGTGATCTTTCTGCACAAGTCCACATTGTGTTGTAGGACGTTGTTTAAAGCCTCACTGTGTGGTTTGTAATTGTAGCTTTTACAAACTACATGTGACCATTGAACTCTCTCTCTCTGCCTCCCTTTCTCTCTCTCTCTTTCTGCACAAGTCTACAATTGCCGAGCATGGGTGCTCAACTTATATGCCTCAAGCAGATTCTTTGTCAACTTTTCTGTAGCGTTCTTTGAAAGATGCTCGCAAAGGGGGTTTGGAGTTGGTTGGATGCAGAATAAAAGTTTGGTGGCCAATGGATAACCAGTAAGTTGTGCTTCTTTCTCGTGGACTTTTCTGTTTAAAGGATTGTGCTTTTTGGTTGCAGTCTTGGGTGTACTTAAGGAAATCACACACAACCTTTTGCTTGCTTGTTATTTTGACATCTGCATTTATACATATTGATGGCTTAGTTATTATTAATTTTTAGGATATCTTATTATTAGTTGGAAGGTATAAAATAATCATCTTGTAGAGAAGAGCTATACGATTTTGATTATTGTTACGAGGAGCTTGAATTGCACATCAGATGAAAATAAGTTCTCCCTGAACATCAGTAAGTATAATCTGTGGTATCTCCCTTGGGGTAATTTCACCTGTCCTCCATCAAATGTTCCAATGCATTTGCTATATATCAAGTTCCTTTCAACACAGGCATTGTAAAAGTAAACAATTTTTCTGGAAATGATTTCTCATAGGTTTGTTAATTTTCAACGTTGTGGGCCCTCATGAGAAAGATCCAAACATCTCCAACTAAACTGTTTTGCTGGACGTAATTGCCACCTCTTGTTTCTACTTATGAAACATCGTACAATAACTACATTTTTTGGTACTCGTTGATAATGATATTTGGTCATATCTCTAGATCAAGATATGCAAGTTACTGTATAATAGAAACTTATAAAAACGATACATTAATCAATGTTGTAAATATCATGCCGGCTCCTGTATTGCATGGGGTGTGATGCAATACAAGTTATTTTTAATTATTTTCTTCAAAAAATCATTAAAAATATAAAACAGATAAAAAAAGTCATGAAAAAAATTATCACATGTACGAAACCAAGCGACAATGGATCAAACATGAAAACAAATTGAATCTCATGCATGCATTGCACCTGGATTGAATCTCATGCATGCAATGCACCTGGCTCCTCGTTTTGGGAATTGGGATTGATGACCTTTGGTGGATATAGAAGAGATTTGGGGCTCGGGAGAAAGAGGGGCTGGTCTTGGAGAGAGAAAATGGCAGACCTGTAAGAGAAGGCAGAAGCAAGGGGCTTGGAGGGAATTTAAATCCACCCAGTGCCATGTTATGGTGCCTTGGTTTCCCGAAAAACAGACTGATACTATATAGTATGATATAGGCTGTATAGTATCATACAATGCTCATATATGATATATCCTGATGCAATTGGTAGCTCATTTTCCACGACACAAATATCTAAATCGTATCTAAATCGTATCGATTTAGGTATCATATCATGGGGTACCATAGATTTTTACAATTTTGATAAAAATTATAAAGGTATTTGCAGTTATTTCATATCTTTTCAAGCTAATGAAACAGATGATGGTGGTGTTCATGTTCAGTAGACAGGTCAGAGCAAATAATACATGGTCTTAGAAAAGAAGGGAAATGCATGTACTTGGACCATGGAATTGAATGCCCAACGGGTATTTAGTCCCTATGTCAGGTCTGGTGTTCATCTCAACCAGTGATTCGCTAATATATATACATGGATGCTTAAGGTTCATGCAGGAATTATCCTTGAAAGTCATCCTGACTTAATCATGTTGTGTTCTCAAAATAAGCTTTTAAAACCTTCTGACAGGAGATACATGAGGTACGAGTTAAAAGTAAATAAAATAAGCAACTGTCTAGCCTCCAACAGGCTACATTTCTAAATCACGAAACATTTTTTCTTAACACATCCCTTTTTTTGTGCTCTCAGGTTTTATGAAGGTGTCGTGCAATCTTTTGATGTTAAAAGGAAAAAATATACGGTAAGCTGAATATATGTGTTTTCTTTTCAACACATAAAATCCTCGCTTTTGGCTAGTTTATGCTACTGTTTTGTCCTCCAAGGTATTATATGATGATGGGGATGTTGAAACGCTTCGGTTGGAAAAGGAAAAATGGATGAGAATTGATGGGGTTCATATGTTAAAGGTCATAAACCGTTCAGTCTGGATTTAGTCATGTTTCATTTGCTTCCTCAAGAAAGCAATTTTTGGGGGGGTTTATTGTCTTCCTAAATTCGAACGGCTCTGTCATTTTCTTTTTTCCAGCAGCCAAAGTTATCAAATCCATGTGTCTCTCAGGAAAAGTAAGTTGTAGATTTTGGTTATTTAACTTACTTTTTGCAAGAGACCGTGTGCATTCTGTTATTCTGCTTTTTGTGGTCGTTTCAAGTTATATGAAGGTGATTCTGTTGGTGTTTCAGGTTGTCAGGGAGCACAACAGACAAGACAGACCATAGAATGCCTCAAAGGAAAGAAGGGGTGATCCAAAAGTAAACCTTTTCTTCACTTTGCATCTTCCCCTTTGTTTACGAAACGTTGACCTTGTCATTTGGCATTGGAATTTCTGAAAAAGTTGATCATGCTCTATGTTGCACGGGTACGTCAAAGAGGTCGACGAACACGTATCCGGTATGTACGGGTATGCATATCGCTACGTGTGGTAAGTACCGAATATGGATACGTCGACTATGCGCCTTTTAGTAGGATGCATACGTAAACGAAATGTGGCATCCAAACTCGTAGACGAACTGATAAACTCAAACGTGAGCACTAGACACCAAAGCATAGACCCACTATAATGCTAATACCTAAATACCACCACTGCAAATTACAGTCTCAACAGGCAACAACGCGGATTCATTTACATCGTCTTTGGGAGCTAGAGGTGGAAGAGGAAATGAGGATCTCTTGAATCCCTTCCCTTTCTCCTCCTTGGGATTTTACTTTTATGAGTCGGATGTTGCAGTGGTATAGGGTTTCAGAGCGGGTTTTGGCCCGCATAGGTCTTCTTAGAGAGAGAGAGAGAGCACCGGTAAGCGACGGCTTCGATTTCTTGGAGGGAGCTAATCCATCATTGGCGACGTCTTGCCTCGCCTTCTTCCGACCGGCTCCCGTCAATTCGGTGGCCATTTCTAGTAAGAAGATAAAGGAAGATGTGGAAACCCCGAAAAACCCTAGAGAGAGAGAGAGAGAGAGAGAGAGAGAGGAACAACTCGGTGCGTAAGAAGAGCACGAGGGTTCGGCGGTGGATATATAATTGAGGTTGTGGGCTGCAACGTACTTATCATTCTAATCAAATTCCGTTTTCCATAAATTTTTTATCCCATCCCTTAATTAAGTCGATTGGCATGGTTCGTAATACAAACACGTTAACAAAACCGACACGAACATATGCACTCTGAAGGTTAGCCCACATGGCAGAGCCCTCGACTTCACAGGACCCAGGATGTGAGTTCGAGTTCGATTGGCAGGGGGTGTGCATGACTCGCTTCGACCTCCCATTGTTGAAAAAGACCGTATTGGTGTGTTCGTGTGTGAAACAAACACCTAAGGGGGAGTCTTTGGCCTAACACCGTATACCTGTTATTCATCTTCGATCTTAGTCTCATAATTAAGTAAAAAGTAATTATGTTATAAGGCTTTTAGTTTCAATGACCCATTCTCGAGACCACTTGGCCAAAACCCAATGTGGGTTTTCAGAAGGTTGCCTTGTTTAAAATTCTGTTTATTGATTCAATTTTGCACTGATATTCATCTTCATGTGTGGAGGTCACGTGCTAAAAGTCTTCTGTCTTTAGTAGTGGTCTATCCTGCTTGTATTCATGATATTGTCTGTTATAGTTGAGAAAAGAAAAGACATACAGCTGGTTCACGTCATTGTTTTGTTTTATATTTATTTGCCAAGCACCTGCTTTTTAAAATATAGAATGTTCTATATATAATTATGTATATATATTGTAAAGATTGTAAGGTAATTCCAGGAGAAAGCTTAACCACCCAACATCGACTTTTAGTTATGGATTTACAAATAAAAAAATGGACAAAGAAGAAAAGAGTGCATCGAGCTATTCGGACTAAATGGTGGAACCTCAAAAGTGAGAAAGAAGATATATTTAAACAAAAAGTCCTTCAAGGAGATGTTTGGAATTATGTTGGCACACCCTCTGATATGTGGAACAATATGGCTATACATATTAGGAAAGTGGCAAAAGATGTGTTAGGGGTATCTAAGGGAGGTGTACCGGCACAAAAAGAAGCTTGGTGGTGGAGTGAAGTAGTACAAAACAAAATCAAGGCAAAGAGGGCATGTTACAAATTACATTATGCTAAGAAAACTAGTGAAACTTTAGAAGCTTATAAGAAAGCAAAGAAGGAAGCAAAAAAGGCCGTTAGTGAAACCAAAGCTAAGATTTGGGAGGACTTATATAAAAAACTCAACTCAAAAGAGGGTGAAAGAGACATTTTTAGGATAGCTAGGGCTAGAGATAAGAAAACTAAAGATCTTAATTATGTTAGATGCATAAAAGACGAGGATGAAAAAATTCTAGTGGCAAATGATGATATAAGAAATAGATGGAAAAACTATTTTTATAATCTTTTTAATGAAAATAACGATGTTAGTATTAGTTTAGGAGATTTAGCCAAGTCAGAAAAGTATATAAACCACAATTTCTACCGACGTATTCAAAAGAATGAAGTCAAAGAGGCTCTTAAACATATGAAGAGTGGTAAATCGGTAGGACCAGATAATATTCCTATAGAAGTTTGGAAAATACTAGGAGAAATAGGAATCACTTGGCTCACAAGACTATTTAATGAAATATGGAAAAACCAAAAGATGCCCGAGGAATGGAGAGCAAGTACACTTATACCCATATATAAAAACAAGGGAGACATTCAAAATTGTGCGAATTATCGAGGTATCAAGTTAATGAGTCATACTATGAAATTATGGGAAAGAATTATTGAACGTAGGTTAAGACAAGTATCAAGTACAACAGAGAACCAATTTGGATTTATGCCTGGTAGATCTACTATTGAAGCGATTCACCTTTTGAGACGTCTTATGGAACATTTTAGAGCAAAAAAGAAAGACCTTCACATTATATTTATTGATCTAGAAAAAGCTTATGATAGGGTACCGAGGGAGGTTCTTTGGAGAACTTTGGAAAAAAGAGCTATCCCATTGACATATATTAACCTTATAAGAGACATGTATGATGGTGCAAAAACATGTGTGAGGACTCATGAAGGAACGACAGACTTCTTTGAAGTTAATATTGGGTTACATCAAGGATCAACTTTAAGTCCATACTTATTTATAATGGTGATGGATGAGTTAACAAAACATATTCAAGATGAAGTACCTTGGTGTATGTTATTTGCAGATGACATTGTATTAGTGGAGGAGTCTAAGGAAAAAGTTAATAGAAAATTGGAACTATGGAGAGAAACATTAGAAAACAAAGGCCTCCGACTTAGTAGAACAAAGACAGAATATATGGAATGTAAGTTTGATCATTTGGCTACTTCAAAGGACATAGAAATTAAAATTGGCACACATTGCATTCCCCAAAAGGAAAGTTTTAAATACCTAGGGTCAATTTTTCAAAGTGATGGAAGAATTGATGGAGATGTTACACATAGAATTAATGCTGGTTGGTTAAAATGGAGAGGAGCATCAGGTATTCTTTGTGACAAGAAGATACCATTAAAATTAAAAGGTAAATATTATAGAGCAGCAGTTAGGCCTGCCATGTTTTATGGTTCTGAGTGTTGGGCAGTTAATCATCAACATGTACAAAAGATGTCTGTGACAGAAATGAAGATGTTGAGATGGATGAGTGGTCATACAAGAAAAGACCGTATACATAATGAGGTTATTAGAAACAAATTAGGAGTGGCACCAATAGAGGATAAAATGAGAGAACATCGTTTAAGATGGTTTGGACATATAGAAAGAAGATCAAAAGAAGAACCTGTAAGAAGGTTAGAAAACCTAAATTTGGAAAGTATTAAAAGAGGTAGAGGACGACCACAAAAGTGTTGGAAAGAAACAATAAAGAATGATCTAGCTTATTGGGAGTTAACTGCTAACATGGCACACGATAGAGATCTGTGGAAACAAAGAATCCATGTAGCCGACCCCGTCTAGTATGGGAAAAGGCTTAGTTGTTGTTGTTGTTGTTGTATCTTTTTATTATATTTTTTAATAGTAGTGTACCCATACCTTAGTTTTTAAAAAATTGCGTACCTCGAACTGGGTACTACCCAGTACCGTATCCGTATCCATGCAACATAGATAATGCTCAATAGAAGCAGAAAAAAGATTGTGAGTTGCTGAGTATTTCACATAAACCATTTGAAAATTGGGTAACTCCTCTGTCTCATGAAGCTGAGAAAGGAGATTCGTGCAGGTGTTCTCACCAAATCTCTCAAGATGATTCTCAGACAAGCAGTAAAGGTGAGTTACATTTCTTTCCCTTAGCCATTCAAGGCTTTTTCGTTGCCTTTTGTTCTTCAAATCTTCTTTCTGAAAAATCTTTTGTTCCATGTCAACCTTAGCAGAAATCGTCAGCTCCCTAGCTTAGGAGAGGAGGTCTCTCTCTCTCTCGCACACACTCATGAACCCAGATTTTGATGAAATATCCAGGGCTAGTATTTTAGTTAGCTGGCTTGTCTCTTCTGCCCTGGTATTTGAAGAGAATGTTGGATTTATCCATGCATTCACTCATACAGTTACAAACTTAGTTCCTAATTTCTGTGTTCCCAGATGGTGTAGCAGATGAGCCACACGCTTCTTTTGAAGTAGTGCCAGAAACAGATTATAGTTGTGATGATCACACGTATAGACAGGGGGACATTAATGCAGAGCACGAAGAAACGGTCCCACCTAACCCTCCAAGTGTTGAAGATCTTGACAGAAAGGCTTGCAGTGATGATTCCGATGATGAACCTCTTGTAAGGAAGATTGTTAAGTGTATTGATTACTAGTTATATAGTAGAAGACTTGTTTAAGAATTAATACATTTCATTTTTCCTAAATGCAGAATGCTTGGAAACTACGAGCAAGTAAAGCAGTCTGATAAGAGTAAGTTGGAAGAATTTATTTTATTTATTGATTTAATGATCATTACTGTGTATCTGGTCCTGACATAAGCTAGAATTGTATCAACCATACGTTCTCACATGATTAGTGCTCCCGCCATGGATTTTCTTAATATGCACCTATCTTTACCATCTAGCACCACTATTGAACTTTTGATTGCTCTCATTATTTCTAAATGTAGTGGTGGCAGCTTGATATGAAATGACATAGATCTACCAACACAAGTCACAGAAGCTAAAACTAATGATTACGCTGTAGGTTACCTCCACAAAAGCAGGAAATATTTTGGAACCTGCACAAACTAATAACTCAAGAAAGTACTATCATCTCACGTATCAAATCTCCATTAGTAACAGCCTATTACTCTCGTGTGTTAATGGATGATGAATGCATAAATCGATAGAGATAGCAAAGACAACCACTAGCCTTCTCCAACACTAAGTGGGGCCTCTACATGAATTCTTAGTCCATTGTGTGTCACCCCTGTCATACTTGCATTTAATCTGTTAGCCAATGTTCAAAGTGTGTCAAGCTTGTCCCCAATTTTATCTTCTGTTTATGCCTAACCAATTTTTTCTCAAACAAGCACCGGCTCAGCTCCCTGCGCGAAAGCCGGTGCGCGTTAGTCACACACATCCATCTTCTTGCTGGATTGAGCCCCTAGTCTGACTCAATTAACAGAAGAGTCATGTCATATTTCGTTTTTAGCCTTCATCACATTCTTTATCACTCTCCGTTTCTTCTGAAACGATATTTTCAACCGATCTTTGCTTGTGTGGGCACGTATCGATCTCAGCATTTTAATTTTGTCACTGACTTCTTCTAGTGCATGCTAATGGTTAACTTGTAATAATATGTCCACCAACGTTGACAGAAGTGATCACAGTCACAATTCACTCACTAGCATAAACGAATCAGTATAAGTGACCTTAAATACTAAGCATAACTCTAGTAAATGAACCACAAGAAGGCCAATACAACCAACACTTGGTCGGCACAGAAAAACATCGAATGCTTTAGAAACATGCTGAAAGGCATCATCACATTGTCCAGGGCATAGTAGCCCTTTTATAGGTGAATACAGTCTAAGCGGCAGCTTGCAAGACTGCCAAAGGCTACGCAATCAGGCATTGCAGCTAGCTAGCTAGCGGCTGTGTGGTGCAATGGCTACTTGCTTGCTGATTGAAAAACAAAAAACAAAGTAAAAAATCAGTGCGATTACATTTATGAACCTATATACGTTCTCAGTGGCAAATCTGGAACTTCTTTTGTTGTGGGGTGAATAGACCGTGGAGCTGTTTATGGTGGGGCAAAGCATGTTTCATTGCTACGGATTCAGAACTAACCTATAGTTTTTCCTTTGATTTTTAAATTTTGGTTGGGAGCAGACCCTCACCTAGGCCGAAAGTGGATCTGCCATTGTATGTTCTAAACTAAAGAACCCACCCCTAATCTAAGATTAGGTTTACCATTTCCCCTAAATCAGTAGAGTGAAAGTTTGCGTAGTAAAAAATGGAATAGAGGTACTATGGAAACTTTGTGAATGCATCAACAAGCTTATATTTGAATGTATTTGAATTTCCATGCAAATCTTTTTCTTGATCAAGTTTCAGAGGTTGAGATTGGACGTGCAGTGAAGATTGTGCTTCTACTCAGGTTAATGATATGTTTGGTCCTAGAAATTTGAAAACCCCTGTGCTCGTAATATGTTCATTGATGCTCATAAGGTAGACTTGATGAATTTAACAGTAACGCAAACAAAAGTGTTGGCCTCAGCTTGACACATGTTACGTCATCGTGTGACAGTAAGCATATTTTCTTTATATCCTACGGTTATGGTGTAAAAACAGAACAAAAAATATTAGGTTTTAGAGATCAAATCTATAATTATGAGATTTCAAACACCAAGCATTTCTTTAAGGAGCCATATTTGGTTAAACCCCATCTTGACCTTATTTTATACTACTTTCATTCTTTATATCTTCTTCTTTTCTTTTGCTTGCAAATTATCTTGTATTTGATTTGAAATCTTTCTGAGCTTCAGTTGAACTTAGCTTCGTGAGTTTGAATACATCGCTTTTGGTTTTCTGTGCCTGTTTACGAGTCTCCATCATAAGAATGTAGAGCAATAAGTTGATTGAAAAGTTTTTCTTAGCAGATATGTGGAGCTTTACCCTCGGCTAAAACTTGCTGCTTTTCCCTTTCTAAGGGGGAATCGCCATCATCTTTTCCCTTCACTGCATTTCAGATGCCACAGAAGGTGCATAGTCATTATGACCAGATTTTCATGTTATCTGCTAAAACCCTCTGCGAACACCATCTCTCAGTCCAGTTGATTTGAGTTGTGCTTCAGTTTGTACACGATGTGACTTGCTTCTTAAATTGTTATGCTTTTTTATTGTTTACTTATAAATTGAATTTAGCTGCCCTTTAGTTGGAGCTGGAAGCAGCGACAGTATGAAGCATACACTGATATACAGGCTAAATTAGGGAAATTGGTAGGTCAGCAAATTCGTTCAAAAATAACGTGGTAGAAAAGGCACTAGTAGGGATTGGGGAAGGCGTGCAGATGAAGGCGCTGGGGTAGAATACAGTTTTATTTTATCTTGTGAAAGCACGTCTCTTCTCTCGGTTCCTAATTTTAGCAGAAATGTTTCAGATCATGAGATAACAGTATTTCTCACTTTATCATGTATGCTGTGGACGTTCTCTTTTCTTTTGGATTGGTAAGATCGGGTCAGGCAGACCTCAACCCCAGTATACACAAAAGGAATGTGATATTCACACTGAAGGCCACAATCATACTCTTGTAAACAATAGACCTTGTGGATCTTGTCTACAATTGGTGTGTACTGAGCATCGGTTGGTTGTCACTGAGGCTTATGGCGTGAGTTCCTGTGTGCGTTTAGGTCATGTCATCGTTGCCACTGGATCGTGGAGCCAGCCCAGCAGTTGTGGAAGTTGGACACTGGATTTTCTTTTCCCTTGTTAATCCGTTAACACAGGCTGTAATGCAATGTCTCCCGTCTGGTCGTGTATAAGTCTGACTGCTTTGGGTTCTCTTTCTATTTTCATGTGGTGCTGAAGGTTCCATACGGGATATGGACACTTCTCCTTTTTTCAAAATAAGGTTTCTTGTGTATTTGACCTAATAAGAAAGTAGCTGCGTGGCTGACCAGAAATATTTATGGAGGAAAACCGATGCTAACACCACTCGGAAACTTTTTGAGGCTCTTCCAAAGATTTTCTATGTAGACTGGTGTCAAAGGGAAGTTGATGTTCTCCAGAAACTAATACTTAAGGTGGTTTGAGCATTTGGAGAAGCGGTTAGATGTAGTTGAAGTCAGGAATGAGAAATTGCATGGTGAAGGCTTTATAAGGGAAAGGAACCGTCTCAAGAATATTGATGAAAGCGATAAAATATGGGCTAAACAAGAGAATATGCCACACAAGATTGAGACATCAACGATTAAGAACCGATAAAGACAACGCCAACTTAGCATAGGATCAGGCTTGCTTTTGGTTGGGTCACGAGCAAATATTAGGTGCATGTATCAGGTTCTCTTAAAATGGATTCCAAGAATTCAAAAATTTCGCTAAAAGGTGATCATGGTGGTGGCAGTTTTGAAAAGGGTATGTTGGTTTTGGATTTTTTGGTGTTTTTAACAACACAACAAATTTATTATCCCACTACTTAATTATTTTTTCATTAAGCTGTTGAAATAGTATCTATATTTGCACATTTTAAAAATGATATATATTTGTAAAAGTGAGTGGACATAATGATTAATAAGTTGCTTGTTTAATATATGTTACGTTACGGTTGCGTTAGACCTAAGACGAAATCAGATGAGTTGCAATTAGTATTAGAAACTTAGAATTGCAATGAGTTGCAATTATGTGAAGTTACAGTTACATTGAACGTAAGTTTATTATTTTGTTTTTGCAATTTACGATGAGCAAAGCAAGATAACAGGTTCAAGTGAATGTGATATATACCTGGCACCTCAAACACGTTTGAAGAAGGGGCATATGGTGTTGGTTTCTCAATCTTAGATTGATGGAAAGAACACCAAAGAACGTATCCAATTTATTATTAGTTGTAAAAGATATTTTAACTTCTTTCGTCGTTGTCATGGAACGAACTTTTGGTAGAGTGGGAACATATTGACAGCACATTGTCCTAATACGAAACGAAAGACTTTAAAGGCTCCGTTGCTTTGATGATTGGACAAAAGCAACATATAGGAGCAAGAGGAGCAATAAACGTCGACAAGTACATGAAAAATATATCTACTAGTGAAGGAGGAAGTAGTGTCACTTCCTGTACAAACCGTTTGTTTTGGTTACCCCGGAACGTTGAACCATAATCAAAGAATCAGTTCTGGTTCCAGTGTAAAGGACGGTTCTGAGCCAGTCTAATTATGGTTTTACAACCTTTTTTTATTTTTTCTCAACTTTAACTATTTTGAATAATTAAGTATATTTTTAGTATTTTAATACGTTCAATTGTCAAAATAAGTTAAGATGGTATAGACGTTTTGACATCCCGAACACTGTGACGTTGATGGCATAATTATGATGGCCAAACATCATAACCATCCAAACGTCATAAATAACCATTGTTGTCCCTCCATCATCATGACCTGAATCGGCACGATGTCAATCTCTCTTTGAGAGACTAGTGAGGGGAATGAAGATGTCAATTAAAATTTAGGGATTACTAAACATAAACCCCCATTATGTGTTTTTTCAAACTGTCCTCATACGTCTAAAAAACGTTTTTCTAGACATATGTTATGGTAATCTTTTCAATCTATCTTTTTCTCTTTTCCTCCTTTCAATGAGTAAGTCGTAGGTGTCGAGATGGAGATGTGTTATGGTTGTGATAAGAGAAGTGGCAACGATGCATTTCTTTTTTTTTCTATGGCCTGTGGAAGACATGTCATTTTGCTTGAGCTAGAGCCAACACACATTGGTCATGTATCTGTGCTATGATGGCACATTCCTAACGTGTCCTTCTGCCTTGCTTGACTCGTGCAAGTTATGTCTCTTAATTCAAATTTAATGCACTCATTCTGAATTCCCTCTATTTGATATATAGACATATGTTTTGTATACAATAATATATATTTATATATTCATATATGTATAATATTATGTACATATGTTATATACATTAAGGAATGCACATGTTATATATATACACACTACGGTATGCATATGTTATATATGTAATACATGTAATACTACTGGTTATATTATTCCGTACATTACATATTTTGTTGCATATTCACATATTCGAATGAAATATTTGCTTTAGATTTTGCAATAGGAATGCACGGAGGGATGAGGATGCATCACGTAGAGGTGGGTTAGCTAGAAGAAAGTATTGTTACGACACTGTTGAGATGATGCAATATCTTTTGGTTGGCATATAGTAGATGACCACGGCTACACCAAGAGGAGGGACATGTGGAGTCATCATAAAAAGATCGTCCTAGATCACACTTTGAGATGGATTATGTAGTAGCTTTTCGGAGTACCATGATGAAGTTGGTCCTTTAGAGTCTTGTTGTGATGCAGATGCTACAAGTACCTTGTAAAGAGATTATAATGATGTCATTACTTCCCCTACCTAGAGTTACTATCCAGCTTGGCAGGTCATATTGCATATATAGTTTGGAAGGAGTAAGTAATTCCAAATCCTTCTCTGATATATATGGTTTGTCTATCATAAATAAAAAATTCTTAAATACAAACATAACTAACAAACATTGTATGTAAATATATATAGATTATTGAAACTGGTGGCGTGCTACCTGTGATACAATGTGATTCAATGGTTTTTTTCAATGAGTGTATTAATGCAGGGTAGTTGACAAGATTGTGAAGCATCTAGGTTATCTGAGTAAGGAGGTTCGTTGTTTTAAATGTTGAACCAAATGTTGCTCACTGTTTTTATCGAGAGATGACAACCTAACACTAACAACTTCCATATGTTATGGAGTGAGATGACTATCACTTTCCATGATGTCCAAGAGATTCTAGGCTTTCTGATAGGAGGTCGTGTTATAGCCTCCACGTGAGAATAGAGGTGATGGATAAGAATAGCTTACCAAGGTGATGATCAACAGTTGGTTTGAGAGGATGATCAACCACACTGGGACTGAGACATGACCTAGACTCCTATGGGTTGTAGTAGTGGAAAATTTTCTGCAATGGGCGAAAGCCTGATAGAACAACCATGGTAAGGCAGGGGATGCAAGCATGAACTTCTTTATCTAGAGAAGAAGCAATGATAGTATCAGAGGAATAAGCATAAGATAGCTCTATGCCACCAACCACAGTAAGGCAGGGGATGCAAGCATGATAGACATTATAATAGAACTCATGGACATGGACTACGATAAAGTGAAGTTGAAAATGAAGTTTGGAGGTGTGAAGTTCAAGATGCTCTTGTTATGTGCTCAAAAAGGAGATTATAATTGAGCAAATGGTGTTATTTTTGTTATATCATATTAGATGTACCGCGTACCAGGATAAGTTGGCGAGCATACTTGGGGTGCCATGACATTGGCTAATTTGTACTGACATTTAAGGAAGACTCAACATAGAGACATACCAACTTAGTAGCCATAGTACTCTACTATAAGTAATAATTGCTCATTTTGTTTGTTTTAATATAACACTAATAATTTCATAATTAAGTGATGGAATTTTTTTTGTTGAAGGCATGAATTTACGTGTACTTTCTGGCCTTTAGAGTGAGTCAAGAACCAAGGTGAGTTGACAGACATCCTCATGTGGCTAGGTAGATGAATAATATCACTGATGGGGGTCCTATTGATCATTTTAAAGCATATCATAGATAGTTGAACATGATAGAGGCTCATCAAGTATGTGGTTATTGATGTATATTTGGTACTTCCATAATAAAGGTTGGTTGTTCTTTATCATAGATAATGAGTGTTACAACAATAATGTTAATATCGTATATTCTTTTTTTCACATATCATGTGGCAGCCTTATTTCTAGAAAAGATAATGACACCTATTACTTGTCTCAATTTTGTGGATACATTCGATGTTTGGATATTATTGAGTATATGTCAAACCAAATTACTCGTCAATTTGGTCATGATCACTAGATCCCAATTGATCCACTAAAGCTCATTGTAGCATGTAGGCTTGTGAAGCCAAACTTCTATAAGGTGGAGTATCATCTACAAGATGCCCAGTGTTAGTCACAGTTCACATTGCCTTCAATTGTAACACCATGGTATTTGTGCATCATTACAAAACAAGGTAAGTAATGTGACAAAGAACAACACTAACACCTCCCTCTTCTATAAAAACTACAAAGTATATATGTTAATGATGTGAGACTTCCTTAAAACACAATCTATGAGCCTCTTTAGGATATGAGTCACCTTATTATAAAATCTCTCCAGTAGCATAGTAGCCATAATTACTATCTCGGAGAACATTAACCCATCTATTAACATATGAGATCATAAACAAGGTTATCTATGTCTTCATGGCATATCTAAAATCTAGTCTTTTGATAGTCTTTCTCCCACAAGGAGACTCAATACATGAAGTAATGGAGTCGCAGGCAACATCGAATAGATGGTCAAAACTACCGACAGGAGATGCATTTAAGGGACACTATTGCTCCTCCTCCTTGTATTCCTCTTCCTCACCTTGTCTTTTGTTGGACCCCTTTCAACTTCCAACTGGTAGGCTGCATGTTGCAGTAAAGACCAAGGCAGCTAGTTATCCTTTGGTAGAAACTGTCAAGCAAGATTAAGCCTATCGAGCTTCTTCAATGCCGGGCCATTAGGATTGTAATCTCATAAAGATCTTCAATGGAGATAGACAAGATCTGCCAGAAAATCTCCAAGATGTACGGGAAAGTTGGAGCTGACAAAGGGTGGCAAGGCCAGCTTTGAGAACCACTAAATCAGTCTCAAGATTTACTCAAGGTCCAGCTTCTGCAACCAAGGATTTTGATTAATTGAGGCTCATGCATGGACAATAGAGCATCAAGTTGTATTCATTTCAAATGTTTAAACTATGCCCATATATCTTTTGTCTTGCTTTTGTTATCTGATTTTCATCAAAATTTCTCACTGAAGTTTCATCTACAGGATTCTTTCTATCATCCTTTGACAAAGGAGGAGCTAGAGCGAGTTCACGAGTACAATTTTGACCACCCTGGTTAGTGTTTTTCTGTTCCTAACTTCCTTGTTATGCCTTACTAGATCTGGTTCCTTTACCAGATTGTTGGAACTATTGATACAAGATGTGCTTTTTTTGGACATTCATAGGCTTATTCTTTTCATTTAGATTTTGTGAAAAATGGTTTCTTCCACCAAATTGGTGAATTACCATTTCAAGCATATGTTGCAAATATCTTGTCATGTTTGTCGTGGAGATACTTCATGTCATTGACCATACCTACGTCCTCTACCCCTCCCTGTCTTTCCTCAAGTAACACTCCTCTCTACATGCTCCAATAAAAACAACTTCCTCTTGGTGCTTTTATTAGATGACTTGCCTTTAGGATGACAAAATAGTTGTAGGTCCTCCAATGTAGTGTAATGAAGATTCAAATACTCATGCAATAAATCAATCAACTTACTCTATTTTTTCATATTAGGATGAATCAACTTTCCTATGAGTAGATTTAACTCAGTTTATCAATGTTTATTCAAATAGTAAAGGTTACACCTTACCTATAGTCTCCTTCTCAAGCGTTAGAGTGACTCATATGGCTACTCTCAATTGGATTCGCTTGAAGCCTTATCCATTGTCCCCTTTGAAAATAAGAGTTAGAGTTTTTTTAGTATGACCCTACATCATGTTTCATTCTAACGAGTTCTCGTAAAACCTATCTAAGTTGCCTTGTCACTTTGGTGAATACACATTCTTTGGTATGCCTAGTGGGACCATTGGCCTATCTTTGAGCCACTCAGAACATGTAGACTTGATCCATAACGGTGTATCCAATGACATCCTCCAATGTCAATGTTAACCATTCTTCTCTAGTCCAAAGTTCTTATATGTGAGGCCCCGATGATTCAGTAAGTTAGGCTTCATTTTATCAAGACATATCTTAATCACAACAAAAGAATATACCATTTACTTGCATTCCTTATCTGATGACAATGCAACATTTGACTGTTAAAGTTGTTCGTAATCGATCATCTATATTCACAATTTGGGGATCTTCAAGGGTCATTGTTCTGGTAAATATGAGAGACAATGCCCATCATGATTGCAAACCAACTAGTTACTCTACATGAATAAGAGATCCTAGTTGAAAAGCGAAAGTGAGATATTGATGTAAATATGTCAACAATGGCCGACTTTCGGTAATATAATGGAAGTCATGTTGCTCATCAGTCTCGAGTGTCTCGATGCTTGAACTTGCAATACATATATGTCAATATTGCTTGAAGGCCTCTAGACTTGATGAGCAAGGTGGAGTACATGTTCCCTACACTATCTTTTTCCTTGGCTTTTGCCACTAGGCAATTGTTCGTATCTCCAACAGGAGTCCAAGCCTGGATCAATGTGTTGGGGGCACACATCAAGTACCTCAAGCTATGGCATCACCACTTGCTCTCAACTTCATGGCGGCTCAAGTGGGTGTAGGATTTCCTCCTCTTCCACAACCCATGGAGTATGGCCCATAGGTTTTGCATCAATGACCTATGTATTGAGCTAAGGCGTACCAACCACAAGTATGCCTAGGACAATTCTCACCAATGGACATTATATATGGCGCCTCATCAACATGTTGACCTCGAGGATACACCTCTAGACTACGATGAAGTCATTGACCTGGTTAAAAATGCATTCACAATCGAGCTTCAAGCATTGGATGCTCAGGTGAACCACATCCTTTCCCTGAATGGGTTGATAGGCTTGCCCCATCCCAAGAGGTTTTAAAGCAAAAATCACTACCTTCTGAGGCAACAAATATCTGGGTAAACACTTAGCATGGTTCACTCTTGAGTATAGATAATTGGGTGATAGTGAATTTTACAAGCTCAAACTCTTCATCTCCTCTTCTATGGGCCAAGCATATGCTTGGTATATATATCATTGTATGTTGGTTGCATTCAAACTTGGGAAGAAATGCACAAAGCTTTCAGATGGTATAACAAGATCCAATGACAACCTGCTCCAAGAGACCTCATTAACCTTTGTTAGAAGGCTAGATAAACTATCAAAACCTTGTTTGAGAAGTTTCATGATATGGCTACCTATTGCCAAATACAATTTATTGAGGCTCAGTATATAGTCCTCATAGGAAACTACTTGCGTTCAAAAATGAAGAAGGGTTGGTGAATAATTTACATCTAACACTAGTGCAACTTGGAAAGAGAGTGGCCTAGGTGGAGTACATCTTGAGTGCTCCCAATCTCTTGAGTGCTAAGAGACAAGTTCAAAGAATCCCCAACAATAGGCCTTCATTGCATGCATCAAAGAGATGATTGATGAAACTGATGGATACTCTAATTTGGCTGACATCATGATAGTTGCATTGACGTAGCCGCCTTACACGTGCACTACTTTACAACCTCCAAAGGAAAAGGAGAAAGTGACCAATGCAAAAGAGTTATGACTCTTCGATACATCTAAAGTCGATCAAATATTTTACCTATTTTTGAAAAATTGGTACATACGTCTTTCCAAGGGTCACCTCATTCCTACCGAGAATACCCAAAGAGGACACCAAGATATTACAAATGGCTCAATGTTAGCACCCACGACATCAACCAGTGTGTAAAGTTCCATACTATCATATAATAGGCAATCAAAGAAGGCTATCTCGAGCTTAAAGGACCGACGTTGATCCATTCTCAACTATATCTACCTTGATACAAGAGGGTTTCATTATGCCCTTCTTTGACATCTTGATTAGCAAAACTCATAACTAGAAGGCTTAAGAATGGCGTAATCCCTTAGTTGGTCCTGACTTACAGTTGAATCGAAAGACCATACAACATCAGAGCATATTTAGCAGCCCCAATCCACAAGGAAATTGTGAGTTGATGATGAGAGAGAGATGCCTAAACACATTTGGCTATGTTGTAATAATGATCAGCGTCCCCTTTATCAAGCTTGATGCCCATGTCAGAGAAAATAGAGGCCCTGATGACATATTTATGAGGAATGATGTTATCATCGTTGAGGGACATCATAGCAAAGATCACTACCCCCTTACGTGAAAGACAAACTCAACTTGGATGATCGAAGACATGTTAAGATCCATACAAGACAAGTTAGGATCGGATCACCCATGTGGCACAACCCACGCCCTATTCCTTGAGTAATCGAGGTGTTCATTCATGATAGAATAATTCCCTTGAACATATAATGGGGAGATCGAGCCCAAATGAGAGGTTGAATGATTACACCTTGAGTCGATCAATAGATTGAAAACTCGCTACCTAGATGGCAGTCTTGACCTTACATGTTACAACTCACATGGATATAGAAAAGGCACATTCAAAGACAAAGGGTGCAGCAAAGGGAAGCAGTGGAACTCAAGAGATCCATGGAGGAACCAATAACACCTTTTCATCCCACTTGCATCGAAGTTCTACCGAAATCCAGTGAGGAGTTGGAACATGATTATACCTAGTAGTAAAAGAAGGGCAAAAACAATAAAAGTTGAGTATGTCGATGCTTAACTCTTAGGGAGGCAATGACCACTCATTCATATTGCAAAGTTCGCCTAAGGGAAGTGGCATCCCACTAGAAGATGAACAAACATATTCGACACAAGATGTATTGGTTAAGTTGAAAGAGTGCTTATGCTTCCTTTGCAAGGAGACTGATGAATGGATGGAAACAATCCTCGAGGAATAGAGAAGTAAATGGGAAGATTCTATTAACCCCAATTTGGAAGAAGCCATGTAGAAGATTGTGGTAGACATGATCATTTGGAGACCTAGCTGACAAGCGTATATGGCTCACCATAGAGGTAAAAAATAAAGATCAATATGGTAAACAACAGCCTCGAGCAAATTCTAATGTCAAGAAGGTATCAACTGAGATATTGATAGCTAGTGGGATGGAGCAATAAGAACCACGACTTGTTGTAACTCCTTGATCAAGGAAGGAGGAGCCGACACTGGTTCAGTTGACCATGGAATGTTATAAGAAAGTCCACTCATAATAGTAAGCCAATCTCCCACAAAGTGTTCCCATGGATCATGACTAAAGACGGTTATCTATCGGATGACACATGGCTCAAGACTTTAGAGGAGTACAACTTTGAGTGGCTATACAAGCTTGGGAGGCATAACTCTATTGTTAATGCCCTTAGTTGCAAGCATTATGAGGAGGTCATAGCAACCATGATGAAACTCTAGGGAGATATGCCACTCTTAGGAGGATCTCTTGTATATTTAGAGTCATCATCATGTATTGGTAGGTTTGACCGATAAATATGAGGTGAGGGACGGCTTTGTATGGATGTGAGAGCATTAGTTGCTTGTGCCTGATACAAGAGAGTTGAGGTATAGACTGGTGAATGAAACACATGATGCTGAGTACATGAAACATCTTGGAGTTGATAGTATTGTCACTCTTCGTGCATGGTTACTATTGATCCTGAATGGTGTGAGATGTCATGGAGTATATGTAAGCATGCCCCATCTATAAGCATGATAAGACAAATTGTGCATACCCCATAGGGTTACGTAAGCCTTTGTTGATCCCATATCAACCTTGGAGAGCTTTGTCGATGGACTTCCTAGAGTTGATGACTTTGAGATGATAATAGTAGTAGTTGACTACCTCTTCAAGTATGTTGTCTTTATACCTACACCGCAAGACTATAGTGCTTGAGGGATTACACACTTGTTTTTTTTATATGTGGTGAAGTCCTTTGGAGTCCCAAAGGAGATTGTGGGCAATCGAGACGTGTGCTTCACACTAGGCTAACACAAGGAGGTACTTTAACATGGGTATTGAGAAATAAAATACATGTTGATTGATCTCCAATATTTGAATTATGATAGGAAATAGAGTTATAGCTTTCTTTTATAAAAAATATATCCAAACAATTCTTCTTTATAAAAGAAACTATAGTTTCATTTCTCACCAAAATTTAGGTATTGGAGATTGTAGATGTGAATTTTTATTCTGAAGCGTATCTAGAGACCTTAAATTAAATTCCTGAACTACATCATATGTGCGAGTGTGCCAACTAGTTTGCTCAAACTAGCAAAGATTGATTTTCTGACTTCGTGTAGTGATTGTGGACAAGTGAATTCTTTTTCGCGATAGGCCTTCTTGAACAGATACTCAACGGTCAGCCTAGACGCTTTGAAAATCATTTGAGATCCAGTAAGTTTTCAAAAACAAGATTCTAATTTCAAAAGCTTGACAAAATCGAGATTTTGGTTCTTAACTCAAAAAACATTTCAAGTCTTGAAAAATAGAAACTAGTTTTGTTTTCATATGCTTGTTTCTGATTTTTTTTAAATAGCTTCTAAATCTTCAAAAATACTAAAAATTTTACAAAAAATAGTTGACGTACAGACTTAGAAAATATTTTATTTTTATTTTAGATGTTGTAGATTTATTCAATTAAATCCGAAAACATATCCCACTCAGACATTCAAGACAGACTTGTACCAGAAAGTTAGAGGTTTAGAAAAATGATTGTATCTTTATGCTCAGATCTCCAATTTATATGAATTTGGTCTTGATGAAAATCTACAGATTTTAGCTTTCGAATAATACCATTTTCAATTAAAATGGTTCATTATGTATAAAGATATGGGATAATAACCCAACCTCTGTTGCAAGAACTTCAGATTTTACAGAATATGTTCAGGTTTTATTTGATCTTCTCTGATTTTATTTATAATGTTGCAAAAGTTTAAAACTCTTGAAAAATTTAGACTAAGTGTGTTGGTGTGTGTAGATTAGACGTGCAAATTTTGGAACATTCGGAGCAGGGGTGAAGAGATAAAATTTGTTTATCAGACGTGTGTAAAGTGTAGAAAAAAATAGATTTTTGATTTTTACAGGATTCGTGTGTGTTTTCGTCCGAATCAAAATTTAACCTACAGTTATCCAAAATAAATAAAATTCTAATTACGACATGAGCATAGAGGAGATTAAGAGGTATATGATCTTATGTTATATTATGGAGTAGAAATGATCGAATTTAAAAGATATAATAGATGGCATATAAATGAAAAAGAGACGGGGTAGCCTATGAACCTTGATTAATACATCATAATGGAGATATGAGCTCCTTAATTACAACTCCATTAATATCAATGAAAAAAGAGATAATAAATAAAAAAGTAAAGGAAAAATAGACCTATGGTGGGAAGATTAGAGGATGGCCGGTGGTTGATGGTGGCACACCTTCTTTCTCTCTTTCTCTCCCTCTTGCTTGGGTTGTGGGATGCTGGATGAGATGATGGATGATTGAACTCGGATCGATGGTTTGCAGCCCCCTTGAGGCCCTTTTTATAGGCCAAGGGCTACCTCTTTGCTGCAATTTTTTATAAGGCAAGTTGCCTTATTAAAGATGGCTGCACTTGGCAAGTGAATGTTGGCCCTTCTTGCTAAAAATTGCTCCCTTGAATAAGGTAAGTGAATTACTGGCCCTTCTTGCCAAAAATATGCTTCATTTGATATGGTAAGTGCAGCTGCTCATTTGATGAAGCTTGATAAGGTAAGTTGCTTAATCCTTTGATGCTGCACTCCAAAACTGGTAAGTTTCCTCTTAGTGGCTTACCAAATTAAACATCACTACTTGTCAAATCGAGCATCACTTTCCTTTTGCATGGATAATGCAAACTTTCCTTCTTGGATGCCGACCTTCCGTTCTAGGTGCCGACTTTCCTTCTTGAACGTTGACTTTCCTTTCTTTAACGTCGACTTTCCTTTTTTAACAACGACCTTCCTTTCTAATACCTTAAACAAAAAATAATAGGTTACCTTGCCCAACAGTGCTGAAATTGGTAGGTGCTCGATCATTGTTTTTGGTTCATCTCATCTCCTCTTTTCGGATGATTTACCTCCTTCCGGTCCGAGTTTCATATATGGCAGGTATGGTTTCAAATACTTTCTTTAAAATTATTTTCATATTTGAAAACATCAAATTTAATGAAATCAAATATTATTTTTAGAAAACACTGGGTTTCATTCCCAGTTTTTGTTTGAAAGGGTGACCTACTTTCGCTCCGTGAGTTAGTCTATAACCATCTTGACCATTTAACCACTTTAAATTGGTGTAGTGTATCGAACCACTTTAACCACTTCAACGGGTGTAGGGTATCAAACCACTTTAACCACTTTAACAGGTGTAGGGTATCAAACCACTTTAACCACTTCAATGGGTGTAGGGTATCGAACCACTTTAACCCTTGGGTATCAGGTCTGAGAATGAGACTATTCTCAATCGGGCAAATTTCTCAAGTCTAATTTGAATTTAATTTGTTTATGAATTTCAAGGGTTTTGGAATTTTAAAAATTTATGAATTTGCAAACATTTTTAGGTTTGATTTCCAATATTCTCATTTTCATTTATTTATATAAAAAAAATTGTTTGAAATTATCCTTTCTTTGAAGGCAATCATTTAAAAAGAAAGAATCTTGCCAATTTGGTCTTGAGGGCAAAATAGTCATTTTTATGTAATTTTGTCTAAATTTGTTTTTTTCAAGAGGGATGCAATATACCATCATTTTGAGGTTATTTTGATATGAAAATGAATTCATTTGATGTATTTTTATTTAAAAACCCAAAGTTGCCAAAAAAGTAAAATTTCTAAAAGATAAAAAAAAATTATTTTGAAAAAAAATTTGGGTGTTTACCGAGATCAATCAAAATGGGCCTTCATTCTCCACCTACATTCGGTACCCAAGCGATTCCACACTTGTTTCTTCAATATGTGGTGAAGTCCTTTGGAGTCCTAAAGGAGATTGTGAGCGATCGAGATGCATGCTTCACACTAGGCTAACAGGGAGGTGCTTCAACATGGGTGTTGAGAAATAAAAGTTGTGTTGATTGATCTACAATATTTGAATTATGTTAGGAAATTGAATTATAGTTTTCTGTTATAAAAATATATCCAAACAATTCTTCTTTATAAAAGAAATTGTAGTTTAATTTCTCCCAAAAATTTAGGTCTTGGAGATCAATAAAAATGGGCCATGGTTCGTTCTCCACCTATATTTCCCACAAGAAAATGATCCGGAAAACAGATGTAAAAGTCCTTTAACTCCATTAATGGAGTCTCCTCCTTCTCTACATATGCATCTCACTCCTCCCCCTCCTCCCTCTTTGCACTTCTCCTTCTACTTTCGTTGCTTTTCTCTAGAAATCCTTAGAGAAACTAAGCTATCATTTGATGTCTCTCAACCTCAAACTTACTCCCCAATCACTAATTCCAAGTCCTTTACCACGATTATTGCTCCCATGAACTCTTCAGTTCTCTTTTTCAATGAGTCTTGTGTCCTCTTCTGGTTATGCTTCCATGCTATAATGCACAAAAATGGCAGCCGTTTATCATTTCAGAACAATACAAAATCTAAAACATTATATGAATCACATGTGAAACATTTCATACATAGTCTGACTGAAATAAGGATATTATATTCAAAATGTCATCTTTTATCATATGTTCTAACATAGCCTAGTTGGTTACAAAACCTTTTGGTACAAAGGAGGTTTTCAATTCAAATCCTAAAGATATCTTTTTATATTTTATTTACCATTTTTTCTACTTTGTGTGCATATATATATATATATATATATATATATATATATATATATATATATATATATATATATATATATATATATTGTTGTTGTTTCAATGTTAGCTAATTTTTGGAAAGTTGTTGGTTCTCATATTGTGTTTTTTGTCTTTTTCATTTTTGTGCAACATTGCTAACATGTCTCTCTACAAAAAGCTTCATCCTATTTCTTATTCCTCGCCACTAGTAGCAAGATTCCTACCCTACTTCCCAAACAATTCCTTGTTGTCCCTAGAAAATTCATGATCAACCATGTATATCATCTCTAGGATCTATCAAGACTTGAGCTTCCTCATCTATGGTGTGGATTGATTCTTCAACACATAAGCTACCACTTGCCCAGCATTCCTGGGCCACCCCTACATTGTCTTCCAGTGTGTGCCAGAGGTTCTCAACTCGAAGAGATGCATTTTCACCTCTCTTTTGGATTGGAGTTGTCAAGGGTTTCGAGAGGAGGAGATAGGGTGGGGATTAATGGTATTTGATGTGCTTAGGATGGGAAATAACCCTCTTGGTGACCAGCAATAGACCAAGAATTCAGAAAGAAGAGAGAGAAGGGGAAAAACGAACGAAAGAGAAAGAGAGATTACCTGTTAAAATCTAAATGTGGGCTGCCCGCAATGGCGTGGTGTTGCTTCATGCATTTGTGGAAGAATCAAAGGGAATTCAGAAAGAAGAGGGAGGAAGCTTCGGAGGAACTAGAGCAGAACATAATACATAATGGATCGTGTTGCCCTAAAAATTAGTTTGGGTAAAACATACCAAAATGCTTGATACATTCAATGCTTAATGTTGAAGTATTTCTGCATGCATATCATTCTTTTCAAAATTAAGGTGAGGCGACCTACTTATTCATGTGTGAGAATGAGGCACTCTTCAAATTCTTTGAAATTTATAGGGTGCTGATCATTTTTTCCCCTAAATTTCAGATGGGGCATAGGCTTCTGACAATGGCAACGAACTGGACAAAGTTCGTCGGTGCGTTGTGTGGTAAAAGTTACCATGACACAAATGCATCTTTATTGTTCTGCTTGATGCAGTTGGGTTGGCCTGACTCAGCCTAGCCCATTCGACCAATTTCAAGTTAGTTCGTGGCCCAAATTTATGATTTTGTTTATTGAGAAATCGATAGTATACCCAATACAAAAACCCAAGGGAAACATGAATCAAAAGTCTTTTAGGTTGACCCAAAGTAATAGGAAATAAATTGGATGTGTTTGCTTCGACTTGTTTCTTCACACGAACATGAACTGACACAAAACAAAAATGATGTGAACAGAAATGGCTAGTTACATGACAGCAACATAATACAAAGAGGTTGTGCTCATGTCCTTCCGAAATAATACCAAAACATAATTAATATTCACTCACCCAAATTACTAAGCAAACATCCCAAACTTTCCATTTTATCCCTTGTGTTTTTGTGAGTTTCCCCTTGCATTTTTTCTCTCTTCTCCTATCTCTCTATTTTTCACTTGCTTGTGGTCCATCTTCCCTTCCTTTCTCCTCCTCCTCTGCCTCATTGTCTTCTACCCTCCTCATGTTGCCAGAGCTACCACTACCACAATATGACCTTCACGGGCCTCCCTCCACTTCTTCTTCATCCCTTCTCTCCCACATCACTCGATTTTCCCTTTTTTTACAAAAACATGTAAAAACATGAAACTCATCCATAAGAAAACGTGCAAGATAACTTGCATCTTCGTAACACAAAATATGCATGTTTCCCTCATCTCTGATGTTATGTTTTTATAGAGACGCAAGTCACTTCTGTCTCTTTTGTTTTTAACAGAAAAGGAAGGAGTTAAGTTCCGCTTCTCTGATGTGTATGTGATGGCGATGGTGACATCTCTTGTGATGAGGAGGAGAGATAAGGAGGAACCAACGAAGGAGAGGAGGTGGAGGAGGAGAGGAACAATGGTGCGAAAAGGGTCTATGCATGGGGTTAGCAAGAAGATCGTGACAAGAGAAAGAGAGGGGGGAGCAATTGCGTACGGGTGCAGAAAAGGAAAGGGCTGTGTGCTTAGTAATAAGGGTGTGATTTTAGTAATCCCATACCAAAAGGTTGTGTTATGTTTGGGCTTACCTGTTTCTATTGCTGGTAGAAGCAAGAATTGACATGACACGAGTAGAACATAGGAGCAAGAATTGAGATGACACGAATAGAACATTTCCACTCTTACAGGATACAATTTTCTTAGGTTAGAAGTGGTATATTAATTACAAACACATGGATATGGGTATAGCGCCCTAATCCAATATTAATTGTTGGATACATTTTAGAACCAATATTCATGGATTTCCATTTCAACAATTGACTCTCAAAAATCTTTTAAGCTTATGACCAACTATATGAGCCATGCATATTTGATACCATGCCGATTAGGATACTTTTCAATAGAATGCTAAAGCCGAGGTTGTTAGTAAAAGAAAAAAATTAATGGCATAGAAATATGTTTTAATTGAACATTTGTAGAAAATATACAAAGACTCGATCATATTGAATCAAACAAACCACAATAATTTGGATTAGAAAATCTAAAAGTCATTTTTAGAATAATATCAGCCATGGTTGAGCCAGAAGTGAACCTTCTCACCAATTCAATCCCATTTGTACATCCATATTGATTTTCATCATAATTGCAGCAACGCTCACTTCTCACCCCTGCATTTGTATCACACTCGACATGGTTAGTTTCGGGTGGGTTCGAACTAAATAGAACAAGTTCTAAGCTGGCCAATAATAGAACTATGTAACCGAATAAGTCAATTCCTCTGCCAATATCTTATTGGAATCTTGGAGTTTTGAAGAAATTGGCTCTTTAAGAAGAAATCGGCTTTTTATTTGAGCGTGTCGGCTAACTTGAATCTTGCATGGAATTGGCTTTTTACTGAAATACATTGGTAAACTTGAATCTTACACAAGATCCACCTTTTAATGTAAGATATTGACAAACTTGAATCTTGCATTAATTCAAATTTTTATTGGATAATATCCGCAAGCTTAAATCTTGTAGTTATGAAAACCTGAACACCACTAATGTGGCACAGCTATAAGCTTTAAGGCATGCTTGAGTACTCAGCAATAAGTTTTTCTTTGCCCCCAGATTCTACTTTTCAAATGCAAGGGATGCAAATGACTCTGCCTGTAAGATAAAACAAAGAGTCCCCTGGCTTTGCCTTATAGAAGCATAGTCAAGTCCTTAACAATATGAGCACATTAAGATGGTTGTCATTACAACCCCTTTATACACTTAAGGAATTGTAATAAGTTACTTAAAGAACTTAAGCATAAAAAGAACTCAGTTAAAGGAACAAGTGTATAAAAAGAGAATAAGTACAATATTATTGGTGGAAAGATTGTAAAGATACATGCAGCATTCCATCCTCGTCTCCTTTTTGTCATTGTCTTAAGTTCATTATTTATAATGACTAAAACAAGATGTGTTTTATGTCAAAAGACATGGATATGAGTTACAACCAATCAGTATTTATGAAGAGGCATGTTTTAAGTTATAATAACATAATGTTAATGACTTATTGTCTGAAATGTTATACCCTTTCAATGTGTATGATGTCATCATACATCATGAGATAACAATAGCTTGTATCTTATATAAGAGACTCTTCACCTCTCACAAAAGGACACAAACTCAATATTAACACCCATTCAAGAAACACGAAGCATCACATTATTTTGAAAATCTGCTCATTGGGTCTCCGAAGGAGAGATGGTTTCATGGTGGTGATAGTGGTTTTGACTTTGTATTCCAGCTTTATTTCTAACCTTTTTATGGTCATCACATATCAAATTAAATTTGAGTTTGGGTGGGGAGAGAGAGAGAGAGGGAAGGATATTTGGTTCATAGCATTGTCAGCAAAAGGATTGTAAAGAAGCTGAGAACTCGATGTGGAACATTAGAAATGGTGGCATTTGAATTTGAGATTCATGTGAAGAACTTGAGTTTGGAGGGATGAATATGGAGGGGATTTGAGAGATGAGAGGGTACGAGATTGGCAAAGGAGTCGAGTCATGGGTACTTGAGTTGAATTGGGGTGTTACGATTACACCGCTGAGGTTAGTGGATATCCTGAAATTTTGGGGTTTAGGTCAGTGGATCCCCTTTGCCATCAAGTAAAGAGAAGTATGTCTGAAATCAGGAACGAAGGGATATATTTATAGATTGAGGGAAGAAATGTTATCCTTGATTTGCTCCGCAAGTGGGAGAAGTACAGCTGTCAATCAGGGCTGGCTTGGCCCAACCACATTTCTAGTGGGCCGAGGAAAATGTGACCCAGGCCCGGCTAGTGCATATTCTTCATGGGCTGGGGTTTGAACGGTACATATCATATATATTATATACAATAAATATAAATATAATTATATATAAATGTATATGTAATATTACTATATAAAATATTTATATTTACATTCACCTATGTGTGTTCAAATACTTGTATTTGTATGAGCAATGCACAAGTGCAATCTGGGTAATACTCCAAATAAGATGGCTCACGTCTATACTGTGTGGAGTTTAAAAGTTGCCAAGTTTACGGCATAGACGCTTATGACCCCCGTGCATTGTTGTAATGGTTCCTCTCGCATTTAGACCTTTACTACGACAAAGCTATGTATAGATCAAACTTGAACAAAGTATAGTTTTGCTTTTGTTATTAAAATTAAAGGAAAGAGAACTTACCCGACCACATGCAAGAACCGAAGTACAATAGTAGGATGTCAAAGGATAACTTTGCACTTCACTAGCTTATCATCACAAGGGAAAGTTTGTCAGATTTTCAAAGAACTGAAGTACTAATAGTAGGATGTCAAAGAGGCGATTGATTTCGCCTGCTTATTAATTTGTGCTATAATCGGGTGAAGCACTTGCAGGAAAGATGAATTTTACAAAAAATACAATTTGAGAGACGTGGAAACTGATTTGGAAGATTTATTGTTTGACGTTTTTGAGATGAACACAAACCAAACTATCTAAGGAGAAAATGATACTTGTAGCCCATCCTTTTTAAGAAGCTGATCAGCAGTATATTAGTCAAGATAATCACAATGGGTCTTGAAGTCGAAGAACTTCAAAGGTACTTTGAAGAAACAATCAAAAGGATTGTCATATGATAATTTTACCCTTCGTGCATATCATTTTTAACGTGAAGCATCCACGTAATGCTATAGTACGTATTGCTAACTGTACTTAACAACAATGGGGTGGATTTTGTCAAGTCGAAAGAAAAATAGGTTGAGAAAACATAAGCTAAGTGAGAGCATGACCACATGCATACATGGAAGAGATCAAACATAAGGCAATATAATATAGCTCCACATATCAATGTCTCAATATATCTCATGGCAATATAATATAGTCCTTAAATTTTTCTAATTGGCTGGTGCATGCGGAGAGAGTGAGAGAGAGAGAATTAGACTATATCGCGATTAAAAGATGTGCCTGTCATTCAATCCGTCTATATATCTCATGCAGGATGATGCACTACAATAAAAGCAATAGCAAGTAATTGTGGCGGTCTATTGCATGAGCCAGGCCATGTACCATCCACAGTAATCTCTAGGCATTGTGAAGTAGGACATGCATCATCCACAGCGCCAGTGTAAAGCAAACGGTGTACAAAGATGAACTAGTATATGCTCCATTCGTAGGCGTCAAAGATATTCCCTTTTGTCAACGAACACACAGTGCAAATGGTAAGGGTGGGTTGGCACTCATATCTGGAGACATGCCGCTGAATGATATTATAGGTGTGTGTGTGTGTGTGAGGCACCTGTTTGTGTGTATAAGAGAGAGAGAGAGAGAGAGAGAGAGAGAGAGACGGGGGGGAGCTTAAAGAAAAGGGCGTACTAAGATTTAGTTCCCTAGGTGCGTAAGGTTTCGGTCTACTCCCTAGTTTGCTAAAACTATCACTATCAGTGCCATATTTTGCGGAGAAAAGCGTAGAACCATTGTGATTATCTCAGTTGGAACAATAAGATCCCGCTAACATATAAAGGTGGGTGCACTTCAATAGACATTTATCACAAACCAGTCTGATCAGATTGAGATATTCAAGTTTTGATTTTAATTTTGCGCTGTGTACGTCTCGCTATGATCTTGCATTATTCTTTTGTGTGTGCGTGTGCGTGTGCGTGTGCGTGTGCGTGAGAGAAGGAGGGGAGAACCGGACAAGATCGCCTTGAGATTGCGCGGCCACGATTTCGTGCTTGGTATCTTTGACGGCAGTTGGCGCTTCAAGTGCTTTTCTTTTTCGTAATCATGATGACTGTAAGGAAACGCCCGCCAAAGTACTTCCTCCATTTCTCGTTTGAAGTAATCTAAAAGTATCTAATATAACAAAAAGGAAAAGATAAAAGTGTAAATTTTATGAAGGTAAAAATCATTTAATATTTTTTAATTAGAAAAATTCAAAAACACAGTAAATAATGACTCTTCATGTACATAAAGCATTTTTTATTCAATTGGGAAATTTTCATTTTTTTTAAATGTATATTAAAAAATTACATGCATAACACGTAATTAAATCCTCAGCTGGGTATCCTACTTAATGGTTTTTTCTCAATACTATTAATTATTTTCATGATTTTTTACTTTTTTAATATTTTTATCATGTAGTTTCTTATACTTTTTATTATAACTTTTTTGATAAAATTTTTTACATGTTGAAATTTATTTTAAATGATTTTTAAAATTTTATTATTTATTGGTGTTACTCTCAATTTGTTTGTGATAACCCCATTAAGTATATAGTTTTTTGTGTGACTACACAATTATTTTTATATTTTCATTTGTATCACAAATATTTTTTATATATAAATGATAAACTACCCAACACTCAAAACCATACAAGATTGTGAGTTTAATTGCTAGACTACAAATATTTCAGTTAGTGTTTTAGTTAAGTTAGTGTTTTAGTTAGGACATGTATCATGCCTTTACCAGCATGAAGGAAAAAATGGAAGCCTATATGTTCTCCTTTTATGTCAGTTAGTACAAATTGATGCCCTCCTAATCTCACAACATTGTATTACCTGTTCTTCGATTTTCAAAGTTACTCAACTACCAATATCATATCTTGTTGAAGATGTGGAGACAGGATTTAACACAATTGAGAAGAAATATCTAACTTTAAAAGAGAAATTTTGTTCAGGTCAAGTTTTCAAGCTTAAAAAATGAAATATCTACCCAACACATTGATCCTTTTGTATTGAAGAACCTTACAATCTTCTTTCTTTAATAAACCTCCATATATTTCTTTTCATGTCTCAACTAAACTTCTTCCCTCTTTAGGTGGTTGTTGGCTAGAGGGTGTAATTTAGGACTTTGGCATTATTTTCACCTAAAAGAGCCTAACCCTTGAGTTTACATGGGGTTCACTTGCCAGGGATCAAGCTTGTCACCTTAGAGTAGGCTTTAGAGCTTTGAGTGCTTATTTAAACCTTTATTTGTTTAAACTTTTGGACATAGTTTAAGTAGAAACTTCCAAACATTGCATTTGATGGACTCTTATGTTTTAGTACCGAACACAAATGAGCCGCACTATGTACGACACAATTCATAGTATCCTCAATCTCCTTTGCTTTTTCTCCAACCCACTTTATCTTTTGTAAACATAAGATATGAATCTTTTTTCAAATCATAGTATCTACTACTTTCATTACCTTATTGGATAATGTTTTGATATTAAAAGAACCAATATGAATCTTATTATCTAGGACTAGTTTCCTTACCCCTGCATTCGTCCATACTGAAAATGTAGAGACCCTCTTTGTAATTTATTCACTACATTCGGGCAACAATGTAGTGGAAATAACTTCTTTACTCACACGCCCATCCATGATGTAGGAATCTGCTCTACAATTAATTCACTACATCTTGTATGATACGATTTTTATAATATTTATTTTTAGGGTTGTCATTAGTGTTTAATTTTTGTTCTTAGCTGTTTTTTAAAGATACCTTTAAATTGGATTTCATTAACAGTACTATGCAATAAATCCCTTTGTAATGCTGGTTATAAGTGAGAAAACCCTATCAGCCTGAAGTTGTAACATTAAGAGAGAGAAATAGAGAAGAAAGTGAAGGGCGACAGCTTCATGTAAGAGGTTGCATACCAGATTTCCATATTCAATCTGTTTATGTATATTTCAATCTCATAAATTTCATCAGAATCAACGTGGTATCAAAGCAAGGTTACTAATTTCATCAAGAAAACAAAGATAGATTGCAGACAACGGACGATAGTTGTGGAGTTTGGGTGTCTTGAAGTATTTCAGAAGTAAACTGCAATAATTTCAGCGTACAAACTACAGCAAGGGAATAGCAAGTGTTAGAGAAATCAATAACTTATAGAGGAGAGATTGAAAGAGAATTTCAGAATCTGATATTGTATGAATGACTCAAGAATCGAGTCATTTTAAATTACTAATATAAAGTTAGACAGAAAAAATTATAGAGAATATGCGAGATCAATAGTGTCAAGGGAACGCAAGTAAGCCCTATTGAAGACAACATAGACTTTGAAGGGTAGTCAAAGGAAGATACACTGGTAAACTCTCTGTTAATACAATTGATGATTCCTATAATCGTAAGACATTTATGTATATAGAGATAGCCACTGAAATTTGAGTAGTAGTTGAAGAAGCATATTCTAAAAAATAGAATATTATAAAAGAATATGAAGTGTTAGAGATTGTAATGAGTTCCCATAGTAGACTCGTTATAATCTATACGTTTACTTTATGCTCATTTTGTTATACTTAATTAAGAGTAGGGGTAGATTAGTCTTTCAAGTTAGAAAGGTCTTATAAATAGTGTAATTAGGGTTAGGTATAAAATAATAAGAAAAGTGCAGTGTGAGTTAGCAGCCAGTAAAAGAGGGCCGAAAATTTGCACTGGCATATTGAAAGGGATCCCTCCAATCTACCTGATTCTGTAAGTCTTGATTGTTCAGATTAATGAATAAGATTTTTTATAACATGGTATCAGAGCTATTAGGCATTTTGCTCTTATTTTTTTGGAAGAAACAAGATTAGATTCTTGTGAAGAATCAGTCGTGAAAGGCCCTGACTTCTTTACGATCAGTTGTTGTCTCTTGTGAATATATTTCGGCCCAAGTTGCCGATCTTCTTGATCTCACAGAAACAGGTTGGGATTGGTCACTATTGACAGATGGACTTGAAGACCATGGCAGGTGGGATTGGGGTGATCCATGCATGGGAACTCATCCTTTGGCAATTCCCCTTTACTAAGTTGTTCCATCTTCTTAAAATCACTTGATCCATGCCACATAATTGAATCACTTGAACCATCATCAAACTGATGTGGCTTTGCCCAGATAACCCTTCTGGTTTGCTTCTCATAGAAGCAGTAATCTTCTTTCTTATAACGAAGGACAGTCATCCTCTCCTTCTGTCAAAGGATTGGTTAAGATTAAGGTTGTAGAAACAAAGAAGGATCTAAGCAAAGGATAAGGAAGAATAACATTTCTGTGATAGTGTGATTAGATATCACATGTGGCTGAATCAGTACTTAACAGTAATCTAATTTTATTTGGTTGCTTTTATTCAAATTAAATACACTTATCTATTCGGTAACTGCAAACGTGAAGTATATCAAAGGTTTGATATAAAACATATTGTAATCAGGAAGACTTGTTATCTTACTTGTTAAATGGTTGGTAAAGAAAAGGGAATTGAACATCCCTTTATGATGTTTGAACACTCCACTTATGAAAATATGAATAACTTTCAAATCACAACAACAAAGTTAGATGGCAGAAACTACCTAGAATGGTCTAGATCTGTGGAATTGATTATTATAGCAAGGGGGAGATGGGCTCACCTCATGAGCCAGATTCCGAGTCCAGAAACACATGATGAGCAGTATTCCAATTGGATAAGAGAAGACACCTTGATATCCTTATGGCTATTATAGTCTATGATTCCTTCCATTGCAAAAACTTTCATGTTTCTAGTATTTGTCTATGAAATATGGTGTGTCATCTCAGAAGCATACTCTAACAAAAAGAATGTAGTTAAGGAATACAAAATATTAGAAAGAATGAGGAAATGCAAACATGGAATTTGTTCTATTAGTGAGTATTATGCAGATCTTTGGGGATTATGGGATGAACTATTTTTCTATACAAATATTAAGTACTCATCATGATACATTGAAAGGAATGTTGAACTTGAAAAGAAGAAAGTCTTCGATTTACTTTGGGGAATAAATCCAGAATTTGAGTCGATCAAGATCAATATTTTAGGTCAGGAAGAACTTCCCTCACTTAGCACTGTATATTCTTTATTGATTCGAGAAGAAGATCGCAGAAATCTTGAGAAGGATAGTTCTACTACGATGGAACAACATACACTTTAGACTAGAGGAGAAAACTCACATTATCGTGAAAGAGGTGGACAACAACATCGTGGACGGGGGCATGATCATTTCTATTCTAATGAGAATGATAAAATTGTGTATTGTTGTTGTAGAAAGTCTAAACACACAAAAAAACTGTTGGGAATTACATGGATGACCTGACCTTCCTAGACCTCGAAACAACTCTACACATGTTGCTGAAAATTCACTATCGAGTACAGATGGTATTCAAGAACTCATTAAAAGAATTAAGGGCCTTAAAATAAAATTATCTGAAAATTCTCATCCCTCGACTTCTCAAGCTAATTCAACACAGGCTACACACATTGTAAAGGATAACAATTCTTCTTCCTTTTATTCAAAAACTTGGATTATTGATTCTGGTGCTACATATCACATGGTTGGAGAGCCATCATATTTTTCAGAGTATCGTTTTCTTAAAAAAAAAGAGCCAATCAAGTTGGTTGATGACTCGCATTCTTATATAATTGGATAGGGAAGTGTACCCACATGTTTTACACATTTAAAATCAATCATATTCCCAATTTTCCTATAAATCTTCTTTCAGTCAGCTCATTGACACGTATACTGAATTGTAGTGTAACCTTTAATCCAAATGGTTGTGTGTTTCAAGATCTGAAGACAAGAAAAATCTTTAGTCATTGTAGTCTACAATGGGGTTTATATATCCTAGAAGACCAATTACAACATATTGTTTCCTATAGTACTCTTAATGTAGTTACTCAAGATATGGAGATCCACCTTTGGCATTATAGACTTGGTCATTTGCTTGTGTCAAAACATCATTATGTTCTACCTCATCTTAGAGTCAAGTCAAATAAATCTCATTTTGAATGTGAAGTGTGCTAATTAGGGAAACACCAACGAGCACCCTATCCCTCAAGTGAATCTAGGAGATCTCAACCTTTTGAACTTCTTCATTATGATATATGGGGTCCCACTCCAGTTACGTCTTTGTTTGGTTAGAAATATTTTGTCTCCTTTATTGATGATTGTACACATTTTACTATTGTTTACTTAATGAAATCAAAATCAGAGGTGTCTTTTATTTTTCCGATTGTTCTTAAATTTATTCTTACTTAATTTAATACTTCTGTGAAAGTTCTTCGTTCTAATAATAGAGGAGAATATACTTGTACACATTTGTAGGAATATCTACATACAAATAGTATACTTTATCAAACTTCTTGTTCTTACACACCTCAACAAAATGGTATAGTCGAGAGAAAAAATCGTCACATACTTGATAAATAGGATGCCTAGTAGTGCACTCAAGGGTGACAATTCTATAAAATATCTGAATAAGGAATCAAAATTATTTCACATAATTCCTCGTATCTTTGGTTGTACCTATTTTATCCATATTCACCAACCTGGTCTTGATAAACTTGATCCTAAAGAAGTAAAGTGTATTTTCTTTAGCTACTCAAACTATCAGAAAGGTTATAAATGTTATGATCTTATGCATAGGAAACTGTATGTATCTATGGATGTCACTTTCTCAGAATATACTCCCTAATATTTTTCTCATGGGGAGTCAGCCTCTCAGAATATAACTCCTCATGTACTTCCCTTAATTCCTAGTGTGATAGAAGATATAACAAGTGCCAATGAAGAGAAGAATATTGAACAAAAGGAAACCTTGGTATATAATAGAGGACCAAGGCAGATTATTTGCTCTCAAGAGGAACCTATACAGACTCATACAACCAAAGATCACCAAGAGCCGGGTTCTCAAAATTCAGTGAGGCATTATGCAGTTTGGGATATTAAAGAAGCATAAATGACCATACTTTGTTTTTTAAGAAAGGTACTAAGTTATCTATTCTTGCCGTTTATGTTGATGATATCATTGTAATAAGTGATGCCTGTTTGAGATCTGGTGAATTTTCAAAACCAAATTCTAATTCCAAAAGTTTGATAAAATCATGATTTTACTTCTTAAATAAAAAATATTCCAAGTCTTGAAAAATAGAAACTAGTTCTATTTTCAAAGGCTGGTTTCTGATTTTTTTATACAACTTCTAAATTTCCACAAATTCTCAAAATTTTATAAAAAATAGATTTTGATGTATAGATTCAAAAAATATTTTCATTTTATTTTATATACTGTAGATTTCTATAATTAAATCTGAAAATACACCCCACTCAGATTTCAGGACAAACCTATACTAGAAAATCTGAGGTTTAGAAAAATGATTGAATCTTTATGCTCAGACCTTCGATTTCTATGAAATTGGTCTTGTTGGAAAGATATAGATTTCATATTTCTTTTAATCAAATTGGTTCACTGTGTATAAAGACATGTGATAATAACCCAACCTCTGTTGTAGGAACTTCTGTTTTTTCAGAATCTGTTCTGATTTCAATAAAAATTTTCTGATTTTATTTGTGATGTTTAACAAGCCTACAATTCTTGAAAATTTTATTAAAACTATGTTGGTTTGTCTAGATTATATGTAAAAAGTTTCAGAAAATTAATACTAGGGGGAGAAGAGATAAATTCATTCATCAGACGTGTGTAAAGTGCATAAAAAAACAGGTTTTGATTTTTATAGGATTCGTGTGTATTTTCGTCTGAATTAAAATTAATCCACAACTATTCAAAATAAATAAAATTCTAATTACCACATGAGCATAGGGGATTAAGAGGTTTGTAATCTTATATTATATTATTGAGTAAAAATGATCGAAATTAAAACATATAACGAATAACATATGATTAAAAAAGAGACGGGGCAACATATGAACCTTGATAATACATCATAATGGAGACATGAGCTCCTTAATTACAACCATTACTATTAATGAAAGAAGAGATAATAATTAGAAAAATAAGTGAAGAGTAGACCTATGGTGGAAGAATCGGCCGGCAGCGGTTGGCGGCGAATCTCCTCTTCTTCTTTCTCTCTTCCTCTCTCTCTCTCTTTCTCTACCTCTCTTTCTCTCTTTACTGCAGATTGGTCGGCGACGGTTGGCGACAATTTCTATCTCCCTTGAGGGGCCTTTTATAGGCCAAGGGCTGCCTCTTTACTGCAGATTTTTGTAAGGCAACCTTTCCTATTGAAGGTAGCTGAAATTGGTAAGTAAATGTTGACCCTTCTTGCAAAAAAATTATTCTATTAGATATGGTAAGTGGATGTTGGCCCTTCTTGCCAAAAATCTGCTCTATGTGCTCATTTGATGAAGCTTGATAAGGTAAGTTGCTTAATCCTTTGATGAAGAACTATGCAGGTAAGTGTTGATGAAACTGTCCATCCTTTTATGTCTTGATGACTTTCCAAATTGTGTATCAAGGTCACCTTCTTTTTTCGTGGATGACGCTAACTTTCCTTCTTGAACATTGACCTTCTTTTCCGGGCGCTGACTTTCCTTTCTTGAGCATCAACCTTCCTTTTTTAATGCCGACCTTCCTTTTTTGACGCCGACTTTTCATTATGGGTGCCGACCTTTCTTTTTAATACCTAAAACTAAAAATGATAGGTTACCTTCCACAACAGTACCAAAATTGGTAGGTGCTTAGTTGTTGCCTTTTTTGGTTTATATCACCTCCTCTTTTCAAGGAATTTGCCTCCTTTCGGTTCGAGTTTTATATATGGCAGGTATGGTTTCAAACACCTTCTTTAAAATTATTTCTATATTTGAAAACATCAAATTTAATGAAATCAAATATTATTTTTAAAAAACACTGGATTCATTCCCTGTTTATGTTTGCAAGGGTAACCTACTTTTACTCTATAAGTTAGTCTTTAACCACCTTAACCATTTAACCACTTTAAATAGGTGTAGAGTATCGAACTACTTTAACCACTTCAACGTGTGCAGGATATCGAACCACTTTAATGGGTGTAGGGTATGAATCACTTTAACCCTTGGGTATCAGTTCTCGAAATGAGACTATTCTCAACCCGGTGAATTTCTGAGGTCTGATTTGAATTTAATTTGTTTTTGAAAATCAGGAGTTTTAGAATTTTATAAATTTACAAATTTGCAAGTATTTTTGGGTTTGATGCCCAATGTTCTCATTTTCATTTATTTTTCTAAAAGAAATTGTTTGAAATCATCCTTTCTTTGAAGGAAATCATTTAAAAAGGAAGAATCCTGCCAATTTGGTCCACAGGGCAAAATAGTCATTTTGTGCAATTTTGTCCAAATTTGATTTTTTCGAGAGGGATGCAATATACCATCATTTTCAGGTTGCTAGAAAATTTTGATGCCAAACTGAATTCATTTGATGTATTTTTATTAAAAATCTAAAGCTACCAAAAAAAGCAAAATTTCTAAAAGATGAAATTTTTTTATTTTGAAAAAAAAATGGGTGTTTACATATGCTCCTCTTTGGCATTAGTCCAAATTTATTTGGATAATGGCAAAGAAGAAAACACCCATTTAATTTTCTTCCCAGATTTACCTTGAGAGTATGAAATTTTCCTTCATTCCATAACATATGTTTCCATGGATTTGAAACTTTTTTTTTTGGAAGAGGAGATCTTACCCAAAAGGGACTTGACAAGAAAAACACCTGGTCCTAGGATGATCATGTATAGATGACCACTTTATAGATTTATGTGTATATGGAATATGAGGTGAATGAAGTGGATATTTAGAGACCTATACCTATGATTCATGAGCTTGAGAAGAAGCCTATAAAGGCTAGCATGCCCCAAGCAAGATGGTCCCCATATTGTTTCCTTTGATGTTTTGGGTTTTCAAATTTTCTTTTCAAAAAGGAACTCCTTTTAGTTTCTATCATAAAAGACTTCCAATTTCTTACATTTCCCCTCACTCGGGTTTTAATACCCACTACTTAGTAGAGGTTTTATAGAAGATTTTGAATAACATTTCAAAATTCAATTTCCCACTCAACAAAGTCTAATTCTCAAACAAAATGAATCCAAATAAGTAGGTCCTATGCATATTCTAGGATTTTAATGGTAAATTTTTCTCCATTGGGTTGAGTTGCTTGGATTTTGGGAAAGAGTTACCCACGGTCCTTTCTGAAGCGTCATGGGGTATAAGGCAAATAAATTTTTGATGAAAAATTATTCTTTTGAGCTTTGGCTTTTCTTTTCTTTTTGTTTCAAAGGGCACCTCTATATTGGAGGTTTTCGTTTTCCTTTTTCTTTTCTTTTTCTTTTTGGAAGACTTATATGTTGGAGGTTTTGTTTTTCTTTCTTTTCTTTTGATTTTGCCACTTTTTTTTTGGGAGAAAAGAAATGGGAAAATACAACTCATCCCTTTAGATACTCAATTAAGCTAAGAACATCCTATTTCCTAATAGCACCTATCATTTGAAGATATTTTGCTATTTTGAACTAAGCCTCATTTAGTAAGTATAGACACTGAAAAATACTCGCCTCTGGTTCTTAGGCCTGAAGCAAATCTTTTTGTGTGTCTAAGCCGTATTTTAGCAAAAGGGCGTGCCAGCTAGCTTGCTCAAGCTAGCGAAGAAAGTTTTTTTGAAATCTGACTTCTATCGGGGCGATTGTGAGCAAGCAAGCTCTTTTCGTCGCAGACCTTCTTGCACCGACACGCAAGGGTCAGTCTGTACGCTTAGAAAATTGAGTTTTAAACATGATAACCTAGGAAAATGTTTGAGGTGTTCGATTGGGCTGATTTGTATGGTTTCAAGTTTTATTTTCACGTGGATTTGCACGTGCCTATGTCTTTCTTTTTATCCCTTTTCGGGCCAACTAGGTGTGTGTGTGTACAAGTGACCTAAGTTGGGCGATTTTGAGCGGGAGTGTGGGGTTCGCTTTGATGCAATATGCGTCCTAACTCGTGGTATGGCGTATATGCAATGCAAACTCACGCAACTCCAAAGGGAAAACCCGAATTGAAAGACAATGCGGAAGGGAAATGACTTAATGTAAATTTGCAAAAGGGAAATTGCAAAAGGGAAATATGGCTATATCTTAAGAGCGGAAAGGCTCAATTGTGCAAGTGTGTGTCGTGTATATATGTAAAGACTACGCACACTGCTGAACCTTAAAACCCAAATCTTAAAGACATAGCCGAAGGGAAATACTTATAATATATATGGGCACGAAGGTCGCCAACGTGTGCGTGGGTGTTGTGTGTATATTGAAAGATAACTCACATGACTTGTAAATGAAACCCAAATATAATTGCAATAGGCCGTGACTAAGGTCTTGGGAGTAAGAGCGAAAGCTCAATGTGTGTGAGTGTAGAATTGAAATACTACGCACACGACATGTAAGGAAACCCAAATATAATTGCAATAGGCCTTGACTAAGGTCTTGGGAGTAAGAGCGAAAGCTCAATGTGTGTGAGTGTAGAATTGAAATACTACACACACGACATGAATGAAAACACCCCAAAACGAAATTGCAATAGGCCCTTACTAGGGTCTTGAAAATAAGAGCGAAAGCTCAATGTGTGTGAGTGTGAAAATTGAAAGACAACACACACAACTTAATGAAAACCCACGAAACTTAAATCATATAAATATAGCTATATCTTAAGGGCTGATTAGGCCCATGTGTGTGTCAAAATCGTGTGCAACTAAGAGCAGAATAAGCTCAAGTGCACGTGTGTGTGGGCGTGCCAAACCACATTATTACAAGCGGGGGGAGACAACGCTCCATTATTACAACCCCGTATCAAATTTAATTAAGCATAAGCAAGTCTATAACAAGGACCGAGTTAGGCACTTATGTATAGCTGGTCCGGGTGTGACTTGCTTGCACTTGGGCCTAGAGAGTCGCCTTGGGCTGCAAGAGGGAGCTCCTTGGATGGCTGCGGCAAGGGAAGGTACTGGCCGGATGGTGCCTTGGTGCTGGCCGAGTGGATGGGGTGCTGCCTTGGCTGGGCTTGAAGTACTTAGGGGAGGTAGGTGGAACTAGGGTGTGTCACTAAGGCGTGAGGCATGTCTTAGGGAGAGGTAAGGTGGGTGTAAGGCACGGCTGTTTAAGAGAAGAGGGGCAAGTGGTGCAGCTGGTTGATGCTGGCCGAATGGTGGAAGGTGGCGAGAGAAGATGGAGGTGGCTGGTGGAGTTGGCCTAGGGGGTGAGATGGAGGAGAAGAAGGGGAGAGTGAGAGGTGAGGCTTACCTAAGGGAAACCGTGGAAGGAAGCTGGCCGAATGAGTGAGAAAGAGGCGGCAGGTGGCGTGGGATGATGTTGGCCGGGTGCAACGGGTGGAAGATGGAGTGGAGTGGTGTTGGCCGAAGAGTGGAGGTGGCGTGGAGTGGTGCTGGCCGAAGGGTGGAGGTGGCGGGTTCCAAGAGGGTGAGAGAGAGAGGGCAGGTGAGAGAGGAGAGAAAGGGCTGAGCTGCCCAAAAAAATCATCCAAAACCCGCCCCAAAAGGGGGGTTTTTATAGGCTTAGTGGGGTCGGTTGGGCTGGTTTGGTGGTGGTGGTTTGGGGGTATGGTGGTGGTGGTTTGGGGGGGTATGGTGTGCTAGATATTTAGGTGGGCCAGATATTTGTTTTTGGTGGTTTGGGGATATGGTGTGCTAGGGATTTAGGTGGGTTGGTTTAGTGGTTTAGGGCTTAGTTAGGTGGGTTGGGCTTAGGGTGAGGTTTAGTGAAGTGGGTTAGGCTTAGGGTGAGATTTAGTGAAGTGAGTTAGGTGTTTAGGCTAGGATTAGGGTGAGGTTAGGGAGATTAGGCTAGGTTTAGGGAAGGATTAGGGAAGTGGGTTAGGTGATTAGGCTAGGATTAGGGAACGATTAAGGAAGTGGGTTAGGCTTAGGGTGAGGTTTAGTGAAGTGAGTTAGGTGTTTAGGTTAGGATTAGGGTCGGGTTTAGGGAGAAATGGCTAGGTAAGGTGATTAGGCTTAGGGTTAGGTTAAGGAGCATCCCTTTGCCATCGACCCATGGACCTAGTTGTAGCAAGTTAGTGCAGCCCTAGGTTAGGTGTAGGTGCATACAAGCTTAAACCCACACTCACTAGGCTAACCCACATGATTAACCCAAAACTTGACACAAAAGTCAAGCCCACAATATTTCTCACTCATATTTCACCCCATTCTCTCTCATACCCAAGCTTTTCACGTGAATTTCTTGTGGGCCCCACCTCCATTTATGAGAAGGTGATGTGGGCCATGGATGTGGATATTGGATTGGATCTTTGTATCCATATGCATGTTTGAATTTAGATCTGGATATATATGGTCCAAATCCGATCCAAATCTGAATTTCTGACTCCTTCATGGTATGTTCGAAATGGACAGTTTGTGCGGGGCCTGACAGCATCACTACTCCGTTTTGCGTTGGGTCTTCGCCAACATTGTCGTCCGCTCCTCTTTTCACCTTCCGGAGATCATTTCAAGTAGTTTGTTGATAACAGGGGCTTGGATGTCCGAGATTCTGGGGATGAATCTGATACGAGAGTTGATGTGCCAGGCTCGACATATGCTCCGGTTCTGGGCTCTCTTTTGCTTCACCGATCCTGCTTTTATCAGGCCAAGTTGTTTTCCGGGGTTTCAAAACATCCTTTTAAAGGTTTTAAAACTATATAATACATATTTCAAAATATGTGTAGTTTAAACATATGTACAGGGTTGCCTGGAAGGCTCCTAGGTTTCCAGACTCAAAATAGCCCTTTGGGGCTGCTTTTGCAAAACCAGGTGTTTTGAAAAAATCGTGAGATTTTGGGGTGTTTACAGTAAGACAAAGATTTTTGAAATGTTACCAAATGATTTTGAAAACTCTACTTTTCACAAAGCATCAATTCCCTAATTCAGGGTCACATAATTCATTTTGATCCTTTTTTCAAAAAATTCAAAGGAGATCCATTTTTTAAAATCTTTTCAAAAGAATTTAAATTAGACCCTATACATAATATTTTTTTTTATATTGGCATTTATAAGGTCTGCTAAATTTCTTCCCTCAACGTCAATGAACCAATGCCCTTCTTACAACATAGGGGCCATCCCACTTGGGCCACCACCTTCTAAAAGGATGTGAGCCTCTTATGGATGAATGATGTAAATGATATGTAAAATGTATTCCATATGATATGGTGGAGATACAAACTTTATGAAATGATAATGTATTCTCCATGAAAGATTTTTAGGGAATACACTCTAAATGCTCCTAGTTTGGAGAAGATGACATGAGCATTCATATAATATGGCTCACCCATATTGTGGCATGCGCTGAATGATTTTCAATATTATGCATGAATGAGTTATACATGCATGATCTTGGTTTTTGGTTTTCCATGCTATGATCCTAGCCTTTGATGCATTTTGAGTTAGGTTCACTCCCTAAATTGACTTATAGGAAATTCACTCTTATGGAATTTGAAGGTTTTTCGAAGTCAAATATTTTATGAAATTCAGGCATCTCAGAGGCTTGATCATCCTCATGGATGAAGGGATCTTCCTCCTTGCTTTGATGACTCTCAAGTTATTTGATTTCTAGGGAAGTATTATGTAAAAGAGAGGGTTGTGCACAAAAAGATTATGAGACAATTTGGGTTTGAGAATGCATACGGATTTTGTCAAAATCAATGCTTGAGTTTGTACCCAAAATTTTTTAGGATTTTCAACTTTTTCATTTTTTTGAATTTTCCCAAACAAATGCTAGAAGGAAGAACATAAAAGACCTTCTTTTGGAATTTTTAGTTTTTTCAAATGTTTTTAGGTTTTGAGAGTTTTCTAAATTTTTTTTGGTTTTTCAAAATATATATTTTTTTAGATTTTTCTCAATAAAAGGGTCTTCCATCAAACTTATAAAGAAAACACCTGGATTAGACTCCAAATAAGAGGTCTAGCCATAAGTTTCAGTTTTAGCTGGTTCTAGGGCGCGCTTGACCTAATTGGTCTTAGATGGTGGCTCAGGGGGTTTGGGTGGATTGTATCTTAAGCCATATCGACCCGGGTTTGGTAAAGGTAGGATGGGTTTCAATTTACCTTGGCTTTTGGCTGCTAGGCCCTAGTATGTTCAATAACATATTCCAAGGCTTTTTAAGTTTCGAAAAGTTTTGATAGAGAGCATGACCTTCGAATAATGTATCATCTATAACATGGTTATACACCCGAGTTTTGGGGGTGCCTAGGAGTTGCAGAACTTTAGAGGTAGAGGTGTTTGACTCCCCTAGGATGCTCACAACCCTAGGAGTGGAAGAATTGGATGAATTGGGTTCCTCCAGAAGATGGGCGACCCTGAAAGGGTGAGACTTAGGTTTCTCTAGGATACATGTGACCTTAGAGGGTTTGAGATGGATCATAGGTGCAACCTGATGTGCCCTAGGGGTGGAGGTGTTTGACTCCCTAGGATGTATGTGACCCTAGGCATGGAGGACTCGGGTAATTTGGGTGTCTCTAGGAGATGAACGATCCTAGGAGGGTGTGATTTAGGTTCTCCTAGGATATATGTGACCCTAGAGGTTTTGGGATGGGTTGATTCTAGTTCTCCTAGTAAGTGGATGATGGGAGGATGGATCTGAGGTACAACCCAATGTGCCCTAGGGGTGGAAGGATCCTACGTGCAACTAAATGTACTCCTAGGGGTAGATGGTTTGAGTTTATAAGGATGCTAAGTGAGAGCATATTTGATCCCTTGCAACATGGAGAAAAAAGGATTCCAAGGGAATCCATAGTCAATCCCCTAGTGGGTTTATGGATACTGGGAGAAATCATGGCCATAGGCTTGGGTTTACAATATAAACCTAGGCTCAAAAGGAATTGTTTATACCTAGTAGAGTTAGGTGTACTTAGGATGTCGATGCATGCCTTAGGAATTACTATGTCTATCAAGTTTTGAATTTTATTTTATTTTCTTTTTCATTTTGAAATTCTTTTTGTTGGATCCATAGTCAATCCCCTGGTGGGTGTATGGATACAGGGAGAAGAGTCTATGTGTGTGCAACACTCATTCTCCTTTGTTTATGAAATGGTGCTCATGAGAATGGAACCCATCGGAGCAACCGATTTTGAAAAATTTGAAGTGATTGGTGTGAAGTGACTTTCTTGCCCCACTCCACTTGTGCGCTTAGGGATGTAAACTTTTTTTTCCTTTTTAATTTTCATAATTTCAACTTTTTAATTTTCAAATCTTTTTTATTTTTGAAGATTTTCTAATTTTTTTTGGTCTTTCCAAACATAGAATCTTTTTGGTTTTTCTATGGACAAAGAGATGTTTGGATGTTTAGTAAGGTTAGATAATTTGATCTCAACACTTGCTTCATCTGTACCCTCATATCCTTCATTGGATTTTGGCCTTAGTTTGGTTTTTCGGGTATGGCTTTTCTCCCTGTATACCCAAGATGACTTTTCATGGGAATGATGTGCCTTGACCTCTTGGTTCAGGGCCTTAATTTTCCTTTTAAATTCCCTTATCACAAAGGCAATTATTTCATTGAAACTCGACATTATTGAGTTGCGAGAAGTTGAACTCAAAACAAGGGATTAAAAAAAAAGAGAGAAGTTTAAAATCATTATTTGAAATTGGTTTGTGTTTGGAAAAACAAGACTGAATCAAACAATTTTCAAAGATTCACGTCCCATCGAGCGTGCCAAATTCTGTAGACGTGAATTTTTATTCCAAAGTCTATATAGGGACTCAAAATTAAATTCTCGAACTATGTCGCGTGTGCGAGCTTGCCAACTAGTTTGCTCAAACTAGCAAAGATTTATTTTTGACTTCAGTAGCGATTGTGGACAAGTGAACTCTTTTCGACATAGGTCTTCTTGAATCGATTTTCAAATAAGTTTATGAACAATGAGAAATATGGATGAAACTATAGATTTTGATCTCATGAGATATACAAATGTAAGTCTGAAATAGTCATCAATAAAGGTGACAAAATATTGATATTTTCCTAATGATAGAATAGAACAAGGTCCCCATACGTCAGAATGTATTAACTCGAATGAAACAAAGGATTGTGACTCTCTACTAGAAAATGATACTATGGTGTTTGACTCTTTGACATATGTTATATTGAAGGACCAAATCTCTTTGACACTTGACATAAATTAACTCTCTACTTTTTAAAACTGAAAGATGTCTCAATTGACTATGCCATTTCATGAGCTTCTCTTATGCTTTTGTAGCTGCAAATGCATTCTTCTGTGCTGGAATGAAGTTATCATGAAGTACGTAGAACCATTCTTCCGTTCACCATGTCCAAAGGTTTTTCCTATCTTCAGATCCTAAAATTTACAACCAAAGAGAGAGAAAGTTACTGAACATTGTAAACCTCTAACTAATGAACTCACTGATAATAAATTAACTGAGAACTCTAAAACATATATAATTGATTCTAGTTGGAAATTTTGTGTCTACATCATCCCCTTTCCTTTCATTGGAATTAAGGCCACGTTTGTCAATTTAATATACTGAGGCATGGATACATGCTGATATTTTACAAAGTTAGAGTTATCACCTACCATATGATCGATTGCCCTTGAATCTATCACTCAAAATTTAGAGTGTATAAAGGAAGAGTTACCACTTATGGTGTAGGAAGTATGAACACTATTTCTTTTTTTTATGATGAAATAAATAGTTGATCTCAGAGTTTGTACTCAATTTATGCGATCTTTCTTCTTAGTTCTAGCATCTCATCATGTGTAGTCGTTTATGTAGTGACAATAACATAATTCTCATGATCTCTAAAATCTATTGTTATTTCAATGATTTTTCAACATTGATCTCTAGTATGTCTCCTCTTGTCACAATGTGAGCATTGTAATTTGTTCTTATCTTCATAAGCTTGAGATCGTCTACCTCCTCTTCCTCTAATAGAAGCTCTTCAATATTGAAAATTCATTTGACCTCTTTCAGTAAATGTACTTTTTTAAGTTTGTGATTAATCTCTTTTTTCTAAGTTTCTCCTATATTCTTCACTTAAAAGGAGAGAATTCACGGTCCCAACTGAGGGCAGTTCTTTTTTACTCAGTATATTGATCTAAATGGATTCATATTCAGGTAAAATTATCCAAAGAAGATCAAATACCTTTCTTACTTCACTGTCGGTTGTCCTTTCTTTTCTGTAGTATGCATTTATTTTCTATAATATGTTGTTGTTCATTCCAGAGCTCGCAAAGTTCTCCATAGTAGTCACTTATGAATTTATCTCATTGGCAGCACTTTCTCATTTTCTTCAACACTTCACGTTATAAAAAATCTTATTTATTAAACTGAAAAATCAAGACTTATAGAGTCAAGCAGATTGGAGGCATCCCTTCCAATCTGCCTGTGTAGATTTTCGGCCCTCTTTTACTGGCTGCCAACCCACACTGTACTTTTCTTATTATTTTATACCTAACCCTAATTACACTATTTATAAGACCTTTCTAACTTAAAAGACTAAGCTACCCCTACTCTTAATTAAGTATAACAAGATGAGCATAAAGTAAACCTATAGATTATAACGAGTCCACTATGGGAATTCGTTACAATCTCTAATACTCTCCCTCAAGTTAGGTGAAAGATGTTAAGAACAACCAACTTAGACAAAGTATCCTTGAGTATTTTGCTGGTGATGGCTTTAGTGAGGAAATCAACCCTCTGTTTTTTTTATTTAACATACTCAAGTTTGAATTCCTGATTTTCAATGTCTATGTGTTTCGTTCTTTCATGATGAAGTGACAATCAATGTCTATGTGTTTCGTTCTTTCGTGATATATTGGATTGGAAGCCATCTATGTAGCTACACTGCTTTCACAATATACCAGGATAGGCTGAGCAAATTTAAATCTCAACTCATATAGCAAAGGAGATACCCACTTTCCTTCACACATAGCATGATCTACTACCCTATATTCAGCTTCTATTGTAGATCTGCCAACCATAGTTTGTTTCTTACTTTTTTAAAATATAATATTACCGCCAAGTAGTGTCACATATCCTATAATTGATTTTCGGTCATCTTTTGATCCATTTCAATCTACATCAGAATAAAGTTCAATACTTAACTTGCAGGATTTCGAATAAAGAAGACCCATACCAGGTGTTGATTTTAAGTATATGAGAATTCTATACATAGCTTCCATGTAATTCTTAGTTGGTGAATGCATAAACCTGCTTACAATGCCTACAATATAAGTGATATTTGGATGAGTAATAATCAAATATATAAGCTTGCCCACCAATTTCTGATATTTTGAGTATCTCTAAAATCTTTGCTATCTTCAATGAACAATTTTTGGTTCACCCACATAGGAGTATTACTCTGTTTGCAATCAAGCATATTTGTTTATTGTACTAAATTCATAGTATATTTTCTCTCAGTAAGGAAAATACCTTGGTTGGAATACAACACCTCAATTCCCAGAAAATAGTGAAGTCGGCCCAAGTCTTTCAAGTCAAATAATTAGTGAAGATCCCTTTTTAATTTTGATATTTTTGCAATGCATCAATCAGAGTTCAACCATCCATCCAACAATCTCACGATCCAGCAAGAGGGAGAGAAAGAGAGAAAGAGAGAGAGGAATAGAGAAAGAAGAAGAGGAGGTTCATTGCCAACTGCCACCAGCCGATTCTTCCACTAGAGGTCCACTATTCACTTATTTTTCTAATTATTATCTCTTCTTTCATTAATATTAATGGGGTTGTAATTAAGAAGCTCATGTCTCCATTATGATGTATTAATCAAGGTTCATATGCTGTCCCGTCTCTTTTTCAATCATATGCTATTCGTTATATGTTTTAATTTCGATCATTTTTACTCAATAATATAATATAAGATTATAAACCTCTTAATCCCCCTATGCTCATGTGGTAATTAGAATTTTATTTATTTTGAATAGTTGTGGATTAATTTTAATTCGAACTAAAATACATACGAATCTTGTAAAAATCTGAAACCTGTTTTTTTTACACTCTGCACATGTCCGTTGAACGAATTTTATCTCTTCACGCCCTAGTAGGAATGTTTCGAAACATTGTAGGCCTAAGATATACACACCGAGACAGTTTTAACAAAATTTTCAAGAATTTTAGGCTTGTTAAACATCATAAATAAAATCAAAGAATTTTTATTGAAATCAAAACAGATTCTGAAAGACCAGAAGTTCTTACAATAAAGGCTAGGTTATTATCTCATACCTTTGTATACAGTGAACTAATTTGATTGAAAATGACCTAATTGGAAAGCTTAAATCCATATCTTTCTAACAAGACCAATTTCATAGAAATAAGAGGTTGAGCATAAAGATACAATCATTTTTCTAAACCTCTGATTTTCTTGTATAGGTCTGTTTGGAAAATCTAAGTGGGGTGTATTTTAGGATTTTATGGACATCTACAACATATAAAATAAAAATGAAAATATTTTCCGAATCTATACATCAAAATCTATTTTTTATAAAATTTTGAGAATTTGTGAAAATTTAGAAGCTCTATAAAAAAATCAAAAACCATCCTTTGAAAATAGAATAGTTTTTGTTTTTCAAGAATTGGAATATTTTTTATTTAAGAAGTAAAATCACGATTTTATCAAATTTTTGGAATTACAATTTGGTTTTGAAAATTCACCAGATCTCAAAGAGTTTTTCTGTTATGGTTATCTTTTGTACATGTTGATGATTAACTGCCCAACACTTAGAACCATAAAATATAGCAAATCTAATTGTTGCTTTATAATATTTATCTTTCAATTTTAATGATATCTTTTTATAATATAAAATACCTTATTAACAGCCCAACACTGAAAAATTCAACCTAACTTTTAAAACTTTTCTTGTGAGTGATGCAATATATGTCAATCTTAATTTATATGTTCTCTGAAGTACCCAAATGAGCAAACTCACATTCCATATATTCTGTCTTTGTTCTACTAAGTTGGAAGCCTTTACTTTCTAACGTTTCTCTCTATAGTTTCAATTTTCTATTAACTTTTTTCTTATACTCATCGACTAACACAATGTCAATTACAAATAACATACACCAAGGTATTTCATCTTGAATATGTTTTGTTAACTCATCAATGACCAATATAAATAAATATGGACTTAAATATTATCCTTGATTTAACCCAATATTAACGAGTCAGTCATTTATTCATAAGTCTTCACACATGTTTTTGCACTATCATATATATCTTGTATAAGATTTATGTTTGTCAATGAGATATCTCTCTTTTCCAAGGTTCTCCAAAGAACATCTCTTAGCACCCTATTGTAAGCTTTTTCTATATCAATAAATATTATGTGAATGTTCTTTTTGTTCTAAAAGGTTCCATAGGACATCTCAATAGGTGAATCACTTTAATAGGGGACTTATGAGGCATGAATCTGGTTCTCTATTGTCCTCGATACTTGTCTTAACCTACGTTCAATAATTCTTTCCATAATTTCATAGTATACTCATTAACTTGATACTTCGATAATTTACACAGTCTTGAATCTCTTCTTATTTTTATATATAGGTATAAGTGTACTTGCTTTCTATTCTTCGGGCATCTTTTGGGTTTTTTATATTTCATTAAATAGTCTTCTGAGCAAAGTGAGTCCTATCTCTCCTAGGATTTTCCATACTTATGTAGGAATATTGTTTGGTTCTACACATTTACCAACTTTATATATTTAAGAATCTCTTTGACTTCATTCTTTTGAATACGTCAACAAAAATTATGATTTATATACTCTTTTTATTTAGCTAACTCTCATAAGCTAATACTAACATTTGTATTTTCATTAAAATGCTTATAGAAATAATTTTTCATTTAATCATCAATTGTCACAAAGAAGATATCCTCATCTTTGATACATTTAACAAATATAAGATTATTAGTTTTCTTATCTCTAGCCTTAGCTATCCTAAAAATATCTCTTTCACCTTATTTTGAGTTAAGCTTTTTATATTAATCCTCTCAAATTTTGGCTTTTACTTCATTAATGGTCTTTTTCGTTTCTTTTTTTGCTTTCTTATAAGTTTCTCAAGTTTCACTAGTCTTCTTAATATAATGTAATTTGTAAAATACCCTCTTTGTCTTGATTTTATTTTGCACAACTTTACTCTATAACTAAACTTCTTTTTGTATCGATACATCTCCTTTAGATTTACCTAACACATCTTTCACCACTTTCCTAATATATATAGTCATATTGTTTCACATATCATAAGGTGTGCCAACATAATTACAAGCATCTCCTTAAAGAACTTTCTTTTAAATATTCCTTCTTTCTTGCTTTTGAAATTCCACCGTTTAGTCTGAATATCTTGATGCACTCTTTTCTTGTTTGTCCATTTTTTTACTTCTAAATCCATAACTAGAAGTCGATGTTAGGTGGTTAAACTTTCTCCTTGAATTACCTTGCAATCTTTACAACACGATTTATCTTTTTTCCTAGAATTAAAATAATCAATTTATGTTTGTGATAAGCCACTCTTATAAGTAATTAAATGTTCATCTCATTTTTTGAAGTTTATATTGACTATAAAGAGATCAAATGCCATAGTAAAGTTTAAAATCTCCCTACCTTCCTCATTTATATCTCCAAAATCAAAGTTTTTATGAATACTTTAATATCCTAATACCGCTTTACGATCATAATTTGGTCACCATATCGTTGTATGTTTGTCATACTATCCTTTATATCTTTATTTATAATAATACCGACTCTATTTCAAACATTTTTCTTTCTTGAGTACCATAATTTAAAACATGTATTCTCAATCTTCTTTGTTTTTTCTCCAACCCACTTTTTCTCTTGTAAACATAGAATGTGAATATCTCTCTGAATTATAGTATTTATCACTTCCATTAATTTATTTGTCAATCTTTAGATATTCCAAGCAATGTTATAAAAAGTGTATCAGTGCCCGCATCGCACTAGGCATCGATATGCGATAACTGCACCTTCATCTTCTTCATCATCTCCAACTCCAAGTTCTCCTTTGACTTTGAGTGTGCTCTAGTTTTCATCCTCTTAATTGATGGGAGATCCTCCTCTTCAACTCAAACATCAAGAATATCAACATTTTCGTACCTCGGTGAGTCATATGGCACCAAGCCCTTCTTGTATCTTTTTGCATTTGTCTATAAGGAAAGAATATCCAAATTATCAAGAATGTAAAATGCAAGATAGTCATCAATCATTCATTATTAATAAGAAAGAACTAGGAAGCAGCAATACATATTTTTTAAATTATTATATTTGCCTTAACTTAATGTTATATGCAATGTATATCAAATCTTTGTCTCTTTTTCATGTGAATACGTTCAAAAAAGCTCCAATTTCTCTTGCACCCACTTGAACTCTATATTTAACTCAATATATGTTGAGCAAACTTTGATAAGTTTGGTGCATCTACACCAAAGCTAGTCTACCATTCATCTTAAATAAAATACGATACTTATTAATAAGAAACACTCAAAGTCAATCAATTGATAACTTAAATAAATATCAATAAAAATATGTAATACCTAGTCTCATTTGGGAGTTGAGTTGGATTGCAATTGGCCTTCCAAAATCTCTAAGACTTTGTATATATTTCATTAACTCTAAATGAATATTACAATGAATAAATGAATCTTATACTACATCAATTGCAATTAATATATCCTTTTTCACTTCTTCGTCCTCTACAAAGTTGAGAAAAAATTGAATAGAAGGGTTAAGAAAATATATAGCAGCATGAAAATCATGATGCATTTGTCAGTTCGAGCGTGCAACAATTATCTTTCAAACCATTTTTAGAAGTAGCCGCTTGCGGTCAATGTTAGCTTGTATTTCTAATTTGGTCTTATCCATAGCGTCAAATAAATATATATATATATATATATATATATATATATAAAGTATCCCAAACATATCTTCATAGTCCACCATCCTTCGTTACCTTAACTAAAGGTACAATTATCCTCAAAATTTTGTTGTAATTTTTCCAAAAATCAGCATTAAAAACATTTATCATAGCAATTCCCTCATTCTTTCTAGACCAACTAATAGAGCCCCGTTCATTAGATGCAAACATTTTTTCAATGTATTTTTTTATATGACAAGACTTTACATAGTAGTGACATTCATAGCAAATCTTGTCAATGAAAGTCTAATCAATTTTCTTCCACTTGTATGGATTCGCAACAAATATAATACAGAAGAATGATTATAAATAAACTTTGTGATATTTTTGCATGCATTTATAATCCCTCTTATTTCATCCATTGCACTCAAATCTTCAAGCATTAAGTCTATGCAATGTACAATACATGGAGTGCATACTAGGGATACATGGTTCACCTTAAGCATCTTACCAGTTTCTCTAAAATTTACACTATTAACAGTAATGAATTAAACAACATTTGAAATACCTACCTCCTCAACAACTTCCTCAAAAATATAGAGTAAATTATCTATCATTTTATCAATATGGAATAAGTCATATGATTTCAAAAACAATGTCCCCTTAAGATAATAGACCAAGAAGTTCATCAAAAGCCTACACTGACCATTTGTTCAACCATCAGTCATAATAAAATATCTTGTGTCCTTCCATGATTCTCTAAATTTAGAACTCAATACATTAACAATATCAACCCAATTCTATAGTAATGTACCCCTCAAAGCATGATAAGTATGGACTCTATAACCCGATCCCACAAGCAATAGTATTCGCCATATTTTAAAAAAAAAAAGAGTTTACAATATTAAAAGGGAGACAATTTTCATAAAATAATTTATACACTTTAAATCTACTTTCTCAATTACATCCTTTGAAGCAATAGTTGATCTCAAGTGTGTGACTGAGCTTTAGGAGTCATACATGAGGGAAAAGTGAACGCATCCCACTACCTTTGGTTTTGGATATTCCTCTAGTATCCCTCATAGGCATCGGGAAAGTAGGAGCCCTTGTAGTGAAACTGAGTCTACTCCACTACTACTACCACTAGAACTTACATTCTTTTTCTTTTCTTGCCTTCTCCTCCTCTCTTCAGCCGTCTCTTCTTTCATCTCAGTTGTACCATAAAATTCATCATCATACATCATTTAAAAAGCATCTTCAAATGCTTGAGACAGATCCCAACCACCTATTTTTGCACTCTCTTACTCTTAAACTCTTTCTCTCATTCGAAGCCTCCAATACCTACTTAATCTCATACTTCATTACTTCAAGAACTAGAAGATAAGCACTAGCATCCTTTTTACTTCTTGTAAGGTGGTGTTTCATACGAAAAATACCACCATGCTTTACTGCATTACAAAACATGCATTTGTTCACAAGCCTATTGCCTTCGTACACTGGGGTGCAATATTTCTATGTTAGATCAACCCGATCAGAAGCCATTAAGATATGAGTAGATAATCAATAAGAAGAAAAAAAACTTTCTAGATGTCAAGAATCACGAAAGATATAAAACTCTCAAATTTTTAAGTGAAAAATCACGTAGAATGCAAAAGAAAATGGGTATGTCATGAATTTGACAAAACCCTAGAAATAGAGAGTTGGATTGGGTGAAAAACTTAAGAATCTTATAAATAAACCATAAAATCAACAAAAATAAGGATGATAAAAGGATTTGAGAGCAAGAGAATGATGTGAAAAAGGGTTTGAGAAGAAGTAGAAGTGATTTCCGCAACTTCAGATTTTGTATCCAAAAAATCAACATTGACTTGTACGATACAATATGATACAAACTCTATCTTACGATACAATAAGATACGATATGATAAATCGCTTCTTTTGATATGTGACCTATATCATACCATATTCTCGTACGATACACAATAAAATTGTATTATATCATATGATGTGATTTTTACAATATTGATTCGAAGTACCAATACAAATCTTGTTATCTAGGACTAGCTTTCTTACCCCCACATTCGTCCATGCTGAAAATATGGAGACCCTCGCTCTAACTTGTTCACAATATTCGAGCGACAATATAGCCGGACTAACTTCTTTACCCACACTTGTTTATGATATGAGAACCCTCTCTGCAATTGATTTACTATATCCAACCGAGGATATAGAGGCTCTTGCTTACTTTTTATTGCATTTGGGCTCTTGAGTGCGTTGCTAAGAGGAAACACCCCAATGCATTACTCATAATTTATCGAATCCATGGTAGATAAGTTCGACAAAGTTTTATGTTGGCTATCGGAAGTCTAATGCAACCTTACTCCTTTATTCGGGCTTGGGACTGGCCATGCAAGGATGATCTCTTACGTAATGTAGTAGGGATTTCAAATAATTTACTCCTCTCTCTTTTGAAAGATTAGAGGGGAAAACATAATGATGAGTTTCGTTTCTCTTTAGCTAGCCAATGTTGCTAAATGAACAATCTATGTTGATCTTCCTTCTCTTATTTTATCTTCTATTGGTGTTATACTAACTTTTCCCTTGAGAATTTCATCATGTTTTTGGCTTGTGGACACATCTCATAATCATCTTTATTTCTATCATTGATAGTTTTATATCTTTTGTACATCCAATGGTTGGTTGTTGACAACTTGTTATTATAAAGCATAGCTTATCTTATTGTTCCTTTGTAAACTTTGCTTTTTATTTGAATCATATGTTCTTATAGCAGAGGACATTTGATGATATTCTCTGTTTTTTCCATCATGCTATCTCCCCATATTGTTGAGACACTAATCCTAAGTATTTATGATAAACTTTGTTTGGGATACAAAGTGCTGCAATTAAACAGATGAATTGTACTTGTCTTCCACCTTAATAAACTTACATCTTTTGTACATTTATTTTTGCCTAAAGTGTTAAATGTGTTGCATCAACATGTGAACAGCCTTGATAGTAGATCTTCTAACTTCTAAGCGTAATACCAAGCTGATTGTTATACTAAGTTTATGTCTCAACATTGTTTCAGATGCTCTTTCTCAAGCTTTTAATATGGCCGGTAAACTTGATACACCTATAGTTGGATCCTTTTTGGTGGTCTTTTATGTTTTGTCCTTTTATACGAGTATCACTATACCCTGCCATTCCTGTTGCATCTCCTTGTTCTTTGAAATAATGTTAACTTATTTTACAAGCCACACGATAACTTTTCCCTAACATTTTTCTTCTATAGAAACATTCATCTCACTAAAGTGGTAGTATCCGTTTGTTTCAGGCTACCTTCTCTTCCTTTGAAGGTACCCGTGGATAACTTGGTTTGCTTATGTTTTTGAGTTCACTCCCAATTTGATGTGAATATGTATGCTCCCATTAAGTTTGTGAAAACAATTCTTTCTATCTTTATCTTGATATCATTGCTCGTCATAAGCACTTTTTCTCTCATCTTTGATGTATTTGACTTAGTGGAATCCTTCTCTTCTTCATTTCTTGGTCTTATCTATCTTAAAAATATCTATTTCTCCTTCCTTTGTATTAAAATTAAAAAACAATCTTCTTTGCTTTTTCCTTTACCTTGCTAACTAACTTCTTTTTTCTGTGTTCGTTTTATATTCCTCCAAACTTCCAGGGTTTGTTTGTCTGATATTATATAGAAATTTTCTGCTCTATTTTTCTCTTGATTGCTTTGCTCCATCCTTATCTCTCTTTCTACTTTAGTGTGAGTGCTTTGGATTCTCTTATCACTCTTAATAGTAGCTAGCACAATTCTTCACATCTTGCAACCATTTCAATCGAGAAGCAGATATTTAAATTATCTGTTATCTAAACAATAATTCTTGCTCATTGGTGATTCTACCATTTGGTCCAAGTAGCTAGATGTGTTGTTTTTCCCCTCTTTTTCTTTTTCTGTATGCAATGTTAAACTCTCTCTCTCTCTCTTGTGATCACTTTGGATCCTACAGGCAAGACAATCAATTTGTATTACGAATAAATTACTCTTTTAAGTAATCAAATGCTCATTATTTTTCATAGAGAAATTAAGAATTTCCTTGCCATATTAATTTATTTGTTAGAAAACACAGCTTCCATAAGTACATGTATACTTTAGAGCCTTCTTACCTTCATGCCCATTTAAGTTTGTAGGAATCCTTAGATCACTTTATCTACCCCTAACATTCCTTTTCTGCGATTTCTTCCTATCCAACTTGTGGTGCATGTCTTCTTTAAGCATTAACGATCATCATAGCCTGGTCCTCATACAGCTTTACCTCAGCCACACACTTTCCATTTCTTATAAGAATGACAACCTCATTTCAAGCTTTCTCTGCATGAATACAGTTTAGTTTAAGCTTGTCCTTTTGAACTTTCAACTTTACTGTAATTTACTGTGTCTATATAGTACAAAAATATAAATCCATATCGAGATTATAACATCTAATTCTCCATATTTTCATTCAAAACTTTATGGTACTAGCCTCTTTGTTCCCTATCCATCTATAAAATGTGGGGGCCCTTCTGCCATTTGGGCAACATTTGAACACCGACGAGCAAGACTCTTTATTTACTAACGTCAGCTTTTAATTAGGAACACTCTTTGCAATACGAGCAGTGAGGCAGAGGCCCTTACCTCCTTGCATCTGGGCTTATATAGCGGGCCATTAAGATGGGATGCCCTTATGGATTTTTATAGGTGGTATGGTCCGTGGATAAAGATCTGATCGTGTTTTCTACTGGCAGCCAGCTCCCTTATGCGATCCTCCTTAATGGAATTGGGACCGGCTGTGGCAGGAGATGTAGGTTGGCTTTTGTTTCTAAACTGTCAATGGTGTGCTCTTTCTCCATGTGGTTTTGTTACTATAGGATGTCAAACCATAAGGAGTCGGAACGGCACATAAACTAAGTCTCTAAGGTGCAAAGCAAAAACTTGTTTTCATGTCTTATCAAGTTCGCCTGCAACATCAATAATTTATGTTCTCCATACCTCGGCCAATGCTTGTGGAGTAAGTCAAGAAGGCCTAATACATTGTGTTCTTATGAACATTTTGAAGATCATCTGAATTTACTTAAAGTATTCCTTGCACGCATTCCTTACTGCTGTGATTTATGTTTGATCCATAAATTTCTTTCTTTTTCCTCATATAGTGGTTTGCTTCCATTTCTGATTACAAGAGTACTATTTACCTTGTTAGAAAGGAGGAGGTCAGAAAGTAAACAGCATGATTTGTGGATGGAACTTCTCGAGGAGCGTAAAAGATGGAGTATCAAATTAGAAAAGGAGAAGGACAAACTGGCAAGGCACCACAGAGACTTGCGGCATGGAGAAGCAGACAACGGATACGAGATGCAAAAACTTGAGGAAAAAAGGAAAAAGGTTACCAACTTATCATACTCATTATTTACAATGGTGCTTGATTTGCATGAGTATCATAGTCATGGTGGGTCCTATAAATTATTCTATGCATGTTACCATGCCTAATATACAAGATATTCAATGGATGCTCCTTTTATATATGATGGCATTTTCTTCGGAATATAAGAATGTCATGCTGCATGTCTGTTGTTCATCTTTGGGCAGCGTGTATTGCTTCTTACATCCCGTAAGCCTGGGTATTTAGGTGCCCAGGATGACGTCTTCATAAAGATGGATCTATCCTGCTGTTGGCTATGCCTCGTGCTTGTAGTGTATAAGCAATTAGGGATCATCTTCATGGTTTACACCAGTTTTATCCTTATCACATCGTCGAGCTCCATGATATGATACAACATTATGTATCAGATTGTTTCATTTATTGGGTTGTATCATGCGATACAGCCTGTATTGCACAATACTGCCAGTACGATACGGCCAAGCACCTTTATAAAAGGTCTCTAGTTGAATGGGTTGTGGGTTTCTGGAGTCTATTGAAAGCTCCCAAGGTGCTCTCTAATGGCTCTCAAGGTGTTCAATTGAGATAGCAGGAAGGAGTGTTAGGGACTCCCAATCTCGGCCTGATGATCCGACGTGACAATCGGGGGTACACCAATTAAAGAAATATATTGAAGACAAAAATTTTGTTTTGTTAGAAGGTGGTTAGTGGTAGAATTTCACGATTGAAATCACCTAGCAAGGACTAGGAAAGAAGTTGCTCATTGCATAGGTAGAGTCAAAAAATTGTCAGAAGTCATTAAATGGTAATGTCTACATATGATTAAGAGCATACTTGAGAGGAGACAATAGAAGAATTATTTAAAGATGTTTGAGGAAGAGGATGATGTTTTTGGATTGGGTGATAGTATTACTTCTAATGGTAGGACAGAGGTTGTTAGTAGTAGTTCTCGACCACCAACCAAGAGTAAGGAATAGAGGAAGAAATTACTCTGGCATATAGTCATTTTTTCCTCCTAGTACTATACATGGTGCTCAACCTAGAATTCGTGTTGCTATGCAATTATCATTTTTTTTCTTGTTCTTTTATTTTTTTAAATTTTTACTAATGTTTTAGAATTAAATTACGATATAAGGTGATACGATACGATACATATCATATCATGGACCAAAATGATACACGATATGATATGCATCGAATAACATTGGTTTACACGAACCGATCAATCTAGTCTTTGTGTAATTTTCTCAAGGAATTATAGACTAAGGTCGAAGAGTAACTGCAACCAGAAACAAACTATCAGCATAAGCAGTCACTATCCTTGTTGCCAATAATACTTGATGAATGTAGTATAAGAGTTGATGGCAGGGACACTTTTTCTACACAGAAAGAACATTATGGTCATTTGCCTCTCCTCATCACTAGCTTAACGCTCGTGTTACTCATGTACATTACTGAATATGGGAATTTTAAGCAAAATTAACTTTAAAGAAGGATTATGTTCTCACCCGATACAAGCAATTCTGCCTACATTGAGTAGGCCTACTTTTAATATCTCAGGAAACCACCTTTTAAAGGGTTGAAAATACCAAACTCAAAACTATGAAGCTATAGGGGTTGTGATATGTCACAAACTTCAACATTTAGGGTTTCTTGAACAGGTTGGAGTAAAAGAAAAGTCCCTTAAAATCAGTTTAAATAGAACAACAACAACAACTAAGCCTTTTCCCATACTAGACGGGGTCGACTACATAGATTCTTTGTTTTCATAGAGCCCTATCATGTGCCATGTTAGCAGTTAACTCAACATAAGTTAGTGTAGATAAGAATTTAATCCCAATCCACTTTGGAAGGTACTGGCTCATAAGGGAGCACGTGGATGATCTCCATTTTGGTCAAAGATGAGCCTTCTGCAGCCCTAGGTTAGGTGCAATGCAGCTCGCCCCTTGCTTGGCTCGATTTGGTGTGGTCTTGCTTGTGGCTCATGACTAGGTACAACCCGCCACTTGGTGCATTAGTAGGCCCTTGACTTAGCCACTCAACCCTTGTTTTTGCCTTGACTTTGACCTTTCTTAGCTTGATCTAGCCCGTGAATTGGTCATCTTGGTTTTTGACTTACTTTGGTCAAGCTCACACCTTAATCCATGGCATTTCTTGATCGGGTGTACTATTGGCTCTCTTTGGGGTTGATTTAGACTTCTTTAATATGGTCCTTTTACTTGATCACCTAACCCCCTTGCTTGGTTCAGCTAGGGTCTTGGTGCGGCCTATGATTTGATCACTTGGTCTCTTTGGTGCCACTTTTGACTCGAATGTACCCTTTGGCTTGATTGAATTTGAATTTGACTTGGCTTCTTGGCATGGCCCTTTCTTGGCTTGAGTTCGTAGATCATGAAATTTGAATAGTGTCTAAACTTGAACTTGGCCCTTGAATTTGAATTTGAATTTGACTTGGGCTTCTTGGCGTGGCCCTTTCTTGGCTTGAGTTCGTAGATCATGAAATTTGGATAGTGTCTAAACTTGAACTTGTCCCTTGAATTTGAATTTGACTTGGCCTTCTTGGCGTGGCCCTTTCTTGGTATGGGCTTACCAAAAGTTTAGACATTACTTCCTAGATCATGAAATTTAGATAGTGTCTAAACTTGACCCTATCAAGCACCTCTTTGAAAAACCTATCCTAATGAGTAGGCTAGGTAAATGGCAGCTCCTCATAATGGAGTATGATCTAAAATTCTATCACCAAAGCTCCATTAAGGGACAAACCCTAGCAAATCATGTGGTTGAGTTACCCCTTGAAGATACATATCCCATACTTGATGAAATGCCCAATGAAGGCATCTTTGCAAACGAATTACAAAACCATGTTTTATCAAATTGTTGTAATGAAGATCAAGTATGAAAAATATACTTTGATGGGGCAAAGAATCAACAAGGGATAAGCGTGGGAGTCATCCTCATATCCCCTGAGAAGGGAGAAATACCAATTACATTCCGACTAGATTTTTCATGTTCAAATAATATGGATGAATATGAGGTACTCATACAAGGCCTAAAAGTTTTGAAAAATCTAGGGGCATTATGTATTGAAGTCTTTGAAGATTCTATGCTTATTATAAACCAAGTTTCAAAAATTTGGCAAGTCAAAAATGAAAAACTCATTCCATACCATGAATTGGCCACCTAGTTGGTCGATTCTTTCAAATCATGCACACTCACTCACATAGGTAGAGAGGACAAGACCATAGCCGATACCCTCTCCTCTTTAGGATCATCTCTAAGGATCGACCCTACCATGGGCATTCGATCCCTAGAGATCCTATATTTGCCCACTCCATCCACCCATGATTTAGAGATTCGTCAAAATGACCAAAATCTAATGGAAAAACCTTGGTTTCAATACATTAAAAACTTTTTAAAAAATAGAGGATTTCTCAAATTTGCTTTCTTTAAAGATAAAGCTTTTATTCAAAAGATTTCAACCCGATATGTGATTTTGGGAGGAGTTCTTTATAAAAAGAGCTTTACCGGCATCTTGTTGAGATGTGTCGATCATAATGAGGCTAGGATCATTATGCATGAGTTCCACGATGGGGAATGTGGGAGTCATGTCAATGAAAATATGATGGCCATGAAAATACTTAGAGCAGGTTATTTTTGGTCCACTTTGAAGCAAGATTGTCATGATCATGTTAGAAAGTGTCATCAATGTCAAGTGCATGGAAATGCCATTCATATTCCATCATCCACATTGCCATCGTGAGTCCATGGCCCTTCACCATGTGGGCATTTGACATCATACGATCAATCTCACCAACTGCATCAAATGAACATAGGTTTATCTTAGGAGCCACCAAATATTTTTTTAAATGAGTTGAAGCTACCTCCTTGGCTAATGTCCAAGGACAACATGTAGTGGCATTTATTAAGAAAAATATCTTGGCTCGATTCGGAGTTCCAAGAGATCTACTATCGAATAATGGCACCCCATTCAAAAATGAGAAGATGGAGAAGTTATGTAATACCTATGGCATTACTCAATACTTCTCATCGCCCTACTACCCCAATGCAACAGCCAAGCCGAAGCCACAAACAAAACTCTCATAAGCGTCATTAAGAAAACTTTAGAGAAGGGTAGGACATGGCATGAGAAATTAGATGAAGCCTTATGGGCTTATAGGACTTCCATCCATACACCCACAAATACCACACCATTTGAGTTGGTCTATGGTACAAATGACATACTTTTCATTCATACGAAATTGCATTTATTTCATACATTTCTTGTACTTGATTTACCCATAGAAACCCTACAACAAGCTAGGATGGTTGAGCTTGATTTACTTGATAAAAAGAGGCTCCTTGCCATGGATCATGCACATGCAAACCGGCAAAGAATAGCCCGACATTATGAAAAACATATGAAGGCCCATCACTTCAAAGTGGGAGACCTTGTCTTCAAAATCATCCACCATCGTGGCCCAAATCCACTTGGTAAGTGGCTGCCCAAGTGGGATGGTCCCTATGTTGTAAGAGAGACAACCACAAATAATGCATATTGGTTGATTGATATTAAGGAAAGAAATTTAGTATACCCTAAATGCCCAATACTTGAAAAAATATTACGTATAGGGTCTATGTTAAATTCTTTTGAAAATATTTTAAAATGAGTCTCCTTTGAACTTCTTAAAAGAATGATCAAAATGGATTATAGGACCCTAAATGAAGGAATTGGTGCTTTATGAAAAGTGGAGTTTTCAAAATCATTTCGTAACATTTCAAAAATCTTGGGCTTACAAAATGAGGCCTAGTTCAAAATAGCAAAATATTTTCAAATGGTAGATGCTATTAGGAAATAGATGTTCTTGGTTGAATTGAGTATCCAAAGGGATGAGTTTTCCCCCACTTTGTTTCTCTCCAAAAAGAAAATTTAGCAAAATCAAAAGAAAAAAGAAAGAAAACAAAAACCTCCAATATAGAGGTCTTCCAAAAAGAAAAGAGAAAACAAAACCTCCAAAATAGAGGTCTTCCTTTGAAAGAAAAGTCAAAGCTCGAAAAAAGAGTAATTTTCCAATTTCTTTGCCTTAAACCATGGGACGCTTTAGAAGGAGCCGTTGTAACTCTTTCCTAAATCCCCTACAACTTATCCCAATGGAGAAAGGTTTTCCATCAAAATCCCATATTAGGAATAGGATCTACTTATTTGGATTTCATTTTGTTTGAGAATTGGACTTTGTTGTGTGGAAAATTAAATTTTGAAATGTTAGTCAAAATTTTCTATAAAACCTCTGCTAAGTAGTAGGTATTAAAACCCGAGTTAGGAGAAATGTAAGAAATTAGATGTCCCTTTGATAGAAACTAAAAGGGAGTTCCCGTTTGAAAAGAAATTTTGAGAACCCGAAACATCAAAAGAAACAATATGGGATTATCTCACTTAGGGCAGTCTGCCTTTATAGGCTTCTCCTCAAGCTCATACATCTCAAGAATGAGTCTCTAAATACACACTACACTCTTTTTACATCACACACCATGCATGCATACATCCATCAAAAGGTCCGTCACGCATGATCATCTTAACACTACGGCTTTGTTGAATCAAGTCCCCTTTTAGCTAAGATCTCCTCCTTCATGAAAATTTGAGAAAAGGATATTGTGAAACGAAGGAAAGATCCATACTCTCAAGTCAAATTTTGAGAAGAAAAACCGCAAAGGGTGTGTTTCTTCTGTGCCATTATCCAAATAAATTTAGAATAATGCCAAAGAGGAGCATCTGTAAACACCCCAAAATGTTTTGCAAAAACATATTCAAACATGTTTCAAAACAGTAGGCTATTTTAAAAAATTCATGATTTAAATACAGCCCACGAATTTAATAAAATATCAAAAACAAACATTTTAAAATTTAAAGTTTTAAGTTTCAAAATCAAGTTTTAAAACATAAACAAAGATAAGATTGGGATTGGTTCAAAAGAGGATAAGGATGGAGCCTGCCGAAGATCCCGGAAGAAGGCACAATTTCAGGGCCAAGAACGGAATCAAATCCTAATCTGATCTTGAAGTGGCAACAAGAGGGCAAGGACCGAGCTCATTCACCAAATGTGGACTAAGATAAATGACCTAGTCTTGAAAAGGGCTAAAGAAGTTGAAAACAAAATGTGCTAGGCCAAATCAAAAGCCTAGGGTCAAAGGCAAAAGACTCAATTTATAATCAAGTTGAACAAGTCGATGTATGGATTGAAATGAAGACATGAACCAAGCCAAGACTCCATCAAATATGGTACAAGGTTGTCTCAAGTTGAACCTAGTCGGGTCACATCCATTTACATCTAGTAGGCTGCACAAAATCAAGTCTAGTCGATCATACTCAAAGCCACTTGACCGCATCATGCTAGATCGAGCCACTTGACCGTACCAAGGCTAGACCGAGCCACTTAGCCGACCTAACCACATGGGGTTGGTCTAGCATCGACCAAAGGGGACCATCAAGAAGGCCCACATGATTGCCTTGGGTCCAGCCAAGGATTGGATCAAGAGGGAGACTCCAAAGACCCACCCAATCCAAACTATGAAGGCTCTAGGCCTTCCCCTCTTGAGACCTATAAAAAGGAACCTTGAGAGTTGATTTCCAACATTGAAGAAAGAGTAGAGAGAGCCTAAGAGAGAGAGTGAGAGTTGTAGCAAGAGAGAGAGGAAGAGAGGGAAAGAAAGAGAGAAAGGAAGAGAAAGGAGAGAAGGAATGAGTCGATCCCTTCCTACTTCACCCACATCCGGCGCCCACTAAGGTCTGATTGCAAGGTTTTATTCTCATCCTTTACTTACTTCAATCTCTCCTTATTCTTATTCAATTAAAAGGGATTGTATTAATGGAGCATTTGTCTCCACCCGTGATGTAATAGCGTAGTAATACTGTCCATTTCATTCATTTACATTCACGTCTATTACATGTTTGATTTCAAGTTTCTCCTATCTTTGTATATGATATATCATCTTATATCTTCTAATCCTATCTATGCTTAAGCTATAAATATATTTCAATTCATTTTTCTTCAGTCATTTACTTTAAATTTGTTGTGATTAGTCTCTTAATTTCGGACGAATGCATTCACGTATGTTTTAAACACAGAAATCCATTTTCAGCATCCTGTATACGCCTAATGTTTTATTTTTTTATTTCTGTCTCTATGCTCCAAATGATCTAAAATTCGGTATACCCAATCCTCACATATAACCCACATATGATAAAATTTTCAAGAATTTTAGGGTAGTGCATCCACATAATTAAAATCGGGGAAGATCAAGAAAATCCATAGTCAAATATGTCAAACTTGTATTTCTTGGAGTAGAGCTTAGGTAATCATCCCATAACTCTGTTTGTAATGAACCAATTTCAGTGAAACTTATCTCATTGAAAATCTGACATCCACAGCTTTCCAACAATACTAGGTTCATAAAAGATCAGAACTTTGTGCACCGAGATACAAATGTTTCTTTAAACTTGTATATTTCTATAATATATCAGTTTCGAGTGCTTGAGAAGAGGTACATTCTTGATTTAATTTTGTACAATTACAGTACAAAAAAATAGAATAAAAATAGTTTCAGAATCTCCATATTCGTGTTTTCTCACTATAAAATTTTCATAAATTTTGAGATTTTAAAACTATTCAGAAAAATCTGAAAACAAGTTCTAAAAATAGAACCAATTTCTTTTTTTCAGAACTTTGAAAATTTTCCTTTCATAGGCTAAGTGCACGTTTTTGGTTGATTCAAGTTAATTCGAAAGTGAATTTTGAAAACACATCTTATTCAAATCAATCTTCAAAGCGTCTAGACTGACCCTTGAGCACTGGTTCAAGAAGGCCTAAGATGAAAAGATCTCACTTCCCCGCAATCGCTACACGAAATGAGAAAATCAATCTTTGCTAGTTTAAGCAAACTAACTAGCACGCTCGCACAATCAACGTAGATTGAAAACTTATTTGAAGTCTCTACATAGACTTCGGAGTAAAATTTCACATCTACAATTATGAATGTCTCGCTTGTTTTTGTATATGGGTATAAGTGTACTCGCTCTTCATTCCTCGAAATCTTTTGATTTTTCATATTTCATTAAATAGACTTGTGAGCCAAGCGATTCTTGTCTTTCTTAGGATTTAACAAACTTCTATAAGAATATTATTCGGTCCTAAAAATTTACCATCCTTCATATATTTAGAGCCTCTTTAAATTCATTCTTTTAAATATATCAATAGAAATTATAGTTTATATACTTTTCTAATTTGGCTAACTCTCCAAAGCTAATTCTAACATCTTTATTATCATTAAAAAGCTTATAAAAATAGTTTTTTCATTTATTTTTATATCATCATTTGTCACTAGAATTTTTTCTTCCTTGTTTTTAATGCATCTAACAAAATTAAGATCCTTACTTTTTTTATCTCTAGCCCTAGCTATCCTAAAAATATCTCACTCTCTTTTGAGTTGAGTTTTTTATATAAATCCTCTCAAATTTTAGTTTTTACTTTACTGATTGCCTTTTTCACTTCTTTCTTTGCTTTCTTATAAGTCTCTAAAGTTTCACTAGTCTTCTTAGCATAATGTAATTTGTAAGATGCCCTCTTTGCCTTGATTTTATTTTGCACTTTACTTCACTACTAAGCTTCTTTTTGTGCTTGTACACCTCCCTTAGATTCACCTAACACATCTTTCGCCACTTTCCTAATATGTATAGTCATATTGTTCCACATATCACAAGGTGTACCAACATAATTCCAAGCATCTCCTTGAAGGACTTTTTGTTTAAATATACCTTCTCTCACTTTTAAAATTCTATCATTTATTCCAAATAGCTCGATGTACTCTTTTCTTCTTTGTCCACTTTTTCACCTCTAAATCCATAACTAAAAGTCGATGTTGGGTGGTTAAACTTTCTCCTAGAATTACCTTGTAATCTTTACAACATGATCTATCTTTTTCCTACAAACAAATAATCAATTTATGTTTGTGATAAGCCACTCTTATAAGTAATTAAATGTTCTATCTCGTTTTTTTGAAGTTTGTATTGACTATAGAGAGATCAAATGCCATAGCAAAATTTAAAATCTCCCTACCTTTCTCATTTATATCCCCAAAACCAATGTTTCCATAAATACATTGATATCCTAATACCTCTTTACAGACATTTCCATTTAAGTCTCCTCCTAAATAAATCATCTCCCTTTGTGGAATTCTTTAAATCACCTTATCTAACTCCTCCCAAAAAGCCATCTTTATACTATCTTCTAGTCCTACTTGGAGGGTGTAAGTTCAAACTATATTCAAAATCTCTACTCATTAAACTAATTTCAACATCATGATTCAGTTACTATATCATTGTATGACTACTACACTATCTTTTAAATATTTATTTATGATAATACCAACTCCGTTTTGAAACTTTTACTTTCCTTAGTACCATAATTTAAAACCTCTATTCTCAATCTCCTTTGCCTTTTCACCAAACCCACTTTGTATCTTGTAAACATAGAATATAAGTTTTTCTCTGAATCATAGTATCTACCACCTCCATTAACTTATTGGATAATGTTTTGATATTTCAAAAACCAATATGAATATTATTATCTAGGACTAGCTTCCTTACCCCTCTTATCTGTCCATACTGAAAATACAAATACCCTCTGCAATTTATTCACTACATTAAGGCAACAATGTAGTAGGACTAACTTCTTTACCCACACCCGTCCACGATGTAGGAACCCTCTCTGCAATTGATTAACTATATTCGGGTGAAAATGTAGAGGCCCTTACTTTCTTTTCACTACATTTGAGCTCTGTAGTGCGTTGCTAAGAGAGGACGCCTTAACGCAATTCTCATAATTTGTATAATCTATAGTATAAAAATCCGACAAAATTTTACGCTAGCTATCGGAAGCCTAATGCAATCCTTCTCCTTTATCCAAGCTTGAGACCGGCCATACAAAGGGTGATTCTTTATATGGGCAGAGTTTTAAAATTAGTTTAAATACTTAAAAGAATAAGTGGTTGGTTATGAGAGACCATGCACTGGCTGGTAGAGACTTGCTGCCAGTTGTCCAAGGCCCTATTCTTCTCTTCTCTTTGCACTGATTGTCTTTCTATGCTTTTCTCATGTTACCCCCTTTTTCCTTAAGGATGGGTACGCCATTGAATTTCATCTAATTGGTGTTGCTGAATCCTTGGAGCCATTAAAATCTTCGTTAAAGCATAACCCCAAGTTACACACATTTTTCAAAATTCCAAGTTTCACGTTTCTCCGCTGCACACTTTTGCCTAACTGACGAAAGTTCTATATCTCAGCTTAACTTTCAGTTTTGGACTTTGCTTTTGTCTCTGCTGATTTCATGTCATTTCTTCTTTGAGAATGCTGCCAGACATGCTAATTTTCAAGCGGCTAGCGAGGAGCATAAAAAGGGCGAGGAAACGGAACTCTTGAAAGTGCACAAGGTATACTGTATTTCTCCTTGATAACATTTTCCAGTTCCCTTCTTATTTCTTTAATAGCTTTTGACGTGATTATTTGATGGGCAGAGAGAAAAAGAGGAAGCATATATCTCTGAGATGCAGAAAAAACTGGAGGATAAACAAAATTTGGAGTTGAAAATAGAAATGGTAAAAGGAAAAATACAAATGCTGGAGCGTATGGAAGGTGATGATGTAAGAGGCAAAATGGAGGCTATGTTGAAAGATCTTGAGGAGAAAGAAAATTATTTGAAAGATATGGAGGATCTCTACAATACCTTCTTAAAGAAGGAACGGCTAGCAAATGATGAACTAGTGGATGCTCGCAATGCAGCAGTAGCTGTATGCATTTAGTTGTTCTCTTTGCGTTTTGCTATCCCTTTTTAGATTTTGGTTTTCTTGAATATTTTTTTGTGGGGATCCTCTAGTGTTGATGTTTTCAATTAAACTTTGAATGGTTGGGTAGAAATACTATTGATCATTGCATTTACTGAATTAACTTGGAATTTTTATTTAGGGTTTTAACTCCGCCTATGTAAGGATCACCCTTGCATGATCGGTCCCAAACTCGGATAAATGAGAAGGGTTGCGTTAGGCTTTCAACAGCCAGCGTAAAACTTTGTCAAACTTATTTATCATGAATTCTACAAATTATGATAAGGCTATGTAGAAACAAAGAATTCATGTAGACGTGGGAAAAGGCTTACATATTGTTATTTTTCTATTTAGGGTTTTGAAGATTTGTTTGGTAATGGGGCTGATATTGGCATTAAAAGAATGGGTGAGCTTCACAGTGAAGGATTTGAAGAATAGTACAAGAAAAGAGATCCAAAAGCATACGAGTCGGGCGCTATTCAAATTGCTCTTTCAGAGTGGGAAGATCATTTAAGAGATTCGAGTTGGTATCCTCTCAAAGTTATCCAATATGGAGACAAGATTAGCGTATGAACCCAAAATCCAACCCCTTTTTGATCTTTTCTGCTTTTGTAACTCATTAGTTCTATTGTTCAGATATGCACATGTGCTTATTGTTTGGCAATATTTCTGCTTGAATCAAAACTTTTTCGCGATTCTTCTCTATTTGCACTATTAATTTGAGATTGCATGTTATCATTTGTCAAAATCGTTTAGTTCCATCAGTGATTGGATTGTTATTTTTGGTCATGTTCTCTTTGACATCTTTTTGTTGCAGTATTATGATTTCGCACGTACTTAAGAAAAATGAGTTTGATATGATTATTTCTTGTTTAGGAGATTATAGATGAGAAGGATGAGAAATTAAAAGGGTTGAAAGCTGATTGGGGAGAAGGAGCATTTGATGCCGTGGTTTGTGCTTTGAAGGAGATAAATGAGTATAAACAGAGTGGTAGATATCCAGTTAAGGTACTTTGGAATTTCGAAGAAGGCAGATCCGCAAGCCTAGAGGAGGCAATCCAGCACCTCGTGAAGAGCTGCACGAAGAACAAAAACTAGGGATGACTGCTGATACTTGTATATATTTCCTACCTTCATATCAATTTTGTGTAGCTCACTAAATTCACCTCACCAAATGAGATGCATTTTTGCGATAGCATGTAAATTTTGCACAAGTTGCAAAACGTGCTGAAATATCAACCTTTTGGTGGCTAGTTTATGAATCTATCGTGCTTCTTAGACGATGGCATGTAAACTTTGCACTTGTTGTGTCGGATAGATGGTTGAGTTAAGTAGTGTTTCAAAAGCAAAGTCATTTCGAGCTTTCTTAGACGAGACATAGGGCGTCTCCTCCTTCATCTTCTCTTGGCTTTGGTTTGGGGATGCATTGCTGCTTGTGTAAGCTTGATGGACACGCATCTGATCAGTAAAGTGGGAACGCCATTGATTTTGAGTTCGACCCATGTGACTATTTCATTTAATATCTTTTTTGGTATGACTAAATTTGATCTCAATATTTGGGAAATTCAACATTCAAGGAAATACAAGCCGCTAAAAAAAAAAAAAATTCTAATGAAGTTACTGTTAACAAAAACCCATTTTAGATACCCGTCTTACTGGTTGAGCAACCGCTGATAATCCGAAATAATAATAGTTCTAGTTCTAGTTCTAGTGCCTAGGATCTAAATACAGATTAACCTAATTTGCTGCAACCCACTCTCGGATACCAATTCTAGTTCTAGACCCAGATGGAACTTTTGTACATGGTCGGAATGATGCAGTCAGATGGGATTCCAGTATTTGCTCATTGAGATCTGCTGGCTCAAACTTTAGAATTGAATCTGACAATTTTATTGTCGAGCCGACAATCACCTTTTTTGTTTTGTAAATAATGTGATCAGATTGAGTTTATTTACCAGATTCCAATTCAAATCTGGACTTGGATGCAATACAAAATTAGGGATGGCAATGGGGCGGGATTCCTGCACTACAAAACTAATGCCAATAACCTATTTTGCGCTGCCTCACAGGTTCCAGGATTCACTACCCCCACCAGCCCCACTGTGGGCCTACTAAAACCTGTCCGACCCAATTCAACCCGCATTTATTGTAACAAATGTTTTTTGGTGCTTTTAAAATATGACCTTTTAATTACGTAAACTTGTTTCCTTGCTCAAAAATCCCAAGTGTGATGTTAATGCCATCCACCTCTCTCTTATTTATGTGTTGCGATGTTTACGTTAAAGAATTTTGAGAGGGGAGGTTTGAGACTTTATAGAGGTGGATGGCATTTCCATTTGATTTGGACTTTTTGACCAAGGCCTAAGATCGTTCATTTGGGCAAACATATATTAAATCTTGTTAGATTTGTTATTTCTTCATATATATAATCCCATGCAAAAGGGTCATTTCAACTCGACCCAGTGCAGGGCGGGTTCTCAACTTTAAGAATCCGACTCATGTCTGATCAAGTTGGGTAGAGCTATCGAAAATTCTAGGGATGATAATATAAGACATGATACAAAAACCCAGTATGACCTCAAACAAAATTGACGTGACTGAACTTGCTGACCCAAAGAAACAATTAGCTGAACACTTACAGTAGAGTCGGGATCTATGAAGCACGAAAACCACTCTTAGGGAACATTTCCCGTTTCCATAATTATTTGGAGACCCGAAACTCAAAGAAAACATCACGGAAACGTTTTCATGGAGTTTTCCGTCTGGAAATGTTTATTTGGAGTTTCCCGTTTTTAAGAAATGTTCTCGCTTTGAAAATGAAATAAAAAGAAAGTCCAACCGTCAAATACTCTCTCTCTTTCAATCAAAAACCCTACGGCCACTGCTACACCTTTAGCGTAGTCTTTGTTAGCCGGAGAATCAAACCTTTTGACTCTTTCCCTCTTTCTCTCGTTTTCAGTCAAAAACCCCATTGCCACTATTACTTTTCTGGAGAATCGACACTGGGGGAAACTCCCTGCAGTGATGCTTAAAAATATATAGTTTTTTTATATTTAACAGTTTAATGGTAAAATGCTTTTGTTTTCTATTTTTTTATATATAACCATTTCCCGGTTCTTTAAGATTTGGAAATTTGTCGTTTTCCATGTCCCGTTTCTGTTTTTTTATCACCGTCAATGATGCTTACCCGCTCCTTGCGTGTCTGGCATCTTTGATGGGTTGAGCATATATATATATATATAAACCTCATTATTGTGTGAGAGAAACGCGTTTCACATTGCATTGCATTTGTGTTCCAAGGAATAAAGAAAAAAGCACCACAAAGAGCAATTGGTCATCTCTTAAGGGATCGACTTACAAGTTGAAAGTCATGAAACTTGTACATGGGTCGTGCATGTACAAAATAATTAATAAACAAAAATCAGGTTGTGTTTGGGCCAAAATGATATGCTGCGAAAATGAAGTGAGACGATATAAACTTAATCCCCAAAACATAAAATAAAATTACTGCCTCGAGCAAACTATTAGTGATTTTGAGATGTTTCACTTAACAAATTCTGCTAGTCGTGTTCGGACATAAATCTGACACCATGGACACTATAACCCGGTTATTATGCAATGGGATGAATGATCGAGGATGGAGATTGTTGTTGGGAATGACTCGATCTAAAATAATAACAATGATCTCGTTGGATACTTCGGTGAAGTATGGGGCATATACCATCGAGAGTAGCAAGGTTGACAGTTTGGATCTTGATGGGTGCATACCCTACTCAAAATACCAAAGACAATGTGGAATAGGCCTTGAGAAAAAAGTGAATTCTTTATTGAAGAAATTGGGACTAATACAAAGAGAACTAATACAAGAAAGTCCTAAGAGGCTACCACCTTAGCTAGAACTACGAGTTGAACCGATGAGCTCCATAGTACCACGCCTAAATTACAAGCTAGAAACCGACCTCGGTGCTAGCAGTTGCACTTCAGAAGCCTCGACAAAGTATAAACTTTCATATTGTTCACTCTGTCAACTTCCAATCGACTTGTCAGCAACAAAGCAAGGTTATCTATATTGCCTAGCAATAAGATGTTGGGGATTGAAGAATACCTTGCAAGTCTGAAGGATGCTGATGCTCGCCTGATCTCTCTACCTCTTAGTTTCTACAGAGATGTGAATCACGCAGCAGTGAAGGGGATGAACACGAGGTTTCCTCACAGAGGCTTGCTTAGACAAAGTCTATCTCTATATTTTTTTCGGTATTTTCTCTTTGTATATCTCTACATCATCTTTGTATGTGCCTGCCTTTTTATAGGCAGGCGCTCCCCCATTGTCTGGGCTTATCCACCTATGGCGTCCCTCGTCTGGGAGCTTTAACGGGCTGCCGTTACTGGAAAATCCGGTAACGACTGTCCGTTACATGATTTTAGCCTGATCCTCAGGTAACGGCTGGATGGTCAATCTAGCCGTTACTCGAGCTGAGAATGGCCACCATTTTGTAACATCTTTCACTTGGCCATTCGAGCCAAGTGTATCGACATACTGGTTTTCCTCCCACTTTTCAGGGGTTTTCCCTAGTTATGTCGATTCCTAATTACTATTGTAATCAGAACCTATTGTGTGGTTATTTTCCTACACAACAAATCATCCGTTGTATGGTTATTTACCTATACAACAATTGTATATTTGTTGTATGGTTGTTTGCCTATACAACAAATCAAACATATCTCAAACCCATGTTTCTAACCTGTTTTGAGAAGAGTTCTTCCGTTATGCCTTTTGTTAAAGGGTTTGCCAACATGTCTACCATTGGCATGTATGAGATGGATATTTCTTTTCTCATAACCATATCATGAACATAGTGGTATTTTACCATTATATGCTTGCTTTTCGAGCAATCCGCTCCACTCTTAATGAGAGTAATTGTTGCATTGTTATCGTAATAGATAACCACAAGCTCGTCTGTTATCTCCAACTTCAAATCTCGTATGAAGCGGCTTATCCAAACAGCACTTGTTGCAGCCATACAGCAAGCAACATACTCAGCTTCTTGTGTATGCAACGCTACACAACCCTGTTTCTTACATGCCCAAGAAACTGCACCACCTCCAAATAAAAATATTTGTCTTGAGGTAGATTTGTTGTCATCTTTGCTCCCAGCAAAGTCAGCATCTGAGTATCCTACCACTTTCAGTTCATTTGCTTAAAAACATAGTTTCAAGTCTCTTGTTCCTTTCAGATATCTTAGAATCCTTTTCATAGCTACCCAATGCTGCCAACCAGGATTACTTTGATATCTACTAACAAGACCAACAGCAAAGTTGATATCAGGCCTTGTACACAACATAGCATATATCAAGCTGCCAACAGCTTGTGCATAAGGAACATTAGGCTTATCGTCTCCTTTACCGGGACAATTAGCCTTACTCAATTTCATCCCTTTTGATACAGGTGTATCTGCAGACTTGCATTCACCCATTTTGAACTTCTTGAGGATATAGTTTATATATCTCTCCTAACTCAGGCATAAGAGTCTAGATTCTCTATTTCGAGAGATCTTTATACCTAGGATATAGGATGCTTCCCCCATATCCTTCATTTCGAACTTGGAGTTCAACCATGACTTGGTTTTGACAATCATTTCATTGTCGTTTCCGGTCAACAATATGTCATCTACGTATAATGATAAGATGACAAAGTGGCTCCCACTATTCCAGACATAAACACAATGATCAAGTTTGTTAGCCACAAACCCAAGTTCTGTAATGGCATTTTGAAAGGTCAAATACCATTGGCGAGGTGACTGTTTCAAGGCATATAGGGACTTCCTCAACCTATATACTTTATCTTCTTCGCCTTCAACCACAAATCCTTCGGGTTGTTGTATGTATATGATTTCTTCTAAATCACCATTTAGAAAGGTTGTTTTTACATCTGACTGATGTAAATCCAAATCATAGTATGCAGATATTACCAAGATTATCCGTATGGATGCAAATTTTGCAACTAGAAAATATGTCTCAACATAATCTATCCCTTCTTTTTGCGAAAAACTCTTTGTAACCAACCTCGCTTTAAACTTGTCGATTGTACCATCAACCTTGTATTTCTTTTTCAGAACCCATTTATAGCCTATAACTTTTCTTTCTTTTGGTAAATCAGCCAATTCCCAGACTTGGTTTTTCTCAATAGATTCAATTTCCTCATCCATGGCTTTCTCCCAGTTTGTTGCTTCCGATGAGTTCATTGCTTGCTGATAAGTCAAGTTATCAGTCAACTCATCTAAATCTACCAAATTACACACTTCCTGTGCAAGATAAGTGTGATAATCCTTTAAGTAGGACGGAATGGCTCTTGGCATCTTATGTCCACTTAAGGTATCGGTAGTTCCAAGAAGATCTTCTATTGGCTCAAAAGATGATTGGTCTAAATCTACCAAATCATCAACACATTCCTCATTGTTTTTCAGGATGTCATTCTTAGAATCTTCTAAGAATTCAACATCTCTCCTTTCAATGAGTCAGTGGTCCTTATGATAAAACCGATATTCTTTTGAACCTTTTGGATATCCAATAAATATACACCTCAAGGACTTACTGTCTAGTTTATCTCTAGACTGATGAAGGATCTTAATATGTGCAACTGATCTCCACCTCCTGAGATGACCTAGGTTGGGTTTTCTTCCAAACTACATCTTATATGGTTTAGTGAATACAACTTTACATGGTACTCTGTTGAGTACGTAAAGGATTGTACTTACTGCTTCTCCCCAAAATACCCTTGGTAGAGAGGCATCAATCAACATAGACCTTGTCATGTTCAGCAAGGTTCTATTATATCTTTCAGCTACACCATTTTGCTGAGGTGTCCTGGGCATTGAGTTTTGTTTAGCAATACCAAAGTCTTTGCAAAATTCCAAGAATTCTGTCGAGGTATACTCACCTCCTCTGTCTGATCTCAAGACTTTGATCGAATGCCCTAATTGATTTTCTACTTCTTGCTTATATTCTTTGAAAGCATCAAGTGCCTCTGATTTATGTGTCAAAAGATATATATACATATATCTAGAGTAATCATCGATAAAAGTTATAAAGTAACCCTTTCCTCGATGTATCTTTACTCTGAAAGGTCCACATAAATTTGTGTGAATAATTTTTAACAGGGTTGTTGCCCTTGTTATTTCTTTGGGAAAGACTTTCCTTGTTATTTTCCCTTGTATGCAAGCTTCAAACTTGTTGAAAGTCTTTTCCTCAAATCCGGGCAATAAGTCAAAGTTGGATAATTTTCTCAACTTTTCTACACTTATATGCCCTAAGCGTTTATGCCACATATTCACATCATCAGCAAAGGCACTCTCAATATAAACAGAAGATTGATGATTTTCATTATCAGATAACTTGAACAATCTATGTTCTACATTAAATTCTCCTGATAACAAGATTCTCTCATGTTTGCCCACAATCACCTTGTTAGGTATAAACCTAACTTCAAAACCTTTATTAACCAAGGCAGGGACTGAGAACAGATTGCGCCTTATTGATGGCACAATTAACACATCGGTCAATACAATTGGTTTGCCTTGTACAAATATCCTAAAGGATCTAATACCCAGAACATCTGAGAAAGTGTTGTTTCCCATATATACACGATGTTTTTCGGGTTGGTATTCCTTTAGGTCAATTGCCCCTTTCTTGGTCTTTGAGATATATCTTAAAGCTCCCGAGTCTATCCACCAACTTGTAATTGGACGGTCCAAGTATAGACACTCTAAAATTACGCAAATTATATCCTGCTTCTCCGACTGTCCGCACTGTGGGTTGTTTCCTCCACCTTTCTTGTTGCGGCAGTCTCTCTTCTAGTGTCCCATCTTTTCACAGTTGAAACACTTAATTCGGGAAGCGGTTTATTGTGATTTCTTAAAACTTTGATTGCCTTTCTTGTTATTCTTGCCAAACCTCTTATTTGGTTTCTTTTTCTAGCTGGATTTAGAGCTAGACGCTAATTCATCCTGGACCACTAGCAACTTCTCCTTTTTGTTATTGAGCATATGTTCTTGCTCAATTGCTAGTTTTAGGGGTAACTCAGAAATGTTGATTTTAGGCCTTAATCTTAAGGCAGTGGTGACCATATTCCATGATGGAGGTAGACTGTTCAGTATGGTTGATATCTATCGGTTTGGGGATGACTGATTTTGCTATGGCTAGGTCTCTAGCCATCACTAGCATGTGATTTACATGCTCTACTATATTTTCTTCTTCTTTCATTCTAAAGGAGTTATATTTCTATAGTAGCAACTGCACATGTAATTTTGCAGTTGTATCATACTTAGTTGTTAGTGAGTCAAACAGCTCTTTGGCAGTCTCATATTCTTCCAAAACCCTAATCAAGTCATCCTCTATGTATGTTAACATGATCGTCCTTGCTATAGTATCATCCTTTAGAAATATTTTATATATTTCTAACTATTGCTAGCTTACGTCTGGTGATGGAGGATGTACTGTTTCCTTTAAAACATACTCTACACCTTCTAGTATTAGAGCCAATGGGATTTTTCTCTTCCAGGTCTGGAAGTTTAGACCGTTTAGCTTTTCTGTTTTTACCAATTCGGACACACATATCCTAGAACTCATTTTTAGGTGTTTGATAAAAATATCAATCAAGCGGTCTAAAAGGAAACAGAAAACACACAAAGCAAGAGACATGTTAAAGTGATGCAGAATATCAAGGGTTTTTCTGCCTCTAAAACTCCTAAAAAGGATACCAAGGGATAAATTTATAATTTTATCTATTTGTCCTCTTTTTGTAATTTTATAAAATCACAAGGACAAACTCATAATATTACTATTTGGTATTCCTGTAAAATTAGCAATTGATCGGGGTTAAAATCGTAATTTTAACTCTCAGGGTGAATCTGTAATTTTTCTAAAAGAACAGGGGTAAACCCGTCTTTTGTGGTAGAACCGAAATTATCCAAATTGGGTTGGATAATATTATAAAATAACAGTCCCTGGTTTTCCTATAATTTTCAAAAACTGCCAAGTGGTAAAATTATCTTTTTATAGTGGTAGTCTGCGTAATATCCGAAATGGGCAAGGGCATTTTTTTCTTTTTAACACAGACTCCGAGGCAGTTTTCAAAAACCATTAGCGGTTTTAGAAAACTACTGGTTTTCCCGGATTGTTCCGAGAGAAAGAGAGAGTGAGGGAGAGTGGCGGTTGTCGGAGAACTAGTTACGGCATCTGTTGTCGGTTGTTTCGGCCTCTGGCTATTTCGGCCTTTTGCTGCTTCGGCTTTTGGTTGTTTCGGCCTTTGGCTGTTTCGGCCTCTGGCTATTTCGACCTTTGGCTGCTTTCCCTGACAACTACCGCCTGGCCACCTTTCCTGCCGACTGCCGACTGAATTTTTTTTTTTCGTTCTTTTGTTCCCTCCCTTCTCTTCCTTTCTAACTTTCTGTTTTGTAGGGAACCAGGCCTTGATACCAATGTTGGGGATTGAAGAATACCTTTCAAGTTTGAAGGATGTTGATGCTCGCCTGATCTTTATACCTCTTAGTTTCTACAGAGATGTGAATCACGCAGCAGTGAAGGGGATGGACACGAGGTTTCCTCACAGGGGCTTGCCCACACAAAGTTTATCTCTATATTTTTTTCAGTATTTTCTCTTTGTATATCTCTACATCGTCTCCGTATGTGTCTGCCTTTTCATAGGCAGGCGCTCTCCCGTTGTCTGAGCTTATCCACCTGCGGCTTCCCTCACCTTCCAGCCGTTACCTGAGGATCAGGCCACGAAAAATCCGGTAACGGCTGTCCGTTACATGATTTTGGCCTGATCCTCATGTAACGGCTGGATGGCCAGACCAGCCGTTATCCGAGCCGAGAATGGCCACCATTTTGTAACATAAGACGTGGTCATGATGGTGGTAAGAAATAAGCAGAGACCTCCAATGCTTAGGTTATCATCTAACAAAGATCCACTTGAAGCAGGAAAGGATTTTCGTGGTCTCATTCTTGACTACATGACTGAGTATTTCTTCTAAAACTTTACGTGTAAAACTGTAAATGAATAAGGTCAGCAACAAGACGAGCAGGAACACCACCATCTATAGTGTCTTCCTTGTGTTTGGTTTCGGAAGGCTGAAGGCAGGGGCTCTTCTCGTAGCTTGACGGATCTGCTGTTGAACTGCAAATAAAATCTCAATTGTAACTAGCCACATACAAACACTAAAGAAGATGCATATGGATAGAAAGTACGGTAATGTGAATTGCACTACAAAAGTCCATAAAAATATGGACTTTTTAGCTTTCTGTTGGTCCATTTCAAGGAGAAAGGTGGATGTCATTCCTTCAAAGAAAAGAATGAAGCAATAGAATAAGCATTATTATGACTGACATCAGATTCAATGAAACATGGTATCGAAATAACAATAATATCATAGGATTCTGTATCAATCCCAATCATTGGTAATATAGATGTTCACCATGAGAGCATACGGGAGTATCATGTATCTCCTTTCCTGCACTCGTGACGCTGTGCAGCAAGACGAGAAACCTTCATACACGCTATGAACCGAGCTGCTCCTAATTTCACTCGGTTCAACTCGTTGTGAGCTCGTTTATGTTCGATTGGTAATTTAGAGCTGAACATGAGCTGGTCCATTAGCTTCACAAGCTGAACAGGAATACAGTGTGTTCGGCCCATCTCAGCTTACAAACTTGTTTAGTTAAATATATATAGTTTTTATGTAAAAGTATCTAGAAAACAAAAGAAGAAATGAAAATTTCTGGTTTCATATGTCTCTTTGTTGTCCTTGTTTGTTCTTATGGTGTCTCTATTTATGGAGTAGCAAAGATGATTCTAGAACAACTTCTTTGCTTCCTAGTGTTTTTGATTAAGAGGTTTTTTGTTGCTTTAATGCTTTTATCCCCCACTTTTATTGTCTTTGTAGCTTTATTCACAAGTTTTCCCACATTATTTATGTCATTTTCTACTCTTTAGGTTCTCTTTTGGTGGCTTTCAAACCGTAACACTTTTTAGCAATAACATATTCTCCCAATGACTCGTGTCCAAATTCATTAATGTTTCCTGTAAAAAAAATCCACTACTAGATCTTAAGCATTTCCTTGAAACCATCTATTTTAGACTCTGTTAGCTAACTTATAAATGGAGACTAGTTGTCTTGATCCCTCGTTGCTTTCAACATCTTTTATTATGATGTTTAACTCTAACGTCATCATCTTCTTCAATCTACCTATGATGAATTCCTCTAATGTCTTCATTGATGCCATCCTTTCTACTTGTGCTCTCTCAAAGGAGGGCCTTAGGGAGTTTCATACAAGCTCCCTTACCTTTGACCTATGTCCAAACTTATTAGTCCTTGGCCTTTTGGGAACCAACTATATTTTGAATATTTTATTCAGGGGCAAAAATATCATCTATAGATAGATAGAGTGTAGCATCCAGGATCTTATAATGTTGCTAGCATTAGCCATCCACTTTGATGACCAATTGTTGTAATCCCTTTTGTCCTTTGGTGTTTTCCAGCAAAACCATTTTTAGTTTTCATTTAGGATGATATCTCAATGATATTGGATATATGAACCATTACTTACCTAGTGATTGATGGTATTGACCCTAGGCTCTCACTCTAATTTTTTTGGGACAAGTTCATCTATATATATATTTAAAAACATGCTTTGTCTTCAATGAGGAGAAACACACCTTCCTCTTATTGGGGTTTTGCCAATTCATGGTGTACTTCTGAGACACAAAAGTAAACAGTGAGTTCTCCTTGTATATCTCTTGTCACAAAAGTGAAGGCTCAACATCTAGCAAAGGCAAGTAAAGAAATGAAACACTGCTCTTTCCTAACAAATATAAGGTGAATCCTAAGAGGCATTTTGAGAAGAGAATAAAGGAATTATCATATTTTCATACCATAGCTTAAGAAGTGAGTACGCACAAGAGGCAAAAACGAACAAAGAGAGATATTGAGGTTGGGTAGTCACAATGAAGTAATGAATTCTACGATACAATTGAAAAATAGCATAACAAATGTAATTTCAGTAAACCCTCGTGATATGAACAATCCTTTAAATGAACCAAATAAAGGTATTGAGTGATTATCTCCATTACTTGAATCAATATAGGGACAACCAAGTTGGATATCAAGCATCCAATATGGAAGCCCATTGAACCTAGCCCTATTGTTAAGCGATATGAAGGAGTTTTAAGATTGCTCGATTGAAAGTTAGAATGTTTGAGGTACAATTAATGAGGTTGGGAGGCGACACATAAAGTAACTAGTGAGAAAAATGGAGGCCTTCAATCTTCGTTCTTGTTGGAACACTATATTAAGCAATTTTGGACAAAACTAAGATTTGAGGCAATTAGAGTGGCCGAAGCACAAGGAAAATTGATGGAGACCATTATCATGTGAGCTTATGGTTTTCACCAATAGACATTCTCTCTTGCCATCACCTGTAGATGGTTGCCTTCTCCATTATTATTAATGGGAAAACACAAGTATCTTTCTTTTAGAGAAATAGAAAATGGTTCTTTGAGGTTTATCATGCTTTGGTTTGGAAGAACCACAAGAGTGGATTCAATCAATACATGTGTGGAGGGAAGATGAAGAGAAGGTTTTTGGAAATAGAAATATAAAAACACCAACAAGTACTTTGGTTGGAAATACTTATGGTTGGCTTCATACAAAAAATAATGGGAAAATAAATTGGTTGGAATACTTTAATTGGATGTGGGAAACAAAGCTATGAGAAAATGCTTGCTTGTTTCTATGATTTGTTACAAGAGAAATGATACTTAATGACCAACATGCAATCATTGTGAAGAAGAATCTATTTTACATTGTCTAAGAGATTGCATTTATGGTGGTTGACTGTGACTAAAGTTGGACTTTAGTAGCTCGACATTCTTTTAGTCTAATATAGACAATTGGCTACTATGACATCAATGAGATGATTATATTTTTTATGCTAATTAATAGCCATTAGATGTTTAGCCAAAAGTATATTGAAGGACGTTCTATTATGGATACCAATTTAAAGAACAAGCAATGTGGATCCCTCTAGTTGATTAACAAGTGAAGCTAAATGTTGATAAATGTATCAAATGGGAGATAGGTTGTAACACCCTCACATAACTCCTCCAATATGAACAAAGGGCATGTCCATGCCATATGGCCAAGTTTTGTAGACTGTTTGATGATTTAATAATGATATAACCTAATAAAGATAAAATATAGTTAATATTTATTATTTATTTATAATCAAAGTTCAAGTACATGTGGTGATACAACTAAAACATTAAAACTATTTACAAGCTAACTAGGTATCATGCCAATGATAGTGTACTACCTTGATACTACAACCTCCACGATCCCCTTGATGCCTCTACTAACTGGATCTTTTAATATTATAAAATATAAGCACCAATAATCATGCTCATAGGTAGATGTGATCTTTCAATAGCTACATGTACATTAAGACATACATGTTTCAAATAACACATTATATAAGCAAAACTCTATACCATAATTTAAATCAATACTATTAACACAAACATGCATGTATAATCAAACATACCTCTATAATATAAGTTTAATTTCAATATCAGAACCACTATTATGTCCAGCCACAACCATGACCTCGGAGGCCTCCAATTCCTCTTCTTGTCCTGATACATGGTCTCTGATAGCTATCAAGCAGGCTAATGGGGTCTCAAACCTTGACATACTATTAAACAATGTATCAAGTCTAAGCCTCAAGTCCATCCAAACCCAAGTCCAATCAAATACTTCATTTTAGCATTTTCAACCCTTTGTTTCAAGGAAACACAGTTCAAATAGCAAAATTTTGCTAATACAGCCTTGAGGGTAAAATGATCATTTTTAAAGATTTTGTCAGAATTTGATTTTTTTATGGAGTTCGAAGCACTCTCATTCTGAGGTTCCCACAAAATTTTGGTTTGCAAATGAGCTCGCTTAAGGTATCTTTATTGAGAAAAACCTTAAAAGACCTATGACCATAGTTTTTCTTGTAAAGGAAGAAATTCTGAAAAATCTTTTGATGAATTTTGGGTATTTCAATTCATTCATAGTTGTTTATATTATATTATCATTTTTACATATCAAAAACCATATATCCCCAATCCAATATCCAAAACCATCTCCTTTTAGAGTAATGAAATCTTTCAATTCCTTATATGCTATATTCAACTCTATGTATTCCTCTATTTGTAGAGTACATCTGTTATTAGTATTAACTACTACTCTATGAGGAATGTTTTTATGTGGTGCTAACAGTTTAATAATTGTCTATGTAATTCCAGAATGTTTCATTTTATGCTCCTACATATTTGGATATACTAAGAGAGATGTATGGTCTAATGTGGCTACTATAAAATATTTACTCATGGCTAGGACAAGCTCTTTTATTCTTGTTTATGGTTCTTCTTGGTAATATGGTTCATCTAGGAGATCGAGCTTCAAGAAACAGTGAACGGTCTTATCAGTAGCTTTTGCATATTTTTTTTAATCCATGAATAGGATCAAACCTTATTCCGTTCTATTTACATGAGATTCCTCTTTCTTATTCTTAAGCAAACCCTCAAAAGGACTTAGTTGCTCCATTATTTATATTTCATCTTACTTTTTGTTTTTGAGAAATGATCAATTCTGATTTTTTTCTTCTATTGATTAATTTCTTATCGAGATGAATAGATACATGAATCTATATGTCTATGTAGAGATTGATCCTCTTCATGGGGTTCCATAAATATTGAACTCTTGGGTTTGTAACACATCAATTACTAGAAAACACAAACATGGTGGGTTGGGTTGTTCAGTTGTGGAATTTGGATATAGGTGATATACGAAAAGCCATATAATAAGGGTGAGTGGTTTGTATGGGGTGTTTTGTGCTCTCTTTAGTTGTGGATTTATGAAATCAGGTGGTTTTGATGTTTGGAGAGTTGTAGTATCGGGTTTTGGATAATTTATAGTGTTTAAAACGGTTAAAAGGAGGAGAGTGGGTGTAGGGTTCATGGTATATGGGAAACTTCTGAGGGGTTATAATTCGGGTGGGGTTATTGAGTTGTAGAGTTGGGGTTTTGGGTTAGTGTTTTTGTAGGTTTTAGAGTTGGGTTTTTGGTGTTAGTTGGGTATTTAGGAAGTTGTGTTTGAAGGAGTTGTATGGTTGTGTATCATGCGCTGGTTAGAGCACGTCATGAGGTGTATAATTGTTTAGGGGCATTTGAAGAGGGTAGGAATTTTATTGGGATTAAATGAAGGGCAATAACAATTGATCAATGGCATTATGTTAGAACTAGCATGGGATGGCTATATAGGAACACCATACTTGTTTTTTTTACTTACTACTCTCGTTGGCTTATCACACAGCTCAACATGTCTCAACCCATGTACAACATATAACATGACACTAGCTGCTAAACACAACCTATAAGTGTGCTCGTATGAATAATAAAATAGCCAATGAGTTCGCACCACTAATGCATCCATTCGAGAATCTATAACCCTCCCATCCCAACAACACAACATGTCCCGACTATCGGGCTTACAAATCATGACTCCATGGTGATTGATGTTTCACCCCACACACTGACTCATGAGTTAATACTATCATATATGACCATCCACCATATAATGATGTCCCATATTATTGTGAAGAAAGTGGATCCATATATGATAATGTTCAATACAACTAATAAAGTAGTTTTCAATACACATATTAAGCAAACCAATAAATAATAATTTTCAAAGCATTTACAAGAAAATTCATAATCATATGCACCATTTAAAATCAATCAAAAAAATCACTAGTATGTATTTAGAAAGGAAATACATCTACACCTACATGTTACTTCTATATGGATCCAAATCTCACAATACTTGTCTCTTTAAATAATCTTGGTTTAGTTTCTAAAACATGATAAAACATAACACTAATATGTTAGCATTCAATTACATATTCAATAGTTTAAAACATGTCAAAATTGGATTTCAAACGACCCAAATTGACCTAAATACTCATAGTGGATTTGTTTTGGGTCTATTAGATCTGGTTAAGAGATCCTTATCTATTACATTCAATTAAGGGGATCCTACCTCACAGTGTGTAGACCCAATTAGGACTAGAAACTATGTCCCTTTCAAAGATACCAATTTAGGGTCCAGCTTGGTATCATCGATGACCGACACAATACGGTGTGGACATGATATGATATCGCCAATCGGGCCTCTGTAGGTCGCCATTATGCATGCTTTAATATTTTCGGACCACTTTTACCCTTGTTGGCACCATCAAATGGTCGGCAACTGACAGCAAACATTCGGAAAATACAAAGAAAGAGGAAAAAAGGAGAAATGCTAGAAACTCATTTTTGTGTGATCTTGAATAAAAAAAAACTATAAAAGGTCAGTCAACATGATTTCCTTCTTAGAGCCCTCTCCTTGGGTTAAAATGCCAACAATCGTTGGTTTTCTTAACCAGAAATCTTGCAAAATAAAAGAAAATACCTCAAAAACTTTGGCCTTCTCCTTCATCACCCCCTTCCTCTTCTCTTGTGACATTCAAGAAGGTTCGGGTCAACCTATTATCACATAGGTTGTATTGGAGTTAGGGCCCTTTCTGTATCAAGTAGTAGCATATGGATCACTAGCTTTTTGTGTAAGGTAAAGGAAATGGATTACTAAAAAGACTTATTGAGAAAGAATTGAAGATTGTGTTGGAAGCATGTTATTGGAGGGTATGGGGATTGATACACATAAACCCCATTCTTATTATGATTCTAATTTTGCCCGCTATAAATTTTGAGAATTTCCATGATATCCTCAATCGTCTCAAGGTTCTCTTTCCTACTATGCGAACCATCATTCGCTACCCATTTTTTGTCTGTACTTGGCTTTCCAATATACTCTAGCTACCCATTGCTCGATCAATATCTATTTGCAACAAGGAAACTCATTGAAGTCCATCAAAAAAAGAAAGAAGAAGAAAAAAGGAGAGGAAAAAAAGAACAAAAAGAGGAATAAAAAGAAAAGAAGAATTAGGAGGCCGAATGGAAGAGGGATTCAATTATTTGTCTAGGTAAGCCATTGGTTTGGTTTAGGTTTTATCATTTTTGTTGTTTTCTTTGATGTTTGGTTGAATTCTCATCCTATTGGTTTTTCGCTTTGAGATGTGCACCAAAGGTGACTCCCATATGCAGGAGACGCACACTTAGCATAGGAGAGATGCAAATGCTACATCTCCAATATAGGGAAACACACTTAGTGCATATCTCAATCAATTCAATATGACTACTAAATATATCCATTGCCGCGAACGCGAGTGAATAATCAAGTCCACTATCCTCGTAGTTAACAAATGTTTCTTCATCTTTATCTATCAACTAGTCAAAGAATACATCATCTAGTATACTATGATCACTTTCAATCTTTTAGTCTTGGTATAATAAATATTTGATTATTCATCGTGTTCTTATAACCTATTTCACTGTAAGTACTTTTACTCAAGTTGTTTGTCATTGTGTAATATATAAAAGGATATAAATTTTGAAACATATATACACATAACATGATAAGCGCGGCTCAGGCGCACATCTCATTTGATATTGATGCAGCCCAAGTACATCTCTCCTTAGAAGAGATACGGCTTAGCCATGTCTCCCTTTTAGAAAGAGATCTGACCAACCGTGTCTCTCTCTAAGGAGGGGCACACCTAATCCGAATCTCTCCTTAGAGAGGGATACACCTATACCTTGTGAGTAAATCATTCAACCCAAAATCATGAAACATCAATGAAAATGGAAAAAAATCACAAGACAATACAAGCCTATAAAAATATAAAAATATTTCTAAGAACCAACCTTAAAAAATCTTTAAAAATTAGAAAATTGATCAAATCAATTGTCTCTTCTTTTTTCTTTTTTTGTTTCATAAACTTCTAGTGAAGTCTATAAAATAATAATCGTATACTAGTTTACTATAAAGAAAACAATAATAGCTTCAAATGAATGAAATACCAATCACTTGAGTAAAAAGATGAAAATGTCGGAATTAAGTGTGAAGGGGAGAGAGAAATTACTATAGAGGTATTTTTGTTTTTTAAATTAGGGGTATGTGAATAGTAAAAGGAGGAGTATATATAGTAATCCCAAAAATAAAATTTATATATGCACACTTTTTTACCATGATTCTAATTTTATCCATATGAAAATAAAAAAATTATCTCAATGCCTTTGATAATTTAGAACTCTCTCTATGGATTCTTACTTTAATATCAATAATTGATATGCGCATACTCTTAATATTGGTATGTGATCCATAACTTAAAACTTAATCTAATGAACGATATTAAACTATCTAGTGTCTCACAGTGCTTGAGATCTGACCAAAGAAACAAAAAAAAGGAAGAAGAAAAAGAAAGAAAAAGAGAGAAAAGGGTGGTTTAAAGAGGGTTTAAGTGTTTTGGTCATGTCTCCTTGTTGGTAGAAAACATGTCACGTTTGTATGTTGGTAGGGAATATGATTGAGCCACATCTTTTTTTGTTTGACGAGATGTTTTTAAAAATATACTTTTATGTTTCTTGATTTTCTTTTGTATTTCATTTTTATTGTTATTTTTTTCTTTTATTTGATGAGATTAATATGAATATACATTGTTCAATTGGAAAGAAGGCAAATGAACAAAATCTTGATTTTTGAAGTAAAGAGATTTGAAAAAAAGAAAGAGGAACTTTTGGTGGAATTGGGTGGGAGAAGAGAAAAGTGGTAAGAAATAATTTGGATATTTTTGAACAAAGAGTGTTGAGATAGTAAAAAAAGGTCTGCAAGTAGTATTCATCACCAAATAATATTAAATTGGGTCGGACGATTGGGACACGAATCGGATCTTGAGTACGATTTGCCAAAGACGGTGCTCCTTCCCCCGTTACGCTACCGACACGTGGGGGTGAACAGAATAAGGAGTCGAGATCGGACGGTGAGTGACGGGTCCACGCAGACTAAGACCACACTGACCATCGCATACATAAACGTCGCCAACGGCCTCTCTCCGACGGCAGCGGTTGAGAATCCGGCGGCGGGAAAATTTTGCAGACGATTTGGTAAGCCTTTCTTTTCTCCTTACACTTCCGTCCTTGATTAAGATCGTCAGCACTCGCGGAAGCTTTGTTCTTGGAAGAGGTTTCATGTGTAGACTGGGGGAAATTTGCGGCTTTTGGGTTCCCAGACTTATCGGGTTAATCGATTTTATTTCCTCTCTAGGAAAATGAAGTGTTTCGCTGCAACTTTCTGGTTCTCAGTGAAATTTCTGTTTTTTCCGATAGAAACCGAAGCCTTGGCCCAGAATTGCGTTTTCTTGAGGTGTGCATGGTTTTTTTCTTGCTCGGAAAGGGGTTCTGTTGCGCGTGGATTGAGGTTCTTGGTTTATGGTTATTTTGATCTTTGTTTTTGCTTAGGTAGCTGCACGGATAAGGAAAATGGATAGCTTTGTGTTTTTTTTGGTAGATCATGTTCTCATTTTCTCACCCTAGCATCTTTGTCTTTACGTCCTAGAAAAACGAAATATTTGTCGTCCTATCCGAGTACATAACTCGTGCGTTTCTTCTCAAACGGAAGCTGTAGTTTTAAGAAGTTAACGCTTCAAAGCTGTTTCCTTTCTCTTCGTAGACTTTAGGTCTCTTTCTTTTTGCATCTGTTAATTGGGTTTTTCCTTTTCAGTTATAGATTGAAGACAGTAACTTCTCTGTCGTTCATGATTAAAATTATTCTCAAGTTGAAAGACTAAAGGAGTACTCATTTGTTGTTTCTTTTGTGGAAGGGAGTTTCAGGCATTTCCAGAACGAAACCAAAGCCAAGCCTTTCAAGACACTAAGTGGGGTCAGCTACATGAATTCTTAATCATTGTGCTGTATGTTGTTTCATGTTAGCATTAACCCTAGAAAAACAAGTCCATGTTTTATAATTTCCTTCCTACAATTTCGAGGCCTTCCTAGGAAGGTTTGAGACGATGAAAGTTCAAAATGGAAAAATTTCTAATGTTATGTTGTGTGTTTTGAATCTTTTGATTATCTTTATTGAGTATGCATGCATGAGCAGTGTGAATCATTTGTATTCCTTTATACTCAGTATTTGTGTGCTCATGGAACTTTTTGGGTCTTCTTCTCCATTTTGTGATGATTCTATAGAAGCATGCTGTTGTTTGTGGTCATAAAACTTACTTTTCGCTCTTACTTTTTACTCTATTATTTGGAAATGGAGAAATGCTGGTTACAACACTTACATGGGAAGAATTCTGTACTGTGGGTTGACCTCGTCCAGTAGGCACTAAGGATCTTCTATATACTTCATGCTGATATATGGCCACTGTCTTTCTAGTTTACTTTGCAAAAATTATGCCATGCATGTATATGTGGCATCCTTTGTTGAAAGGTGACACAACAATGTTTCATTTTCCATTTCAGTAGCTTGCTTCTTCTTGGGGCCAAATTGGTCCATGGTTAGCATGTTGCATGAGGATCAAGTTAATGGACTGTTCAACGGCCTTTTATGGTACCTGCCCATTATCCTTTATGCACATCTGGGATTGTTGTCGAAGGACAGCTAGATTATGTATTTTTGTGGTTATCTTATGCGTATAAGTAACTCTTTGATCCTAAGTAACAACAACTAATCCTTTTCCCATACTAGATGGGGTTGGCTACATGGATTCTTTGTTTCCACAGAGCCCTATCATAATTTATAGAATCCATGATAAATAAGTTTGACAATTTTACGTTGGCTGTCGGAAGCCTAACCCAACCCTCCTCCTTTATCCGGGCTTGGGACTGGCCATGCAAGGGTGAGCCCTTACATGAGCGGAGTTTCTTTGATCCTAAACAATATAGAATATATTGGTTTTACTAAAGGCATGCTTCAATGGGTTGATAGACTATGTAAGTAAGTTTATTTTTTATGTACCTGAGTCAGGATTTCCAAATTGCAGCTCTCCATCTAAGTAACATTTCATTCAAAAGCATGTAACATAAAGTTTTTAGGAAATTATAGCTTTCTTCCTTCTAAAAATTATTTTTTCTTAGAGCATAAGATTGTTGTTATAATACATTTGAAAATTGAGCTGGTAAATGTGCAGATTCTTGTCTTGAATCCCGTAGGGGATAATCCCTAATGTTCCCTTTCTATCAGTAAAAGAAATTGACTCAGAGCTAATTTCTTTTTGTGATTAGCCAATCAAAAAGCCTTTATTTTAGTGGGTCCATTATTCTCAAACGTTTTATAGGAAAGTCCTGAAACTGACTCCTAAAAATACATTTTGGTATCTCTTATCATGTGATAGCTAGACAAACTTTTGCTGCGTATAAACAAACCATTTATTTGATGCTTGTTTTTGCTTTGTCAATACATGTATAGACGAGAAGCTTCTAACATAGCAAAAAAGTGGTTGTAGTATGATGAAGTTCATCCTACTAGTATCCATCTTTGTTGTATAACTTAAATGAGTTACTATGGATGATACAATGGGCTGCACAAGGTATCCAATAAAATATAAAATAAGTGTCAAGCAAACCTTTTCCAGCTAATATATGGTTAGCTTTTATTGTCTATAAGAATTCGGATACCATTTTCAGTCGTACCTCTCAAACCACTTTATTGTATAAGTTTTTTGCAATGTGGTGTTCATTAGACAAGTTCCAAAACTTCAAAACATAGGATTCTTAAGATAGTAAATAAAGAACATTAATAATATCTTTCCTCACATATTTGTCCTATAATGTTCTATGTATCATCTGTCCATTACTCCGTAAATGTGCTTGATACTTATGCATGTAATAGTCTCATTTAATACTTTCCATTGTAAGCTATGCTAGGAGTCTAGGACATCTTCTATCCTTGGCAAATACTAGTGATGCCATTTGCAATTGCTTAAAAATGGAAAGAAATTGTAGTACTAAATAAAACACATTTACAAAACTGCCTCCATCTAAGCTAAGCTAAGGATCAAGCCAGGTTCTAGGAGGAAAAAAAGAATAAATATTTAAGTCCATATCCTCAAGAGGTTCTGCATGTGCTCTCCCTCTTCTATTGCTTATTTTAAAAAAGGTTTAGGTTAGTCCATGAAGTTATAGGTGAACATGCCCTTATCTTTCTCGAAGAGGATTGCCTGGAAAATATATGTGATCATATCCCAATGCCCTCCCGTAACATGAACTTATGGGTGATTAATCCATCATAAGAGTGATTATATACTTATGTCATCATATGTAAACGTGGCAGCTATGTCTCTTTTATGGCTTCTTGAATCGAATTAGAAACAATCAATACACCGAAGAAAGGGGAGAAGGGATGATATAATACATAAGCATAGAAAAGATGAGAACGTATAAGATATAGAGTATGTTAGGGTAGAAGAAATGAAATCTTGCGAAAGTAGAGGATTCCTCTTACCTATGACCCCCATATCAAACATTTAATTACTTATAAGAGTGGCTTGTCACAAACACAAATTAGTTATTTTTTTCTTGTAGAAGAAAAGATAAATGATGTTGGAAGGGAATTTCATGAGAAAGCTTAACTACCTAAAAAAGTTCTTAGTTTTCATTTATCCTTTTTTGAATTAGTTTTAGTGCTCCTTTTTTATCAGCTTAGTTTCACATTTTGTATCATGATGCAATTTTTTAATCAGGAATAAGTGGTAGTTTGGTGCAAATGAAGTAGAATCTAAAGATTTTGACATTCATTGACTACTCTAGAATCTAGTTTCTTGAATTTGATTTTCTTTCTTTTAATTTCAGCTAGTTATAGTGCCACTTCACGTTTTGAAGTTTTCCACCTTACTTCACTCTAGTGTGTTTTTCTTGCTAGAAAGAAAGTACTGCAAAAGTGACTTTTGCAGGTTGCTGCATTAATTTCTTAATTTTGCTTAATTTTTCTAGAGAGATTTTTAATATTTTTAGATTATATTCTCCAATGCTAGTCGAAATAATTGCTTACATTTATATCTTTGCTTTTTAATTTTAATAATTCGAAATGAATGATCTACCATATAGAATTTATTATTTATTTACATATAATTTGCTAAATTGGTTCAAATTTATGAATGTGGTAAATATATGTTTCTTTGTTATTTTTCATAAATTAGAGGAATTTAATAAATATATTTTAAAATTTTAAATAATAGTGATTGCTAAATCTCCTAGATCCCCACAACCGCTATATTAGAGTCGAGATCTAATAATCCGTTAATTGCTATTTGTAAGATAGATTCAAACATCTTATGAAACATTTTAGAGCAAAATAAAAAGAAACTTCACATGATAGAGTGCTAAGAGATATCTTTAGAAAATATTGAAAGAGAGGTATCCCATTGATATATCAATCTTATATATGACATATATGAAGGTGCAAAAACATGTGTGAGGATCTATGAATGAATGACGCATTTCTTTGAAGCTAATATTGGATTACATCAGGAATCAACTTATGTATTTATTTATATTTGTTGTTAACGAGTTAACAAAACATATTTAAGCTAAAGTTTAATAGTGTATGCTATTCGTTGATGACATTGTATTAGTAGATACGATTAATGAAAAAGTTAATAGGAGATTGAAACTATAGAAACATTAGAAAATAAAGATTTATGACTTAATAGAACCAAGATAAAATATTCGGAATGTGAGTTTGATCATTTTGTTATTTCACTTACACAAGAATTAAGATTGACACACATTATATCTTTTTTAAGGAAAGTTTTAAATACGTAAGGTAAATTTTTTAGAGCGATGGAAAATTGATATGCATTAGGTATTCTATGTGACAAGAAGATATCATTAAAATTGAAAGATAAATATTATAGAGGAACAATTAGACCAATATTTGATAGTTAATCATCAATATGTACTAGTGTTGTTTGACGCGTATCGCTGGGCTACACGATACGGGTGTATCGTATCGCCCGTATTGTACTTTAATATTAAAATAATACAAAAATTAATTAAAAAATCAAGAAAAATTAGTAAAAATCCAAAAAAAAATTAAGAAAAATTTGAAAAAATCTGGTAATTGCTTTAAATTCATATAATGCAAAGTTTAGTACAGATTGAGCATTCAACATTGAACAATTGCATCAAAATTTACATATTTTGAATCAAAAAAATGAAATACATTTACATTTTACAAATTATAATCAGGATCATAAACTAAATAATCTTCATCTTCTCCTTGCTGAAGATCCTCCTCCTCCTCATCATCAGCAGCACCTTCTGCTTGGAAATCAAATTCTTCATCTCCTTGATACTGTTGTTGCGCTCTTTCTAAATTAATCCATGCAATGCCTTCTTCAGTTACGAGAGCATTTTCTTCACTATCTTCTATAATCCAATCTTCTAATATATCAAAATTATCCAAACTTATTGGATTAAATTGACTTTCTTGTCTATTACATTTTTTTAATTGCCTATAACAAACAAAGACAAACAATTAGTAAATAATATGAACAAGTGAAGTCAAACAAAATCTAAACAACTTCCAAATCGTGAGGAAATCTTTAATATTCACAATTTAGTTGCAAGGGATTTGTTGATCAGAGAGAGAGAGGTCCACTTGAGGTTTGGGGAGGTCCACTTGAGGTTTGGGGAGTTCCACTTTGGGTTGGGGTTCCGGGTGGGGTTGCAGCAGGATAAAAGGGTAATAATCATAACTTCAGGGGCAAATCGGTACCTTTTCCCTTGTCTATTCTCTTTTTCATGAACCACTTTCTCTAGCGGTTGCAGTAGAACTAGTTGTTTAAAACCCTAAACTAAGATGTAAATTATCATTACGTTCCTCTCACATCTCTAGTTGTTGTTGTTGTATGATCTAGCTTATCGTGAGTTAACTGCTAACATGGCACATGATAGGGTTATGTGAAAACAAAAAGGAATCCATGTAGTTGACCCTGTTAGTATGGAAAAAGGCTTAGTTGTTGTTGTATCAAGAAACACAACCACTTCTTTTATAAATATGAATCAAACTAAATAAACAAATTCTACTTCTAATTTCTAAGGAAACGAACTATAAATTTCATGTGGTACACGTATGTTGAATTGTTAACCTTAAATTAGAAAACAAAAACATAAATGACAATGTATCTCGACAATGAAAGAAGGTAGGTTTCTCTATGACCTCAAGTAAAACCTGCATAGCAACATAATAGGCCTTCAAACTAGGCATCATCCAATCAAAGAGAACATCCACATTCACTTATAGAAACATGGAAAGAAAATGTACCTTGGAGTGATAAAGAGAGCATAACTTATTGATGCATTTGATTTGAGTGTGGCCAAATGATGTTCATTTTGATCCACCAATAGTTGGAGCTCACGTACCCAAGCAAATAGGATGGTGTAAAATTGGTAAGGAACTTGATGAATGTCTGAAGTGCCTACAAATACAACAACAACAACAACTAAGCCTTTTTTCATACTAGACGGGGTCGGCTACATGGATTCTTTCTTTCCACAGATCCCTATCGTGTGCCATGTTAGCAGTTAACTCACAATAAGCTAGATCATTCTTTATTGTTTCTTTCCAACACTTTTGTGGTCGTCCTCTACCTCTTTTAATACCTTCCAAATTTAGTTTTTCTAACCTTCTTACAAGTTCTTCTTTTGATCTTCTTTCTATATGTCCAAACCATCTTAAACGATGTTCTCTCATTTTATCCTCTATTGGTGCCACTCCTAATTTGTTTCTAATAACCTCATTATGTATACGGTCTTTTCTTGTATGACCACTCATCCATCTTACCATCTTCATTTCTGTCACAGACATCTTTTGTACATGTTGATGATTAACTGCCCAACACTCAGAACCATAAAACATGGCAAGCCTAATTGTTGCTCTATAATATTTACCTTTTAACTTTAATGGTATCTTCTTATCACAAAGAATACCTTATGCTCCTCTCCATTTTAACCAATCAGCATTAATTCTATGCGTAACATCTCCATCAATTCTTCCATCACTCTGAAAAAGTGACCCTAGGTATTTAAAACTTTCCTTTTGGGGAATGCAATGTGTGCCAATTTTAATTTCTATGTCCTCTGAAGTAACCAAATGATCAAACTTACATTCCATATATTCTGTCTTTGTTCTACTAAGTCGGAGGCCTTTGCTTTCTAATGTTTCTCTCCATAGTTCCAATTTTCCATTAACTTTTTCCTTAGACTCCTCCACTAATACAATGTCATATGCAAATAACATACACCAAGGTACTTCATCTTGAATATGTTTTGTTAACTCATTCATCACCATTATAAATAAGTATGGACTTAAATATCATGTGAAGTGCCTGCAAATACCTAAATTTTTTTATGGCATAAATATAACTATAACAACAATGCCCAACATACTTCAAAAGCGCAACACAATATATACATTTCAGAATTCATGAAAGGGAAGCAAGATGCAACAACTAAGGGAAAAAACCATCATGCAATGAAGAATGGATTATACTTCATAGCAAAATGCTTGTGACTTACTTCCCAGGTCTTTATTGTAGCATGACATCATCGACACTCGACAGAGTAATAATCAGCAATCAACCGGTACATATATGAAGGATTATGGCCTCCCCTGAATAAAGAATGCATGAAATTTGGATTATGATCACACAAAAAGGATACAACAACAATAACAACAACTAAGCCTTTTCCCATACTAGACGGGGTCGGCTACATGGATTCTTTGTTTCCACAAATCCCTATCGTGTGCCATGTTAGCAGTTAACTCCCAATAAGCTAGATCATTCTTTATTGTTTCTTTCCAACACTTTTGTGGTCGTCCTCTACCTCTTTTAAGACTTTCTAAATTTAGTTTTTCTAACCTTCTTAAAGGTTCTTCTTTTGATCTTCTTTCTATATGTCCAAACCATCTTAAACGATGTTCTCTCATTTTATCCTCTATTGGTGCCACTCTTAATTTGTTTCTAATAACCTCATTATGTATACGGTCTTTTCTTATATGACCACTCATCCATCTCAACATCTTCATTTCTGTCACAGATATCTTTTGTACATATTGATGATTAACTACCCAACACTCATAACCATAAAACATGGCAGGCCTAATTGCTGCTCTATAATATTTACCATTTTAATTTTAATGGTATCTTCTTATCACAAAGAATACTAGATGCTCCTCTCCATTTTAACCAACTAGCATTAATTCTATGTGTAACATCTCCATCAATTCTTCCATCACTCTGAAAAATTGACCCTAGGTATTTAAAGCTTTCCTTTTGGGGAATGCAATGTGTGCCAATTTTAATTTCTATGTCCTCTGAAGTAACCAAATAATCAAACTTACATTCCATATATTCTGTTTTTGTTCTACTAAGTCGGAGGCCTTTGCTTTCTAATGTTTCTCTCCATAGTTCCAATTTTCTATTAACTTTTTCCTTAGACTCCTCCACTAATACAATGTTATCTACAAATAACATACACCAAGGTACTTCATCTTGAATATGTTTTGTTAACTCATCCATCACCATTATAAATAAGTATGGACTTAAAGTTGATCATTGATGTAACCCAATATTAACTTCAAAGAAGTCTGTCGTTCCTTCATGAGTTCTCACACATGTTTTTGCACCATCATACATGTCTCTTATAAGGTTAATATATGTCAATGGGATACCTCTTTTTTCTAAAGTTCTCCAAAGAACCTCCCTCGGTACCCTATCATAAGCTTTTTCTAGATCAATAAATATCATGTGAAAGTCTTTCTTTTTTGCTCTAAAATGTTCCATAAGACGTCTCAAAAGGTGAATCGCTTCAATAGTAGATTTGCCTGGCATGAATCCAAATTGGTTCTCTGTTGTGCTTGATACTTGTCTTAACCTACGTTCGATAATTCTTTCCCATAACTTCATAGTATGACTCATTAACTTGATACCTCGATAATTCACACAATTTTGAATATCTCCTTCTTCTTATATATGGGTATAACTTATAAGTGTACTTGCTCTCCATTTCTCGGGCATCTTTTGGTTTTTTCATATTTCATTAAATAGTCTTGTGAGCCAAGTGATTCCTATTTCTCCTAGTATTTTCCAAATTTCTATAGGAATATTATCTGGTCCTACCGATTTACCACCCTTCATATGTTTAAGAGCCTCTTTGACTTCATTCTTTTGAATCCGTCGGTAGAAATTGTGGTTTATATACTTTTATGACTTGGCTAAATCTCCTAAACTAATACTAACATCTTTATTTTCATTAAAAAGATTATAAAAATAGTTTTTTCATCTATTTCTTATATCATCATTTGCCACTAGAATTTTTTGTCCTCGTCTTTTATGCATCTAACATAATTAAGATCTTTAGTTTTCTTATCTCTAGCCTTAGCTATCCTAAAAATATCTCTTTCACCCTCTTTTGAGTTGAGTTTTTTATATAAGTCCTCCCAAATCTTAGCTTTTGCTTCACTAACGGCCTTTTTTGCTTCCTTGTTTGCTTTTTTATAAGCTTCTAAAGTTTCTAATGTAATTTGTAACATGCCCTCTTTGCCTTGATTTTATTTTGTACTACTTCACTCCACTACCAAGCTTCTTTTGGTGTGCCAACATAATTTCAAGCATCTCCTTGAACGACTTTCTGTTTAAATATATCTTCTTTCTCGCTTTTGAGATTCCACCATTTAGTCCGTATAGCTCGATGCACTCTTTTCTTCTTTGTCCATTTTTTTATTTGTAAATCCATAACTAAAAGTCGATGTTGGGTGGTTAAGCTTTCTCCTGGAATTACCTTACAATCTTTACAACACTTTATCTTTTTTTCTACAAATAAAGTAATCAATTTGTGTTTGTGATAAGCCACTCTTATAAGTAATTAAATGTTCATCTCGTTTTTTGAAGATTATATTGACTAAGAGATCAAATGCCATAGCAAAATTTAAAATCTCCCTACCTTCCTCGTTTATATCCCCAAAACCAAAGTTTCCATGAATCCCTTGATATCCTAATGCCTCTTTACCGACATGTCCATTTAAATCTCCTCCTAAACAAATCATCTCCCTTTGTGAAATCTTTTGAATCACCTTATCTAACTCTTCCCAAAAAACTATCTTTATACTATCTTCTAATCCTACTTGGGGTGCGTAAGCACAAACTATATTCAAAACCTCTGCTTCTAACACTAATTTCAACGTCATGATTCGGTCACCGTATCGTTGTATATCTGCTACACTCTCCTTTAAATCTTTATTTATGATAATACCAACTCCGTTTCGAGCCTTTTCTTTACCTGAGTACCATAATTTAAAACCTGTATCCTCTATCTCCTTTGCTTTTTCTCCAACCCATTTTGTCTCTTGTAAATATAGAATATGAATCTTTCTCCGAATCATAGTATCTACCACCTCTATTAGCTTACCGGATAATGTTCCGATATTCCAAGAACCAATACGAATCTTATTATCTAGGGCTAGCTTCCTTACCCCTCGCATCCATCCATAATCAAAATACGGAAACCCTCTCTGAAAATTTTTCACTACATTCGGGCGGCAATGTAGCGGGACTAACTTCTTTACCCACACCCATCCATGATGTGGGAACCCTCTCAGCAATTGATTCACTACATTCGGGCGAAAATATAGTTCATAGGGATTGTAACGAAAATTCCACACCTCCCTTTCAAGACAACAGATAATGACAACACAAAATTTAACGAGTTTCACCTTGACAACTAAGTTGAAAAGACTGACAATGGTTTTTCACTTTGCTTTCTTTTGATCAGATTATGTTAACTTCTAAGAATTATAGGGATTGTACTCTAAGATAGTTTATAACTTTAAACGATCCCTTACAGTTTCCAATTTTCTAGGTGGTTGAGATCTAGTTCACCTTGCACTATGACCAATTTTTTCATCCAAGGAATTGCGAGGTGAATTTACTATGGGAAAGAAAAGGAAGAAAAATGCATAGCACCGAAAAGTGTATTAGAACCTTTCTTCCATTTGCAAGGAGTTCTATAATGAGCATCTCCTTTGACTTTTTGTTTTCCTTTTCTTCCACCTAGCAGAGAATTAAACAAATAAATGATCTCCAACAGGTTTATGTACCAAGACTTAATTAAGCATAGATGATCAGTTTTCTTTTCTGATCAGTGAACTTTTGAAACCAAAAACATGGAAACTTGAATTACACAAACATAACTTAGGTAAAGATACCTCCCCATAGATCATCAACTTCGACCAAACATCCCATTCAAAACCAAGTCTGCATTTCCATAAGTACTTATGCGAGCTAAGTCTGACTCTTGCACATCTTTTGATGGTTCTACAAGTATCTCCATGGAAGGAGGAGCCTGCACAAACGTGCCTATAAAAGCATTTCAGCTTCATCTTACAACATCGCAACGAAAAACTTCTGAGCAAGGGTAAACATTTACAGAAGCTCTATAAATTGCTTGAACAAGTGCTTGTATCCATACTGACTTCTTTTCATCATCTTGAAACCCAATTAGCATTGTGTTAGAAGACTCCAGAGTCTGAATTGTTTTTGAACAGGACATTTGAGGCATGCTATCATAAGTTACCATGTATCACTTATATGCAATTTATGGATCAAGCCATGAAGGACCTCTTTTCTATATGCAGAGTACATAAGGGAGAGAGAGCCAGCAAGCTATCCAGCCAGCAGTTCCCAAGATAGTACACATAATAAAAGTTTAAAAAAAAAACAACAGACATGTTACATTAGATATTATGTTTATGGTATGATACGATAAATAAGTACTACTGATGCTTCTAACTAAGAGACCAATATCGACAACTTGAACGTTCCATGTAGCATTAAATAATTTTGCATGGCAAGTGATGCCTTCCTCCCTTTGAGACTTTGGATGAAGTCTCAATATTTCATTGGTTCTAGAGACTCCTAGTGTTTGTTACTTTGTATGCACTGATAGATAGCATAATTCACATATGTGCTCATTGTCTAGGTCCCCCAAATTGATTTTAAAATATGAACTCTTATTAAAAGGTGAATTATTTGTTTGAACATTCTCGCTTCACGAATCCCTTGATGATGCTCTCTGCTTGTGGGCAAGTTTTATCATAAAACTCAACTTTAAGTTGAGCTTGAGAGACACCAACAAAGCCTAAAAGGGCAAAGGCGACAATGGTGGAGAAAGGGAGAGAGTGTATGGTAGAGGAAGGCGGAGAGATAGAAGAGAGAATCTACGAGAGAGAAGGCGGCGGAGACACAGAAAGGAAGAGAGAAGAGAGGAAGGGAGACAGTGTGGCAGAGGAAGGCGGAGACATAGAGTGAAGAGAGAGAATCCATGAGAGAGAAGGCGACGACGGCGGAGAAAGAGAGAAAGGGAGAGAGTGTGGCAGAGGAAGGCGGAGACAGAGAGAGAAGATAGAGAATCCATGAGAGAGAAGGCAACGGAGGCAGAGAAAGAGAGAAAGGGAGAGAACGTACCTATGACGAACGACAATGAAAGCGGTGGCAGCATTGAGCATGGACACATACGCAAATGATGATTGTTGCTGCTCGCTGGTGATGGCGGAGAGCACAGACATAGACGCGTGGGAGGTTGGAGAGAGAGGCAAGACGGGAGAAACCTATTTAACCTATTTGGTTCGTGTTCGGATCAATCCAATATCATTATATGCTAACACTGCCCTAGAGGGATGCCCGCTATAGCTACCACGCTATAGCGGTTTCTATCCTGCTATGACGCTATAGTGATCACCATAACGCGCCCCCCCAGCTTGAAATTCATTCTCTTTTCATATGTAATCGGTAGATTGAATGTAACATGTGGCACTGGACTGAGGAGAGGTTGTTTACCAAATTTGATTTGATTCTTATATCAACAGATCTCGCGATAAATCTGGGTCTAGTTTTCAAAATATTCTAATAGGAGGTATAGAAGTCTTGAAATAACTTTGAAGATCAGAGAAACTAACCAACATAATAAAGTGAAATGAAAGTGCCTCACCTTAACTTCGCCCATGTAAGGGATCACCCTTGTATTGCCAGTCCCAAGCTCGGATAAATGAGGAGGGTTGTGTTAGCCAGCGTAAAACTTCGTCGGATTTTTATAACATGGATTACAAAAATTATGAGCATTGCTTTGGGGTGTCCCCGCCTAGCGACGTGCTGCAGAGCCCGAATGCAGTAATAAGTAAGCAAGGGCCACTACATTTTCGCTCGAATGTAGTGAATTAATTGCAGAGAGGGTTTCCACATCATGCACGGGTATGGGTAAAGAAGTTAGACCCGCTACATTACCGCCCGAATGTAGTGAAAAATTTTCAGAGTCTGCATTTTGATTATGGACGGATGCAGGGGGTAAGGAAGCTAGTCCTAGATAATAAGATTCGTATTAGTTCTTGGAATATCGGAACATTATCCGGTAAGCTAATGGAGGTGGTAGATACTATGATTCGAAGAAAGATTCATATTCTATGTTTACAAGAGACAAAATGGGTTGGAGAAAAAGCAAAGGAGATAGAGGATATAGGTTTTAAATTATGATACTAAGGTAAAGAAAAGGCTCGAAACAGAGTTGGTATTATCATAAATAAAGATTTAAAGGATAATGTAGTAGACATACAACAATATGGTGACCGAATCATGATGTTAAAATTAGTGTTAGGAGCAGAGGTTTTGAATATAGTTTGTGCTTACGCACTCCAAATAGGAATAGAAGATAGTATAAAGATAGCTTTTTGGGAAGAGTTAGATAAGGTGATTCAAAAGATTTCACAAAGGAAAATGATTTGTTTAGGAGGAGACTTAAATGGACATGTTGTAAAGAGGTATTAGGATATTAAGGGATTCATAGAAACTTTGGTTTTGGGGATACAAATGAGGAAGGTAGGGAGATTTTAAATTTTTGCTATGACATTTGATCTCTTTATAGTCAATACAATCTTAAAAAAACGAGATGAACAATTAATTACTTATAAGAGTGGCTTATCACAAACACAAATTGATTACTTTATTTGTAGAAAAAAAGATAGAGCATGTTGTAAAGATTGCAAGGTAATTCGAGGAGAAAGCTTAACCACCCAACATCGACTTTTAGTTATGGATTTACAAATAAAAAAATAGACAAAGAAGAAAAGAGTACATCGAGCTATTCGGACTAAATGGTGGAACCTCAAAAGCGAGAAAGAAGATATATTTAAACAGAAAGTCCTTCAAGGAGATGTTTGGAATTATGTTGGTACACCCTGTGATATGTGGAACAATATGGCTATACATATTAGGAAAGTGGCAAAAGATGTGTTAGGGGTATCTAAGGGAGGTGTACCGGCACAAAAAGAAGCTTGGTGGTGGAATGAAGTAGTACAAAATAAAATCAAGGCAAAGAGGGCATGTTACAAATTACATTATGGTAAGAAAACTAGTGAAACTTTAGAGGCTTATAAGAAAGCAAAGAAGGAAGCGAAAAAGGCCGTGAGTGAAGCAAAAGCTAAAATTTGGGAGGACTTATATAAAAACTCAACTCAAAAGAGGGTGAAAGAGATATTTTTAGGATAGCTAGGGCTAGAGATAAGAAAACTAAAGATCTTAATTATGTTAGATGCATCAAAGACGAGGATGAAAAAATTCTAGTGGCAAATGATATAATAAATAGATGGAAAAACTATTTTTATAATCTTTTTAATGAAAATAAAGATGTTAGTATTAGCTTAGGAGAGTGCCAAATCAGAAAAGTATATAAACCACAATTTCTACCAACGTATTCAAAAGAATAAAGTCAAAGAGGCTCTTAAACATATGAAGGGTGGTAAATCGGTAGGACCAGATAATATTCCTATAGAAGTTTGAAAAATACTAGGAGAAACAGTAATCACTTGGCTCACAAGACTATTTAATGAAATATGGAAAAACCAAAAGATGCCCGAGGAATGGAGGGCAAGTACACTTATACCCATATATAAGAATAAGGAAGACATTCAAAATTGTGTGAATTATCGAGGTATCAAGTTAATGAGCCATACTATGAAATTATGGGAAAGAATTTTCGAACGTAGGTTAAGACAAGTATCAAGTACAACGGAGAACCAATTTGGATTCATGCTAGGCAGATCTACTATTGAAGCGATTTACCTTTTGAGACATCTTATGGAACATTTTAGTGCAAAAAAGAAAGACCTTCACATGATATTTATTGATCTAGAAAAAGCTTATGGTAGGGTACCCAGGGAGGTTCTTTAGAGAACTTTAGAAAAAAGAGGTATCCCATTGACATATATTAACCTTATAAGAGACATGTATGATGGTGCAAAAACATGCGTGAGGACTCGTGAAGGAACGACAGACTTCTTTGAAGTTAATATTGGGTTACATCAAGGATCAACTTTAAGTCCATACTTATTTATAATGGTGATGGATGAGTTAACAAAACATATTCAAGATGAAGTACCTTGGTGTATGTTATTTGCAGATGACATTGTATTAGTGGAGGAGTCTAAGGAAAAAGTTAATGGAAAATTGGAACTATGGAGAGAAACATTAGAAAGCAAAGGCCTCCGACTTAGTAGAACAAAGACATAATATATGGAATGTAAGTTTGATTATTTGGTTACTTCAGAGGACATAGAAATTAAAATTGGCACACATTGCATTCCCCAAAAGGAAAGTTTTAAATACCTAGGGTCACTTTTTCAGAGTGATGGAAGAATTGATGGAGATGTTACGCATAGAATTAATGCTGATTGGTTAAAATGGAGAGGAGCATAAGGTATTCTTTGTGATAAGAAGATACCATTAAAAGGTAAATATTATAGAGCAACAATTAGGCCTGTCATGTTTTATGGTTCTGAGTGTTATTAATCATCAACATGTACAAAAGATGTATGTGACAGAAATGAAGATGTTGAGATGGATGAGTGGTCATACAAGAAAAGACCGTATAAATAATGAGGTTATTAGAAACAAATTAAGAGTGGCAACAATAGAGGATAAAATAAGAGAATATCGTTTAAGATGGTTTGGACATATACGAAGAAGATCAAAAGAAGAACCTGTAAGAAGGTATGAAAAACTAAATTTGGAAAGAGTATTAAAAGAGGTAGAGGACGACCCCAAAATTGTTGGAAAGAAACAATAAAGAATGATCTAGCTTATTGTGAGTTAACTGCTAACATGGCACACAATAGTATGGGAAAAGGCTTAGTTATTGTTGTTGAAAGTGCCTCACCTTCTCACTAAAGTAATCCTTCGCAACAGACAGAGTTTGACCCATTGTCTTATGCAAAATGACAGGCACTGCACCATCAACCCCCTCGCAACATATTTTGCATGTTTAACAATATCCTTCCATGTAGACAACAAACCATTAACGAAGGTAGAGGACGTCCAAATGAAGAGCGTGCAGTGAGTGTGGATGGTGGCTGCCACCATTGTCGCCCACTAGAGAGAAAGAGAGAGAAGAGAGTGTAGTGGTGGCTTAAAGAAGGTCGCCCATTAACTTTTGTGCGCTATAGTGATTTGAGGTCTGCTAAAATGCTATAGCACGCTATTAATAAAATAGGATGAATGATCCCATTTTATTCTAGATAAGTTTCAAATTCTTTTGAAATAAACTCCCTAAGAGTCTGATATTAAAACTTTGATATTTGAATTGAATTGCGTTTTTATCATGTTGTGGAAATTCATAAAGTTTTTGAAAACTTTAGATTTTGTTTTTAATAAATATATTCAAGTATATTTAGTAAAATCATCAATGAAAATTACGTAGTAAGTTACCCCACCCTTTGAAGTGCACGGTGCATGTCCCCACTTCTGAATGAACTAACTCAAAGGCTTTACTTGTGTACATTATTCTTTTTGAAAAAGGAAGGTGTTTCATTTTTCCAAAATGACACTTATTATAAAAGAATTAGTCAACTTTCTTAATTTTAATTGAATAACTATTATACATTTGGTGAATATTTAGATGACCCAGTCTTGTGTCATAGGGATACATCATTTAAAAGAGCATTACATTTATCAAAATTTTGCGTGTAGGTAGTCTACAACATAGAGTCCTCTCCTCTCTCTCTATGGCCATGCACAATCACCTTCTTCGAGAGACGATCCTGTACAATATAACCATTGGATGAAAAAGTAACTACGTAATTGTTATCAAATCTTTGAGAAACCGAGAACATATTTAGGTTTAGTTTTGGAACCCAACTAATTTTTAAGACATAAAATTTTTTGTTTTGAAGATCTCTAATATTATCCACATTTAACTTAGTTTCATCGGTCGTGAACACACAAGAATCAGGGGTTTTCTTTGAACATGTTTTTAAAAGATTTTCTTCACATATCATATAAAAAAATGCACCAGAATTAAGAAGCGGGACATACCTTTTGTTCCTTAAGAGGTGGAGTATACTACACTAATGGGTGTCTTTTCTTTTAGTTGTTCCTCTAATTGTTTAATTTTGTCTTGAAGTTCTCAATGTTGTAAGTTTTGATCTACCTCTCCACTTACCAATCCTCCTTTTCAACTTTGGACAATTCTTTTGTACTTGTCCCGTTTCCTTGCAATAAAAATATATTACCTCGTAGTTGGATTCATCTTGCTTGAATTGTGGGTGTCGGTAGGGTAGATTCTTTGTCCTTGATCTAGAGACAACAAGCACAAACAACATCTTTTTGTTGCTTCAATTTTTGAATTTGGTTTCTGCCATGAGCAAATTTGCTGGCACTTCTTTCTTTAAGGGAATGGTTTTTGATGAATAAGTCTTTATCTAACTCCTTCAAATTCCTCTCTCATACTCCTGAGAAACTGATACACAAAATTCTCATTTTGTTTACACTGCTTTGAGTCAAGACAATGTATTTTTTTCATATGCACGAAGTTGATTCCATGTGTTTGAAAATTTTGTGTAATATTCATTCACATTCTTGTCATCTTGATGGAGATAATGAGTTTGTCTCTAGGTGCTATTCGGTGCACCACATCACTCTTAACATGTGCGCTTTTTAGATACTCTCATGTTTCTTTGGTATTTGGAAAGTCCGATAGAGTATCTCTTATGTGTTCACTAACATTGTTCACGAGGATCCATATAATAGTTTTATGTCTTCCTTCGTATTCCTCTTTCTATTCTGGATTGAATCAATAGACGTTTCAATTTTTGTTCCGTTAACATAATCCCATAGTTTTTTGAAATACAAATAGTTTTCTATGTTTGGAGCAAATGTTTTGTAGTTGGAGTTTGTTAAACGGAAACTAAAACCCTTATCTTTCATTGGGAAAAGCAATTGAAATCAATAAATACCTTTACTTGATTTGAAGAGTAGTCTAGTGAGATCAATTCTTTCTTGCCACACTTCTCGAGGCATTACCACACAATCAATGCCCTTGAAGGTCCACACGAAATGCCTTAAACACAAAATTCGAAGTTGCACAACACAACACACTTGAAGCAAAGAACACATTATTGAATCACAAAGGCCTTCAGCTTAATGTACAAGAGGGGCTGAATACATACTTATAGGAAAGAGAGCTGTTGGCCAGCAACCAACGGCTAGTTCATGCTGGGGCATCCAATGGCTACAAAAACTAGCCCTTAGGATCATTCTGGCCCTAGATGCCTGGTCCCGGCTGGCTGGCTGTTTTTCTTACAATTGGCATGTGCTGTACAATATGCTTGATATGAGTTACATTGGATTTAATTGATTCAAGGATTTAATGATTTGTTTAAGCTGTTGGCCAGCAACCAACGGCTAGGGAACTAGCTGTTAGATGCTGAGGCCAGTCCCAATGGCTACAAAAACTAGCCATTGGGATCAGGCTGGCCTGGCTGGCCCTAGATGCCTCGTCCTGACTGGCTGGTCCTGGCTGGCTGTTTTTCTTACAATTGGAATGTGCTGTACAATATGTTTTATATGAGTAACATTGGATTTAATTGATTCAAGGATTTAATGATTTGTTTAAACTAGCAGGATCAATTGTTTTATTTTATTAATCTTTGTACTTTAGTTAGAACAATTTGCTATCCAGCATGAGACCAAATTCGTAATTGATGTTGCTAATTTGTGCCTTTATCCAAGATGTTGAGCTTTCTTCGTCTTCTATAGATTTTGATTTTTCATCTTCCTTAATATTAAAAGCATGTCTAACCTTGACACAGCTTCTTGCACAAATATTGTACATGTGAGAAGTAATCTTTGAGGGCATGAACCCCATTCTTTCATCTTATTTATTTCTATCCCAGGATGTCCTTACATGGAGAAATCATGGATGCAAACATTTAGATTTCAATTTCGTGCCATCTCTGCATGCATCGTAGGCGATTTTGTATTTTACTGTAGTATTCTCATAATTTTGAATTTGAAAAAATCTTATTCTTAAGGACTCGCATCTCTGTGCGACAGATTCTAAGTAGAAGCCAGCAAGTATCTAGAATTAGCTTTCTATGGAGGAGACCATTGGCCTTCTAAAAGTCACGGTTTTGCAAGGGAAAGGTCTGGCAATCAGAGATTTCACAAGTAGTGATCCTTACGTCATTCTCAAGCTGGAAAACCAGGCAAGATTTTGTCATGTTTTCATAGCGTTTTGTATAACTGCAAGTTTTGCAGCATCTTCCTTTCACTGGAACAGAGGGAGCTTCATTTTGTTTGCATTGTAGCTCCCCTATTAAGCAGTTTCAGATGTATTTAAGACCATACACACATTTTGGTTCTTTCTATGTGCAATTTGTTGTAAGGAGGAAAGAGAAATAAAAGAGCATGTGGAAGATGTAGCTTTTGAAACTGTAGTGTGTAAATTTGATTGTAGACACAACCATGTGCATTGAGGACAGAAAGAAGAAGGGGAATCTAATGGCAACAGAAAGCAACCAAATAGGGAAAAGATAAGTCACAATCATTACTCAATATGAAAGTTATATTCGAAGAATAGAATGTAGCGATCTTTAGTAATCAGATCTAGGACATGATAGTCAGGAACCGTGATACCTTATGATTGTACCAATTATAATATGCATAGAACTTCCCACCAAGTGGTTCATATGGTGTACCTATGTGTTTTGTATAATGTATGACATAATTTTAAAGATGTTCAATAATCAGTGACTCTGATTAAAAGATGATGCTAAAATCAAATTTAACTCATCGATATGGCAAATAGCAATGCTAAACACATTTCACTCACTGCTTTTCACATTTGTGCCTTTAATTGATGAAAATCAAAGGATACCTCTATAAGCTGTAGTGACACCTTAGATATGTGTCTGTGTTGGTGCATGTGCATACAAGGCTGCTTGATTTCCAGAAAATTATCTTGCTGGGAAGTACTTTTATGTCAAGGAACTAAATAATTTTGAGAATCATTGTTCCTGTAAATCTTCATTTGTTTGTTCCTTTTGTTAATTCATGATTGCTGACAACATTTTCAGACAGCAAAGACAAAGGTTATAAACTCTTGCCTTAATCCAGTCTGGAATGAAGAATTCACCTTTTCTGTAACCAATCCAGCTGCAATTCTAAATTTGGTAAGCTCTCCTCTCTTTTTACCTTTTAAGACTGTCCTCATCCTCCCACTTGAGCATAAGTTGTAAACCATTCCTTTACTTTTAGTTGTATCATCCTGCAGCTAATTGATAAATACCTGTCTCTTCTTCATGAGCCTAGAAAAGATCCCTTTCATGTTCTTATCAGCTAGTTTATCACAACACGTCAATTTCGTTTTCCAAAACCAGTAAATTGATGTGACAGCTGATATAAATGTTGCAGTTATTATGTTGCTACAGGTACTCTTGTCAGATAGATTTCATAATAAATCTTTTTTTTCCTTTTCACCATTTAGCGCTTCGATAGACTTAGTTTGTGCCTATTCTAATTGATTTTGTACTGTAAAGGGGTGTTGTGGGATGGTGCAAATTCTAGATATCAGTTTATTCTTTTATTTTTTGGGAGTATACTGAAGGGGCTATGCCCCAAGAAAACCGACATAGCTAATCTGAAACACGTGGGAAGCAGATAACCATCTCATCTGCTCTCAGTTGATTTGCAATGGAGCTGGGGGGCTGTGACCATATATGCAAGGCTGAAGTGAGGTTGAAGCTCCCTGTATCCAACAAGTCCATGCACCGATTGCCTTCCGGAAGTGTGTGGGCTGTCTTAACTGACCAATCACGTTGGCGTAAAATTCCAATGAGCTTGAATAAAGGGCTGTGGTTAGAGGCATGGGACTTTTCCTTATGCGTTTCAAATGTACTAGTGAATCCAGTTTTATAATAACCTTGGGTAGCCCAATTGACGTGCCATTTCTAAACCAATGTAAGCTCCATATGTCTCTGCAATATATGAAGAAAACCACCCTACATTACACAAGAATCCACCCAACCATACACCTCTCCGTTCCCAAATTAAACCTACACATCTTGCCATGCCAGGATTCCCTTTACTTGCACCATCACAATTCAATTTCACCCATCCATCTTCTGGGGCAACCACTTAATTTCTCTAAATGTATTCCGACCAGTATGGGTTGGTTTAATTGGGCTCGGGGCATCACATGCCTGATTGGTGAAACTCATGTTTGGTAACGTTTCAGTGTTATGTTGACCTGTCTTCTCATTGAAGAGATAAAAGTCTAGTTCTGGTCTTTTGGTAATCTAAGTTTTGTGGTTGTATATACTGTCCTAGTGCTTCATTAACGGAATTCTGCTTGTAGGCTTCAGTCTTTTCCTCCATGTTACTTGTGATTCCCTCTTTGAAATGGTAGAAATATCAAGTGCCAAGTTAGATGGCCAGTAAAAATTATTGCATCACCATATTGGTGCCCGTCAAGGATGTGTTGTTAGGTTTACCTGTTATCTTGTGAACATTGTCTCCCCTTTACTATGGTTTCAGTTTCTGTTGGCAGGTCCGTATAGGTTTCACTCTCAGTTTCTGTTGGGTACCTTCTTCTCTCAGTAAGAGTTCCTAGGAACATGAACATTTGGTTGCAGACTTCTTCTTATCAAGTTTGGTGAAGAAAATGTCCAAAAAAGAACTTACCATAAAATATGTAGGGATTGGCTAGGGAGCAAGTGTATCCCTGGGTTACATGCGTTTGTGCCAGGAGCATTCTGCAAAAGATGAACTCGGTTTGCAAAATCAAATCCAGCTCAACAAGATGTGGGTTTGAACTGACTGGGTGGTGCAGTTTAGTACCATCTAAGAAGTCCAGGTTTCTCAGTGTTGGTAAATAAAGGATGAGAAATGAAAAATCAAAATGTGGGTGATGAATCTGATGTAGTCAGCACATTGGATTTCCTTTTTCTTTTCCACAGGCAAGCTGGGGTTAGGCAGACCTCTACCAGATGCACTCCTGAGGTGTCAATCTCATGACCTTTTTGCTTGAAGGTTCTTTTGAGTTGATCCCCCTAGGGACTGGACGTAGCTGTTTATCTTTTTCTCCCTCTTAGAAAGTGTACGGAATGGATGCTTTCTGATCCTTATGACACTGATCTACAGGTGGTAATGGACAAGGATCGGTTCAAGCCGGATGACAAGATGGGGCATGCACATATCAACCTACACCCCATTATATCTGCGTCAAGGCTGCAGCGAGTCCTTCAGAGTTCAGTGGTAGGTGGAGAGACAAAAATGCGCAAGGTGGTTCCGGGTAAGGATAACTGTTTGGTGAAGGAGACTTTTGTGAGTTGCGTAAATGGGGAGATTGTTCAAGACTTGTGGTTGAGGCTGCGAGATGTAGAGTCAGGAGAGTTGGAACTCAAGTTGAGGTGGGTTGATGTAAGTAGCCCCAAGGATGCCCTCTGTTCCCAACAAGTTCAGTATTGATGTATACTAACTGTTGAAAATTGAAATGTCTCTCTCTAGGTGTCCGTCCGTTCCTGTGTGCATATGAATGACTATATGAGCACGCCTATCTTGGATGTCAATCTGCGATATAGAATCTTGGATGGTATCCTGCTTTCAATTGGTTAATCATGTTGAATCGTGGAAGGAATACGATGTCTATTAATTAGTTGGCGTTTGTATCAATTCTCTGCCAAGAGACTGACCCCTTACGTTTCTGCGTGCAAGGAAGACAGCCCTGGAACCTTGTTGCCGAATCTTTCAGGCTCTTCAAGTGTTGACCACATTTTAAGCTCTCCTGGCATCTACAATGCCAAATGTCCAGTAGCCCTAGTGGGGGCATGTGTGCACTGCATGCAGCATGGACCAATAACAACCATGCCTTTGAATCTCCCTCCCCATCGCCTTCCTCTTTTTGCATGCCATAGGGCGGTCGCGTGGAAGGGGGTGTTGATTGGAACAAATGGCATAATTGAGCGATGGGGACTTCGGTAAGGGTTCTTACTCCAACGAGCAAGACAGCACCCGATGTAGCCAGAAGGGGGGAAGCTATTTTTTGCAACATTCTACCAGAGATTTTCCTAGAAGGATCTATAGAGCTGTAAATGCTTCTGTACTGTTCTTTTTTATATCAACTATCATTTTGCTGAAACAACCCAGATAAAAGTCCGAGTATGACCCCAAAGAGCCTAAAGTGGGTGTTTGCTTGTGGTAGCACCCATAAGAGTAGAACTTGACTGCCTGTTTAGCAGTCAGAGATCTGTTTCACTATGCTAAGCGCTAACTTTTTTGTTAGTTTCGTGCACTTTAAAGATCTTCTGAAATGGCAACGAAAAATTCGAAGTGCAAAAATAAGATTTGGATCGTTTAGCTACAGGTTCAGGTCACCGGTTTAGGACTTGATGCTTCCAAGCATTAGTTTCAATTATAACATTACAATGTGGGATTTCGTGCTGTTATTTTCTAAATTACATGCAAAAATAATTAATTTCCTCAAGGGATAAAACGTATTAGTTCTAAAGTACGTTTAAACTCAATCCATTGGGAACAGGATTTCTGGGCTTAGAGCCCAAACTTCACCTGAAATATGGAGCTGCGCTATGAAAATTTATCCCCAATATGTGTCCTACCTGAGCTTCCATTAGGATTCCCAATGTGCAAGGTTTATGTGGATCATGGGTAGGGTTTCTAAATAAAGCGAGTAAATGATAACGCGGAAAAGTTCAGCTCATTATTAGGTTGTTGATGTTCAGTTTTTTATCTTAACTAAGCTCAATATGAAAGTGAGTGTTTGGCTCAACTTGGTTCGTAAAGCTCGCAATAGGAAAAAGAGCCCCTTGTGAAGCTCGAATCTCATTGTGACAATATTTGTATAACACAAAATTCACTTCTTTGGAGCTAGTTTATTTTTTCCTTCTCAACTAATAGGTTCTGCAAGTAACATATTTATGTTGTTTAAGGAAAACCATGATTTTGTTTTGAATTTTGAGCTAAGCTGAACACAGGTATGAGTTCAAACGAGCACTAACAAATCGAGATAAGTTTGAACTCCACCTGTTACGCTCAAACTCGGCTCATTTTGAAATAATAAACAACTCGTGAACATGTTGAAACATAAATTGTTCATAAATATACGAACGAGCGGCCTTGCTTATACAGGAAACGAATCCAAACTACAAGTCAGACCTGGATCATAGACGGATCCAGATACGAAGATATCGAGAAATGGACATCCTCTCCGTTCAAAGCGTACCAAAGAATTTGGATAAGCAGATAAGCCACGTGGCAAAGGAAATCATCCCATTCGTCTTCCTCCCGCCCACCGAAATCTCTCTCACAAGGTTTCTGTGATATGCATTTTAATTGTTTTATATCTCTCCCTCTCTCTGTTTTGTGCTAGAAGAAGAAAGCATGTCTACCACTCAATCTCTTTTTACCCCAAGAGTCAAACTCCTCCCTCCCACTACCACCACCACCACCACGACGCTCTCCCGCCCTGTCCTCCGCTCTATAACGGCTTCCTCCGCTACGAAATCGACCCGACGATCCGTCTTGACGGTGACAACGACCGCGGCTTTTCTTTCTTTGCTTCTCCGGCGCGCACCGCCGGCTCAGGCGTCCGACGAGGATTACGCGCAGGAGACAACGCAGGTGATCGGGAAGGTGCGGTCGACGCTGAACATGGACCGGTCCGACCCAAACGTGGCGGCGGCGGTGGCGGAACTCCGCGAAGTCTCCAATTCGTGGGTGGCCAAGTACCGGAAGGAGAAGGCGCTGCTGGGTCGGGCGTCGTTCCGGGACATGTACTCGGCGCTGAACGCCGTGTCCGGGCACTACATCAGCTTCGGTCCCACCGCGCCCATCCCGGCGAAGCGCAAGGCCCGCATCCTCGAGGAGATGGACAGCGCTGAGAAGAACCTCCTCAGGGGCAGGTAACCTAGACTGGTGGCACGGATCCCGAGCAAGTAACCGTCTCTGGTTTGGATTGAAGTCCTTTAATGGGTCAGATCCCATCCCTTGTTTCTTTGCATTCTCTTGTTACAGCATGTTGTTCCCCCCTTCCTTGAATAAATATTTAATTATAAACAAGAATGGCTGTACTCTTCGGCTTTAAATTTGCTTTATTATAATAAATGTGTTTCCTTTCCTAAACGTTTTTTCCATGCATTCTCTTTTCTAAACGTTTTTATTATAATAAATGTTGTTTTTTGGGTGATAAAACGGGCCCCTTACATTAAAATTTTACAAAGCAGGAGCGTCAGATATCAAAAGATACTACACTTGTCATGACTTATTCTTCCACATCCTGCCTAACCAGAATTTGCATGGAAGCTGCCATCTGAATTTAGCTTAAACCAACCTTCAGCCATCGACGTCCCGTCCACCCAGTGAATTGTTCCTGGATCACCTCGTTCTATGTCCTCTAACACTGGTGCCACCATTTAGTTATACCATCGATAAAAAGGTGAAGTTTCTGTTGAAAGAGAGCCTTATTCCGCCATCCCCATAGAAGTCAAGATGTCAACGCCCAGCAAGATTGCCAAAATCAGTACTTGCTTAGGTTGGTCTATATCCAATCCATATGGTTTAAAGCAAAGAAACGATCTCTCTTAGATGATCGAACCAAAAAAATTCTACATGATGGTCATCTCTTATGGATAGCTACAAAGGGGCATGCGGCATGCACCACACAAATTCCACCTTGCAGGCCATGAGTTTGAAGGAATGCGGTCATGGGCCAAGCGCCAAAAGAAAAACCGCATCGCACCCAGAGAATTATCTGAACAAGGACGCACATTGACCCCCTTGCTCCTGGTAGCGTGTTCGACTCCTCGGGGTGCACGTAGGCGTCATGTTTGCTTCCCATGAAGTTGAATTGAAACATTCTCAGACAATATTAGTCACTTTTAATTGTGAACCGCCCATTAGTCGTAAAGCTTGGTAGAATAATGACTTGTTTTGCAAGCAACTACCTTACACCAACAAGCTTGTGTCGGCCTATTGCAAATCACTGACACGAGTTCTGCGAGGAGCAAGGGCATGCTATGTTCTGCCTCCATAAACACTGAATTAATACGTTGCCGAATCAGCAACACCTTTATGTCCTACCATGGTTGGGGCGTTGGAGCTGCATGTAGAAGCTTTATGACTGCTTGAGGAATGATATTCTGTAGCAGGCGCCCATTTCACTCACCACTTGGTGTAACCATCATATATCTTATGGTCGCGAATCAAGTTCTGGCAAACTCAAGCGTAGTTGGCTCCATCCATGATGGCGTTACTCGACTGTCTATCGAACGATCAGTCTAAAAGCATGTCTCACGCACACTCTAGCGAGGATCGTGTCCCTCCCGACAGATTCTCCTCAACTTCTCCCAAGTCAAGGTGAAGGAAGAAATATCAAATGCAAGCTAAGGCAAAATCCTCCCTACAATAGCGACTAGATATAAACATTGCTACATTGGGCCGAAAGAATAATGGATCAGGTATTTGACTAGGCTTTGTCTTTTGATGGTTTGCCTATGGTTGAGATGTCACTTCATCACATGATTGACTAAGCTTTGAAAGGCAAACAAAAGAAAATTTAGCTCGGGAAAACAACCAGAGAGGCGAACTTGGTGAAAACCAACGGTCATAATATAACTTGCATAAGCATTGAACACAAACATGTCGATAGACAATTAAACACAAAACTCAATACCGAGTATAGAACATTGATTATCATAAATACAATGAATATTTAACATCGATCTTACAATCTCTACACCTTGGTACAAGGATTGACATTTGCGTAAGAATAGAAAACATATTCTCATGGGTAACACCATTTTGGGCAAATCTCTTCATGTAGGTGAAATATGGTTATGTGAAAAACAAAACAAAAATGAAATGGAACATGACATTGTTACTCACCGACAAGAGATTGAATCTATTCTCATTGTCCTCATCGATGTTGAATTATGTGGATTAACTAGACAACTACACGTGGATTATGTCCATGCTCATGTGCTTCCTCCAAAATGAGAACAAGTAAAGGTGTGTAACTTATGCAACATAAATTTTTTGTGATCTTAAATAGGAGGGGATTCTTTCTTGTCCAAATACAAGCCACTAACTGCTTCTATGATTTTTGGGTTCTTAAATAGGAGATGCTTTATTGTCCGAAAGTTTCGTATGTAAATAACTCAATATGAGATCCTTGTTCAAATTTGCACATACGGTGTTGAAGCTAGCACTGCAATCGAATCGCAAAGAAGTCGTAAGTGATGCAGAAGCAAAAAATGTTCTCAGAGGGAGGAGTGAAGAGCGGAGGAAGAAAAAGAGGGGGCGCATGGTCACCCGTAGAGGGTTTTCACAAGAAGCTTGTTTTCATATTTTTTTCTCGCTTTGTTTGTTACTTTTTCATGTATGTATAATTGGCTTTTCCACTTCTCGTGATTTTCTCATTGGGCTTTCCGTTAAAGCCATTTTATATTTATCCGAAAGATGCTTGTATCTTTTTCAAAAAGCAAAAACAGTTTTTCTCTATAAACTTTATCTTTTATAAAGCAACTAATGAAATCTGAGAAGAGGGCCCTTCACGCATTTCATGGTTGTTATTATTGGGGCTAATAGTGTCGACCAACAACTTACATCTCCCACTTGGTCACTCGAGCCAATCTATGATACACTGGTTTTTCCTCCCACTATTTTGAAGTTTTATCAAGCTATATAATTTTCTAGTTGCAAGTAAATTGCAACTTTTACCTCTTGTTTTTCATAATAATATATTTTTCCTGCATAACAATCAACAAAGTGTATTTATACACTTATACTCTAGGCATATCTCAAACCCATGTATGTAACATGTTTAGTAAAAAATTCTTCTAAGATGCTTTTAGTAAAGGGGTCAACCAACATATTATATGTCGGCATATAAGATATAATTATTTCATTTCTTTTGAGCATATCATGATGTAGTGATATTTAACCATTATATGCTTGATTCTTGAGCTATCAGCTCCACTCTTAATAAGAGTAATTGCTACATTATTGCAACAATAAATGACAACTGGATCGTTGGTTATGTCCAGTTTCAGATCACGTATGAAGCGACTTATCCAATCTGCACTCGTAGTAGTCATACTGCAAGCAACATACTCAACTTCTTGTGTATGCAAACACTACACATCCTTGTTTCTTATAAGCCCATGAAACAATACCACCTCCAAATAAGAATATTTGAATGGAAGTTAATTTGCTATCATCTTTTCTCCCAATAAAGTCATCATCTCATGTTCTTACCACTTTAAGTTCATCTGCTTGAAAACATAATTTCAAGTCTTTTGTTTCTTTAAGATATCTTAGAATCTTTTTTAGAACTATCCAATGTAACCAACCATGATCACTTTAATATCTACCCATAAGACTAACAACAAAGTTGATATCAGGTCTTGTACACAACATCACATCAAGCTACCTACAGTTTATGCATAAGAAATATTAGGCTTATTCACTTTCTCACCAAAACAATCAACCTTACTCAATTTGACCCCTTTCACAATGGGTGTAGTTGCAAGCTTTTACTCACCCATTTTAAACTTTTTGAGGATATAAACAATATATCTCTCTTCACTCAAACATAAGAGATTAAATTCTCTATCACAAGAACGATCAGTTTGCCCCTCGGTCGGAATCTTTAATTATACCTAAGAGGGAATAAACTCTTTTGACTCAGTGATAGACTTGTTAATTTCCACACGTTCAAGGACAACTGTGTAATTCAATAGGCTGGTATTTGGCAATTTCTATAAACTGTCAGAGGACAAGATTGTCCTTTTATTCATTCAGGAGCAAAATTGTCTTTTGACTTTAAAATATCTAGACTTTTTTGGTAATTTTGACTAATGGTAGATTGAAATTTAACCGAATACTTGAGGACAAAACATACTTTTAGTTCGCTGCATGAGGTGGTTTCTGTAAAACTGTTGCTCCGAGCAGTTTACCACCTATGATTTTACAAAACTGGCGGTGGATATAAACAAAGGAGAGAAAGATCTGAAGAGAGAGAAGGAGAGACGGGTGGAGAGAGAGGGAATGGCTCCCTGAGCCTCTCTTGGCCACCATCTTTCTAGCTTTCAAGGCCTTTGCCTTCGCTCTACCTCACTATGCCTCTATCCTTTTATGGCTTTCTGGCCTGCACTAAGCCTTTGGTCTTCACCTTTTTTGGCTTTCTAGCGTATGCTCAGCCTTCCGACCTTCATTTATCAAAAATGAATAGATGAGAGATATGTATATTGACTACATACCTGTTTTCCTTATAGAGACCTGTCCTGATACCAATGTCGGAGCTAACAATGCAATCGAATCACAAAGGAGCCATGAGCAATGCGAAAGCAAAAAATGCTCTCAAAGGGAGTAGAAGTGAAGAGCGAGGAAGAAGAAGAGGAGGCGCATGGTTACCCACAGAGGATTTTCACAAGAAACTTGTTTTCATATTTTTTTCTCACTCTTCCTTTGTTACTTTTTTTATGTATATATAACTAGCTTTTCCACTTCCTGTGATTTCTTCTCTGGGTTTTCTGTTAAAGTCATTTTATGTTTATTCGGGAGATGCTTATATCGTTTTCAAAAAGTAAAAACAGTTTTCTATGTAAACTTTATCTTTTATAAAGCAACTCATGAAATTTAAGAACATTTCATGGTTTTTGTTATTGGGGCCGATAGTGGCCACCAACAACTTACACTAGGATCCTTGAACTAGCAAATACAGGGGGCAAGAAGAGTATGGTGAAAAAAATAAGCTAACAATTTGATGAGTATAATATCAATAGTTTTCCTTTTATTACAATACAAGAAAATACAACGAAAATAAGCTGAGGTGGTGCCTTTGACAATCTATCTCAAAGCATTACAGGGAAGTACTCACAGATTTATGGGTTTAGGATCTAGATAGTGATAGAGTGATTTAGAGAAAAATATATGAAGAGAGAAAGAGAGAAATTTAGTGAGAGATGGAGATAGAAAGAGAAATATCTACAGAGCGAAAGAGAGCGATGCAAAGTGATACAAAACCTAAAGAGAAATACCTATAGACATGGAAGAACCATGTTAAGCAAGTCAATGCTGCAGCATATAAAATCGAAGAGATCGTAGACAAATTTATCCTTCCATTTGCAGGCATATATTACCATGCACCGGGCTTTCTTGCAAGGATGTTGAAGGATGTCAGACATTTATGAATCTGCTATGACGTTGCAAAGGAGATACAATTGCATCTATCAAAGAAAATGAATGCATTTAGAGCGGAAGCATTGACTATTATGGCTGAAATCCAGGTTGAGGATTGCGACCATGGATGGAGACACATGTTTTGCTTAACAAGAAGCCTTCATGGGGTTTGAAAAAGAAATGGATTTCATACTCAAGAAATTGATCATACTCATGAAATTGATAGGAGGCAAGGAGGAAACTCCAAAATTTTCAATTGATAGGTTCTTAGGTAAACCTCTCCATGGACGATGTATGTTCCTTTAAATTCGGCAAGAGCTTGGCATACATAGGCCTCCAATTCACGAACCATGATTTCTAGAACTAAATCCCCAAATTATAGCCTTTTAGGTCAGTTACTCTTGTTTTAGTATTGCACTATCTTCTGCTAATACTTAACTCATTGAGTGATGTCTAAGTTTCAAGTTTATTCCATGAGGTCTAGTTCCCGTCTCAATAATTTTAGTTGGCTCATGGATCATAAGCCTGATTCTTTGTTTCATCGTACTGATCTCGACCTAGGTCTACTACTTCTATACTAAAGGCAGGAGGTCTCCATGGCAAGGTGTAATATGATAAAAAGGGTAGCTAGTAATTCCTCGAATCATTTCCCTTTGGCAGCCGATGGTCGGATCTTTAGCCCCAACGGGGATGGTCTGGTTAGTTAGCTCTGCTAGACCATTACTTGCCAGGTGTATGATGCAGGCATGCCATACCTCTACTTGGTATCGGCTATAGAAACCGTTCACTTGTTTTTATCAAGCTACTTCCCATTGTTCATAATGAGAGAGCAAGGAACTTTAAACGGCAAAATTTGACTACCATATGTCTCCTACTATGACATCTATGATGATAAAATGGGTTGCTCCGGATTTTACTTGCCAAGATAAAATAGTTAACAGCAAGGATCAAAAACTGCTTCTGTCCTACCAAAGGTGGAAAGGACCTAAGATGTCTAATGCCCATTGATAAAATGGGAAAGGGCTCGTGATGAGTGTTAGTTAAGTCGAACGGAGCCATGAGATAGAGGCATGCTGATTTTGATTACCGGAGGCACCTCTACGTATACTTATTGCAGTCTTCAGCGACAGTTGACCAGTAAAAGCCTTGCTTCATAGAGTACAACCAATGTCAAGGGATTTTCTTGCTACCTAAGATATTTAAGAAGTGGTAATGTGAGGGATGTGTGCCAATCCATCCTTTTTGGAACTATCGGTGCCTCCAGCTAGTAAGGTGACGATATTCCATCATGTAAAGTATATGACGATCAGGACCATCAAACTACTGTGGACGGCTTGAAGAACTTCTAGTTCATCTATACTTCTCTTCTGGAGGATTTCAACGTGAACCATCTACTTTAGCAATGGGAGAGAAGTAGCAAGTCGAGTCAATTAGTCTTTTGATTGCCTTCTCATGGAATTTATATGACTTTATAAAGACTAAACCTATCTAGTTCGACAATCGCCTTTCCAAGGTACTTCATCACATTGAGTTTGTATACCTCCTACTCCCCTTGGACTTGGTCGACTTTTGGTTTAGAATTGTTGTAGATGTTTAGGATTTGTGCTCCTAAGCCGGCGGCAATGTGCAACCCAACCAACATATTCAACCTTGTCTGAGGCTTTAAATTTGAACATTGGGCTTGCTGAAATTCTTCTCTTAAGGGATACAAGAATCAAACCTGCTCTATTGCACGTATCTATGGAGGATTCTTCCACATGCAGCTTCCATGGTTCTTGATCTGGCTTCGTTGGTTTTTGGATATTGCATTTTGCCAAGAAATCGACCATAGCTTGTTCATGAGTGTCGTGCTGTGGAGAATATCTGATGTTGAACTCATGAGGTCCATTGACCACTTTAATGAGTAATTCTATCGTCTCTTGCTTATATGATGCAGGGATTGGTCTATGTAGGCAATGATAGTGTGGGCCTTAAAAAACAGCTACAACTAACGTTCAAATAGTATCAGATAGTACATAAAGTTCTCGATAGGTGGATAACATTACTTTACACCCAACAAAACTTTGCTGGAGAAGTAGAGTTGTTTCTCTTCTTCATTAATTAGCAATTATAAGACTGCCTCCTATGATACTAGGAGATAGATGTAGGGTACTTCACCTACCTGTGAGCTAACAGGCTAGGGCAAATGTTTCAAGTGTTCCTTTAGCTGTGCAAAAGCCACTTAACTTTCTAAATTCCCTTCAAACCGTTGAGCCTTTCAAAGTAATTTGAGGAAGGGTAGGCTCCTCTGCACATGCGTAGAGAGGAATCTACTAAAGGCAACAAGGTGCCTTATGGAAGGCAAAACATATTTAACGGTTTGCAAGCTCTTCATTTGTTCGATGGTGGCCCCCTTGTTTGGGTTCACCTCGAGGAACGACAGACTTCTTTGAAGTTAATATTGGGTTACATCAAGGATCAACTTTAAGTCCATACTTATTTATAATGGTGATGGATGAGTTAACAAAACATATTCAAGATGAAGTACCATGGTGTATGTTATTTGCACATGACATTGTATTAGTGGAGGAGTCTAAGGAAAAAGTTAATAGAAAATTGGAACTATGGAGAGAAACATTAGAAAGCAAAGGCTTCCGACTTAGTAGAACAAAGACATAATATTTGGAATGTAAGTTTGATCATTTGGCTACTTCAGAGGACATAGAAATTAAAATTGGCACACATTGCATTCCCCAAAAGGAAAGTTTTAAATACCTAGGGTCAATTTTTCAGAGTGATGGAAGAATTGATGGAGATGTTACACATAGAATTAATGTTGGTTGGTTAAAATGGAGAGGAGCATTAGGTATTCTTTGTGATAAGAAGATACCATTAAAATTAAAAGGTAAATATTATAGAGCAGCAATTAGGCCTGCCATGTTTTATGGTTGTGAGTGTTGGGCAGTTAATCATCAACATGTACAAAAGATGTCTGTGATAGAAATGAAGATGGTGCGATGGATGAGGGGTCATACAATAAAAGACCGTATACATAATGAGGTTATTAGAAACAAATTAGGAGTGCCACCAATAGAGGTTAAAATGAGAGAATATCGTTTAAGATGGTTTGGACATATAGAAAGAAGATCAGAAGAAGAACCAGTAAGAAGGTATAAAAACTAAATTTGGAAAGTATTAAAAGAGCTAGAGGACGACCACAAAAGTGTTGGAAAGAAACAATAAAGAATGATCTAGCTTATTGTGAGTTAACTGCTAACATGGCACACGATAGGGATTGGTGGAAACAAAGAATCCACATAACTGACCCCGTCTAGTATGGGAAAAGGCTTAATTGTTGTTTAGTTGTTATTATACAAACTTGACTTCAAAACCTTTCTTAACTATGGTAGGGACTGAAACCAAACTGCGCCTTATAGACAACATAATTAATACATCAATTATTACAATCGGTGTGTCTTGTACATGTATTATAAATGCCCAACCCTAAAGACATCTAAGAAAGTGTTATTTCACATATATACCCGATCATCTTCTTAGATTACATAATTAATACGTCTAGTATGGGATTTAGCCCATTCTCGGTAATAAATTCATAGAATAAAGGAAGACAATCATCTTCTTAGATTACATGGATACTTTATCTAAACATAAAGAACAAACACTTGTAATAGAAAGCTCATAATGGAAAAAACATAAAAGATGAAGTCGGTTTAGTGGAAGTTTTTCATTATAAATATTGTAGCAAATACAGTACAAACAATAGAATACAAATAAACAATGCTTCCCTGGTAACCCGTCTGAGGGTAACCATGTTTCTATCTCATCTCCTTCTCCTTCTCTTCCTTTTTTATTGTTGTGTCAGTCTTCTTTCGACCCTTTCACTCTCCATTGAGCTCTTGAAGACTCCAGTGAGGATTATGTACAAGGTTCAAATCTCTATCAGTGGTATCAAGACGGAATCTATAAAACAGGTATGTTGTTAGTGTTTGGAAAACAAGAGAAGAGAGAAAGTATGATGATCCTCTGTTAACAGTTAACAAAAAAGAGATTCAAAACACAAACCAAAAAGAGGTATGTTGATGTGGTTTCCCTTATGAAAAATAAAAAAAATGAAAAATAAAAAAACAACAGAGGACAAAGATACACTTGACTGTCCTCCATTCACAGTTAACAAAGAAGAGATTAAAAAAAAAAAAAAAAGTGAAAAGAAGAAATACTCCCTGAAATTATTGGAAAAAGAACCAACAGCATAAGCGACTTCATACTATCGAAAAAGGGGCAGTCAGAAGCCACTACATATGGCCTGAGATTGTCGGGAAACAAGAAAGGGAAACTGACAAAGAAACCGAAAAATTGATTGGAGAAGACAACCAAAGAACATACCATCACTTTCTCTCCTTCCTCGCTCTCCCTGATCTCTCTCCCTCTCTCGCATTTTTTCTTATGTAACTGAAAACCACCCACGATTTTTGTCAAAACTGCATAGCAAAATCATGATTTTCTCGGAAACCATCGGCAAAAAACGCTTTTGCCGCCATTTCTAAGAAAATGTCTCGGGCAACGGCGTTATACAAACTACCAAACAATTGGTTAAGCAAGTGAAAGCTCCGGCACATGAAATTGAAAACATAGTAGACAAATTTATCCTTCGATTTGGGGGCATATATTACCATGGACCACGCTTTCCTAGCAGGATTTTGAATTCTTTCATAAACTTTCGAACCCACCATGATGTTGCTAATGATATACATGTTAGACTGTGGCCATTCTCGGCAACCCAGCACAGGCCCGTATTTACGGTTATAGGAGAGATTGCCATAAACAGAAAAATCTTAACAGTCAGACCGTTACCAAAAATCACGGTAACGATTCGAATACAAAGACTCCTAAAGAGGAAAATCCAACAGAAAAAACTGAAAAAAGGAGGAGCTCACACTGCTCTATAAATACAGAGCAATGCATAAGGTTACATATGTTCTGAAAAATACAGAGACTGAAAAACGCAAATACATACTTTTTTCCTAGAAGAAATCCATTGTGAGGAAACCTCAAACAAAAAACCAAGATCATATTCACCTTCTGTTGTAGGCATACCTAAAAGAGCTTGACGGCAACAAACCTGAAGCTCAGAGAAAGCCGGAATCAGGCAAGAAAATTCCAACAATACAATCAGTAAGAGAAACCATGGATTACATCGTTAAAAGAAAATGCATATATTCTCTGAATACAAGTGCAAAAGCATTAACTACTGAGGTCGAAATCCAGGTTGAGGATCACGACCATGGAGATGCATGTTTTGCTCAGAAACAAGCCTTTATGGGGTTTGAGAAAGAAATGAGTTTTTTACTCGAGAAATTATTGGAAGGAAGCAAGAACGAAACTGTAAAACTCGAGATAATCTCCTTGGTAGGGATGGGTGGCACAGGCAAGACCACCTTTGTAAGGAAGCTTTATAATGACCCAAGAGTGATGAACCACTCTCCTTGGGTTTGTGTTTCTCAATGCTATCATCCTTGGGATTGTTACAGATAACAGTGGTCATTCTCGACAACTCAATCGGGTAACGTCTGGACTGGCCATCCAGACTGTTACCCGGACAGGAGTTACGGATAGGGCCTAGGTTGTAATCGCCGAACCATTACCGGATTTTTCGGTAACAGTTCGGATTTACTGCTCAAAAAGAGGAAAACCCAACGTAAAAGCTAGGATACAAGAGCAGTATATATATTCGAGTGGAAAATCACAGAAAGTGTGTGTGATATACAGATATATTAAAAGACAAAAATACTCGAAATATACAACATATCCTTAAGAAGGTCGTTGTGAGGAAACCTCAAACTCCACTCTACACCTTTTTCCACTGCAAATCTATCGGGAACACGGAAAGCTGGCAATTGAGCAGACCGAACGGATCGAAGGAAGAACCACAGAGGCCATCATTGGTATCAGAGCTCAGGTTCTTGATCCTACAAAAAAAAAAGTATGCTTACTACTCTGAAAACAAAAAAGGAAAAAGGGAAAGAATAAAAAAGAAAGAAGAAAGGAAGAATAAAAAAAAGAAGAAAGGAGGGAGAGAATAGATCTGGAAAGCCAATAGGCTAGGCAAGAAGTTCGACTAAGGCCTAAACGGCTGCAGCCTGAGAATCGGTCAGAAACAAGCCACAAAGGTAGGAAAAGGCCTAAACAGTCAAAGCTTGAATGGCAAAAAACAAGCTGCGGAGGAAGGCCAGAACGACCGAAGCCTTAATGGCAAGAAACAAGTCGCGAAGGAAGACCTCAATAGCCGAAGCCTAAACAACCGGAAATGAGCTGTAGAGGCAGCACTGGAAGCAGTCAAAGGCGATCACAGCAAAGAGCCAAGGAGCGGAGCACCGCTTCCTCTCTCACTCTTACTTAAACTCTCTCTCCTCCAGTTTTTACAAGACGAAAATCGCAGGCCGAAACCAGCGGTTTTCCGAAACTGCCTTGGGCAATGGACTGAAAAGTCCGTTCTGCCCCGACTGGTTTTCCAAAAAGTTTGTTTTACCCTCTGGCAGTTTGTGAATATTACAATATATTGGGGCTATTGTTTTACATTAATGCCCTTCTTGGTTTAAATTATTACAGTTCTGCCATTTAGTAAAAAGACAGGTTTGCCCTTGTACTTTTGAAAGATTTACAGATTCGGTTGAGGGTTAAAATTACAGTTTTAACCCTGATCAGTTTTACAGAAATACCAAAGAGTAATTTTACAAGTCTGTCCTTAGGCCTTTTCAAAAATTTTAAAAGTGGACAGATAGCTAAAATTACTATTTTACCCCTGCTATTATTTGGAAAATACAAAAGGCAAAAACTTTTGAGAAAATTACAAGTTTGTCCCAAGTATTTTAAAGAAATGTTATTAGACTGTTTTTATGATATTATGCATCAGTCTAACATGCTCCCTGCTATGAGTGGTTGTTGCTTTATGATTATTTCTTTTTTAGACCGTTTAATTGTTAAAATTGCCAAACATATAAAAATGAGTTCTACAATGTGTGTGTCGAAATTGGTAAAAACTCAGAAATTAAATGTTCTTAACTTCCAAACATGGAAGACGTGAATCCCACTAGCTCTAACACTCGAAGGTGTTGAGTATGTGCGGAAGGAAACTATGCGTTCGCCACCTCCACATGCAATTGAGCAACAAGTAGAGATGTACAAAACATTTCTAAAAGATGACACCATATCAAGGACAGTAATATTAACCTACATGGAGAATGACTTAATCAAGGTCTTCTAAGAATACGAGATCTCAAAAGAGCTATTTGATTCAATAACAACTAAGTATGATACAACTGTCAAGTTACATGTGCAGTTGCTACTACAAAAGTATACCTCTTTCAAAATAAGAGAAGGAGACAATGTAATAGAACATATGAACCACATATTAGTAATAGCTAGAGACTAAGTTGTAACAAAGTCAGTCATCTCAGAACCGATGCAGATATCTACCATATTAAACAGTCTACTCCCATTATGGAACATGGTCACCAATGCCCTCAGATTAGGGCCAAAGATTAACCTTTCTGAATTGCTCCTGAAACTAGCAATAGAGCATGAACACATGAATAAGAATAAGAAAGAACACATGGAAACAATGATAGCGTTTAGCTCCAAAACCAACCAAAAGAAAAATAAACCAAACAATAATTTTGACAAAAATAACAAGAAAGGCGGTCATAATTTTAAGAAATCGCACAAAACCGCTTCTCAGGTAAAGTGCTTCAACTGTGGAAAGTTGAGACACTTCAAGAGAGACTACCACAACAAGAAAGGTAGAGGAAACAACCCACAACGCGGACAGTCGGAGAAGCAAGATATAATCTGCGTGATTTTAGAATGTTTATACATGTACCGCCTGGTGACAAGTTGGTGGATAGACTCGGGAGCTACATGACGTATCTCAAAGACCAAGGAAGGGACAATAGACCTGAAGGAATACAAACCCGACGAACATAGAGTCTACATGGAAAATAATACTTTCTCAAATGTTTTGTTACTGGGTCCTTCAGAATATTTGTACAAGGCAAACCGATTGTATTAACTAATGTATTAATTGTGTCATCTATAAGGCGCAATCTAGTCTCGGTCCCTGCCTTAGTAAAGAAAGGTTTTGAGGTCAGGTTTATTTCTAGCAAGGTAATTGTAGGAAAACATGAGAGAATACTATTCTCTAGGGAATTTTATGTAGAGCATGATCTCTTTAAACTATGTAATAATGAAATTGGCACTTCTTCTACTTATATTGAGTGTGCCTTTTCTGTTGATGTGAATATGTGGCATAAATGCCTTGGGCATATAAGTCTGGAAAAGTTGAGAAAATTATCCAGCTTTGACTTATTGCTTGGATTTGAGAAAAATACTTTCAACAAGTGTGAAGCTTGTATATAAGGAAAATGACAAGAAAAGTTTTTCCAAAGATTCAATAAGGGCAACAACCCTGTTAGAGGACATTCACATGGATTTATGTGGACCATTTAGAGTAAGGTCACATTGTGGAAATGTTTACTTTATAACCTTTATTGATGATTACTCTAGATATATGTATTTATATCTTTTGGCACATAAATCTGAGGCACTTGATGCTTTTAAAGAATATAAGTAGGAAGTGGAAAACCAATTAAGGCATTCAATCAAAGTCTTAAGATCAGACAAAGGTGGTGAATATACCTCTGTAGAATTTCTTGAATTCTGTAAAGACTTTTGGTATTGCAAAGCAAAATACAATGCCTAGAACACCTTAACAAAATGGTATAGCTGAGAGATACAATATAACCTTGCTGAATATGACAAGGTCAATGTTGATCGATGCCTCTCTACCAAAGGTATTTTAGGGAGAAGCAGTAAGTACAGTGGTTTATATACTTAATAGGGTACCATGTAAAGTTGTATTCACTACACCATACGAGATGTGGTTTGGAAGAAAACCCAACCTAGGTTATCTCAGGAGGTGGGGATCTGTTGTAAATGTAAAGATCCTTGATCAGTCTAGAGATAAGCTAAACAGTAGGTCCTTAAGGTATATATTTATTGGATATCCGAAAGGTTCAAAAGGATATCGATTTTATCATAAGAACCACAGACTCATTAAAATCAGAGAAATTGAATTCTTAGAAGATACTAAGAATGAGAACCTAAAAAACAATGATGAATGTGTTGATGATATGGTAGATTTAGACCAATCATCTTTTGAGCCCATTGAAGATCTTCCTGAAACTACCAAAACCTTAAGTGGACATAAAAGGCCAAGAGTCACTCCATCCTACTTAAAGGATTATCACACTTATCTTACAGAAGAAGTGTGTAATTCGGTGGATATAGATGAGTTAACTGATAACTTCACATATCAGTAAGCTATGAACTCATCGAAATTATTAGACTGGGAGAAAGCCATGGATGAGGAAATTGAATCCATTGAGAAAAACCAAGTCTGGAAATTGACTGATTTGCCAAAAGGAAGGAAAGTCATAGGCTGTAAATGGGTTCTGGAAAAGAAATATAAGGTCGATAGTATAATCGATAAGTTTAAAGCGAGGTTGGTTGTAAAGGGTTTTTCGCAAAAAAGTGGGTTGAAACATATTCCCCAGTTGCGAAATTTGCATCCATATGTATAATCCTGGCAATATCTGCATACTATGATTTGGATTTACATCAGTTAGATATAAAGACAACATTTCTAAATGGAGATTTAGAAGAAATCATATACATGCAGCAGCCCGAAGGATTTGTGGTCGAAGGCCAAAAAGATAAAGTATATAGGTTGAGAAAATTCCTATATAGCCTGAAACAATCACTTCGCCAATGGTATTTGACTTTTCAAAATGTCATTATAAAACTTTGGTTTGTGGCAAATAAACTTGATCACTCTCTATATGTTTGGAACAGTGGGAGCCACTTTGTCATCCTATCATTATATGTAGATGACATATTGTAGAGAAAGCATCACAAGCAATGAGCCATGTCGCCGGTTATTAGTTCATAGTGGAACATTGCAAGATTTCTTTAAATTAAACAAGTCAGGTATGCCTCCTCTTCGCTCGCTCCATCTTTTTGGCAACATCTTGCCGCCGTTTGTTGAAAAACAACATCAGGACATGCCAGTAAAGTCGCTTGATCAGATGCTCTCGCGTCTTAGCTTCCTTAAGGTTTTGGTTCTACATGGGGGCTCAAATTGAAGAACTGCCTAAGGAGATTTTGAAGCTGTTCTGTTTGAGGTATCTAAGCTCGAGAAACACTAACGTTAAAGAGCTCCCTGGCTTATCTGGAAACAGAGTACCTAATCTTCAAACTTTGGATATTAGAGGAACTGGCATCACTAAATTTGGCAACGGACTACTAAAGATTCAAAGCCTAAGGAAGTGCCTGAGGCTATTTCTTGTCTAGAGTCGTTACAAACGCTCACTGGTGTCAAACATGATACCAAAGGAAAGATAGCCAAAGAAGTCGGGAAGCTGAAGGGACTGAGAAGGTTTGAAATTTTCAATGTGAAAAGGAACACTCCTGTGAACTTTCAGCATCGATCCGAAAGATGAATCATCTCTTTCAATTAAGAATCCACTCCACAGATGTACTTCAAATAGATTCGTTATCATGTACGTTGCCAGAATCACTAAGTACCGTTATATTGAAAGCGAAGCTGGAACGCTTGCCTCCTGACTTTGGGTTCAGTTGTAACCTCACAAGATTGCAGCTTAGTCATTCCAGATTAACCGAGGACCCATTTGTATACCTTCATTTTCTGCCGAGACTGTCCCAAAAAATAACTTTTATTAAATTTATTAGAAACCTTTTTTAGGCCGTCCTTAAGACTTGGTATGATGCGGGCTTCGTTTGGAAGACCCTTCGAAGTTCGTTTATTAACTGCACTCTAACTAAGATGGTTCTAAGATTCCACTGTCTGACTCTAATTTCAGAGAGAATAGCCTAACCCCACATAACTTTGGGAAAAAGGGACAATTACTAACAATCAGAATTGGGACAGACATACTTGTGATGGACATAATTATGACTCATTTTGGTTTCACATCGGGAAACAATAGGGGAAATAAAGTGCGGTGATCTTTAGAACTCAGAAATGAACCAAGCTGAAGCTGTCATGGTTTGGCTCGGTTCAGCTTGTTCTCATTTGGTTCTTCGAACCAAACACGAACTGACTCATGAAGCTATTTGAGACAAAGACGAACAATTTTTATTTCTTTGGTTGAACTCGTATGTGCTCATGAAGTGATTATGTTAAGAAATACAAAGGGATCAATGTAACATTTTGTTATCAAACTGTTAAAAAAAATGACTGTAATATATCACCTTCAGACACGTTATCTTGTTAGTCGGATCTGCAGCTGCAAGATAAAAGTGATAAAACATATTACTTTAAGAAGTTTTAAAATGATTTGATTGTAAATTGATTTTTTTTTAAGCTCTCGTTATGACTGACGAATACGATGCCAATACATGTTTGTATATTAACACCAACTAACATGTAGATAACAAACTGAAAGCATGCAACTCGTATGGATAACTGTTAGACTTGGCCAATCACATCGTGCCAAACCCCGCACATGGCAAACTTAGGATATTTTCATAGCCAACATAATAATATAACTTGAATTAAGTTCTAATGATTAATAGTATCCATATATAAATATTAAAACATGGGGGCAGGATTCACCGACAAATGTAAATAAAGAAAAGTCTATCAGTTGTGCTAAATAAACACTCCTATCATTTGCCAAAATCAGCAGCTACTCCTGTATAGAGTCTATAGCAACCTGCTGTAAAATGGTAGCAAAGAAGTGGATCGAGCATGTTTTACAATAAAAAGGACAACAACAAAAAAATCCCCTAAGAAAATGCATCATTTTACAATTATTTAAAGAATTCATATACACGCACATAACCACGAAATGTATGTTGTGATGATGATGCATTGAGTACACGCACATATACAAAGAGTCTATCGCAAACCAAGGTTGTTCAGTAACTCACCAACCATTGAGTACACGGTGCTGACTACACAGTCAAGGTGCCTGGGTGCACCCTATACACACCCTTAGGTGATCTTCCAAGGGCTTGCACATCTGAATCTCTGCAAACTCCACATACAATACAAAAATGTAGCCAACATATTCGTACAACCACATCAAAACCATCTTTATCATATTCTTGCAGTTCTAATTTAAATATTTCCACATCATACTTATAATAAGCCGTTTAACAAATTAGTTAACTAATTATCATATTAAGTCATTGAAACCATAATTAACAAGCATCCACAATTTTAAAGCCATAGAGAACTATTTTTAATATACCAATATAATGAGAGATACCCGCATATCTCAATCGCTCCAAAATCCAAGTCTTACTGCTCAGATCCAATATCTTTACCCCAAAATTGCCTTGATTCAATTACTATAAAACAATGTATTAATATAGCCCACTTAATCAGGTGCTCAACCGTTCAAACCACACGCATCAGAGTTCATATGGCTCTGATGTATCCCATGTGGGCGAGACATGGTCTTCTTTATTCAGAACTCGGGTCCCAAGCCACAACAGTCCTAGACCTGGCCCACCATGTCCTAATCTGAAAACAATAGACTCGGCCCCCGATGTACTTTTTCATCTATACCAGCCACCTTTGCTGCCAAACTCGGCACATGTGACTTCATTTCATCTCTTAGAGCACTACTATTTGATACTTTCAACTTGGTCAAATGACCACTAGATCACCAAAAAATTGAATGAAAACAAACACACTCAAAAACATAACTTTTTTTTATCAATTTCTCGACTGTCGATTAGGGGCTTTTGGAGAGATCTACAATAGCTCACGATGGCCAATAGCTTGTCAAAAAGATAAAAGAGAAAAGGCAGAAAACCCTAAAATACCTTAAAGAATGTTGTTGATCATCAATTTCATGTCGGTCGTTACTACCTAAGATGGAATCCTCTGCTAGGGTTTGCATGAGGCTCCCACAACACTTCTAATTGTGTTAAATAGAAAGCTTTAATTTTACAAGGGAAATCCTTGCCTCCTAGTCATGTCAAATAGGAGCAAGACTTCGATTTTACAAGAGAAAATCTTTCTCTAAAGAATAGGCAGGTTTTTTATTTAGTTTTTTCTTTTCTTTTTTTCTTCCTCATCATGCATTTTTATCCTAAATGTGGATCCAAACGTGACTTGTTGCATTCTCCTTCTCTTAAGAAAATTATGTCCTAAGAAATGCAACATACCTAAATAAGTATAGATGCTTCTCTCGAATATCATCCACCAACTCCCAAATAGCGTTGTTGGATGAATGGTGACCTCAATGCATCATCACCGTCCTCAACATATGCCGATGTATTTCCTACTCTTTTCTATCCAAAATTACAATGAGCTACTTGTCATATAAGGATACATGTTATACATGTACACCTGTCAAGAATATCGGTAACTCTAAATAATAGGGCACATTTCCTATCCTCTCTAAGATCCTATATGATACAATAAATCATAGACATCACACCATGGGTAGGAGACACCTTTAAGAACACATGCTCTCCAACTTCAAACTCAAGATAGCAGTGTTTCTTATTTACGTAGTTGTTTTATCAATGTTGTGCTGCCTTCATGTGTTTTAGTATTAAAATCTATCTTCGCTAATGACTAACAAACTATCTTAGGTTTAATTATTGAACTCATACCTGATTCATCCCAACATAGAGGCATCTTGCACTTTTTCCCATATAACACTTCATCTGGGGATGCCTTGAAACTAGCCTCATAATCGTTATTATAAGCAAACTCAATTAAAGATAAGTACTTGTCTCATTAGTCACCTCAATCATATAATAGATGTGTAATCCTCTAAAGTTTGAATTGTACCTTTTGCATACCCAACAATATGCATCTAAAAAGTTGTACTAAATTATAGATTTGTTTCTAAAGAATCCTATAAGCTCCTCCCAAACTATGTAATGAAAAGGTAAAAGTCCCAACTAATGTATCACCATGAAATGGCATGTCCTTCTGAATAGGTAAACATCATATCCCTTTAACATATGACATCATTCTTCTTTAAAATCTTGGAGGTTGTAAACACCCTAAAATATTTTCTAAATAAATCAGGACACAATAATCCATGATTTGAACATGTCTCTCAAATTTCATAAAGTTTCAAATATCATTTTCAAAATAAATGTTTTAGGAAAATATTCTTGGAAACCCCGTAATTACCAAAAATCAAATTTTGAAATTCAAAAGGGAATGTTGATCTACCCAAAGATAGAACAAAGCCCGAATCGATAGGAGACGAAATTTTTGAGAAAAGATAATGATGAGATCAAGAGCAAGCATATCAAATCGAGCAAGGTGACTAAGGCCAGATCAAGTCTAGCCAACCAAGGCTTGACCCAATCTAGACAAGTCAAGATGCCAAACCAGCTCGAAGGAAGAAAAGGTAGAAATCCAATTCAAAGCTCCAATGCAAACCAAATCTTGGTCCAAGAAGAAGTGCATTCAAAGCCAAACGTGTAAAGTTGGTTCAATTTAAATCCAAGCTAGATCTCATTCAAGCCTTAAGTGCAAGTCAAATGGCCCAAGTCCAAAAAAGTGTTGAACAAGGCCATGGCTAAGGCATACAGTTGGGAGAAACATCAAAAAGGCATTTGGTTTTAAATCAAGTCAATCAAAGTTCGAATTAAAGCAAACAAAGGGTCGGTTGATCAGGCCCTATGTCATGCTAAGGTGAGTCACCATCTAGCCAAGGCAAGAGACTGAGACACATGCCAAGTGAACCATCAAGCCATGGACCACACCTAGTAAGATCGAGCAAGTCACGTGGGTTAGACCACATGGGATGCACCCAAGCTCATACTAACCCACATGGGCTCATGGGAGACCACTCCTCATGCCCCACATGGCCCATGTACAGCCACAAATCTGGAAAAATCAATTAGGTCCAGATCCAAATTGGGTGTCCCATGGAAGGACCAAAATCGATCCAAAGAAAGCCCTAGAGCCCCCCTTGAAATATAGAAAAGGGGGTTTTGGGGGCTGGTTTGAGGCATCCAAGAGAGTGGGAAATCCCTATAGCAAGAGAGGGAGAGAGAAGGAGGAGGAGGAGTCCATCTTCCTCAAGCCGCTGGCCATCAGAGGTTGCTTCCAAGTTTCAGGTCCCTTCTTCCCTTCTCTTTTTAATATTTTTTTCTTTACTTTCATTCAATTTAATGGGGTTGTAATTAAGGATTTTATATCTCTATCTTTGATGTAATAATTAAGGGGTTATGCTGTCCAATTTCTTTTACATTTGTTGATGCATGCTATGTGTTTGATTTTAAGTTCTTTCTACCCTAATATACATTGTAAGATCTTATATCTCCTAATCCCCTCTATGTTTATGCTATAATAATAATTTCCTTCATTTACTGCAGTTCTTTACATTTTAATTGTTATAGATTATCTTTTAATTCGGTCGAAATGCATTCACGTATTCTATAGAAACTGAAACTATATTTTCTATACTCTATAAATGTCCGATGAATGATTTGTATTTCTTTACTCCCTTCTCTGAATGCAATCAAATTTTACACACCAAATTTACACACATAGACTCACTATCCATAAAATTTTTAAGAATTTTAGGATCATGCAAGGTGATAAATAAAATCAAATCAGACTGAATGAAATCATAACAGAGTCTATAAATCCCACACTTTGTGCAAGAGGTTGCATCATAATCTCATAACTTTGTTTGCAATGAACCATTTTGATTGAAAATGGTCCCATTGGAAAGCTAAAATCTATAGCTTTCCAAGACTAATTCCATAAAAATCGAAGATCTGGGTGACGAGATACAGTTGCTTTTCTAAACCTATGTGCCTCTGTCATAAATCTATCTTGAATATTAGAGTAAGGTACATTCTTAGATTTAATTACACACATCTACAATACCTAAAATCAAAATAAAAATGGTTTGAGAATTTTCACATCCCAATATGCTTTTGTAAAATTTTGAGGATTTTTTTATGTTCGGAAACTATCCAAAAAAATCAGAAAACAAGTCTCTAAAAATAGAACTAATTTCTATTTTTAGGATTTGAAATGTTTTGAGTGAAGAATTAGGTTCACGGTTTTTGCAAAACTTTTGGAATTGAAATTTTATTTCAAAAACTTATCAGATTTCAAACAATTTTCAAAGTGCCTAGATCGACCCTTGAACATCAGTTGAAAATGATCTATTGTGAAAAGAATTCACTTACCCACAATTACTAAAGAAGTCAAAAATCATCTTTGCTAGTTTGAGGAAAATAGTTGGCATACTCGTGCACTCAGAGTTTGCGAATTTAGTTTTAAGTATTTACATAGACTTCGGAACAAAAATTCACATATATAGATTTGGCACTCTCGGTGGGACTTGAACCATTGAAAGTTATTGATCCGATCTTGGTTTTTAAAACTATTTCACTTTTCAAAATCATGACTCTCAATTCATTTTTTTTGTTTAGGTTGATTTTTGCAAAGGTCAAAATAATGTCTAGTTCAGAGGGTTCTTACGATGTGTCGAGTCAAGCCGCGTGCTCTATATATCATTTTTCAAAAAGAATTTCTAAAGACTTTGAAAAAATGGGAAGATAGGATCGCCTCCCTCAAAAGTGAACTAAAAGAGCTAAAGATTGAGTGGGAAATCACCGCATTAAGTGAAGAGGCCGATGCGGTGGAATCCTACTCCTCCCATGACAAGCAATCGAAGGCTCATAAGAGATCCTACCATTCACGAAAACCTAAGGTGACCTCAAAATTTGAAGAGGAGTAACCAGTACCCGAGTACTTCAACATTAAGGATAGGAAAGCCCTCCAACAATTGCTAAGGAGTCAAACCAAATAAAAGAGAACATACTCACTATTTGACTTTCTACCTTCTGATTAACAAATGGATAGTGATGATAAAATGACGAGTTTTCATCGGTATGATGGAAATGGGGACCATTCATCCCATCTCCAACTCTTTTCTAGAAAAGATTATAAGAAAAATAGGGACTCTTCTATGTGGGTTTATTGGTTCCCCCATTCTCTAAAAGGAAATGCATCTAAGTGGTTGGTTTCTTATGATTTAAGCCAATTCGCAAGTTTCGAGGACTTAATAAATTGCTTTATGCAAAGGTTTTCACATAACGTAGAAGTCACGCTTACTCTCAATACTTTGAGGGATACTAAACAATCCCCTAATGAAGATGCACACACATTCATCGTCAAGTAGAGGTCACTCTTGGGCCAAGTCAAAGAGCCCATTTCTGAAGGATATGCAATGATACTCATCATTGAAATTTTCAAAACTAATTTGAAAGCACTCCTCTCCCTACACGAGATCTCAACTTTTCAAAAATTAATAAAAAAGGCTTTCCTCTTCAAAGCCAATTTTAAAAAAGGAGTTTACGAAAATATGTGGAAAGGAAATTTTTTTCTAAAAACCAAAATTTAAAAAACCCAAAGCATATGGGTCACATACATTGGAAGGATTAAAAACTCAAAAAGTGTCCAATATCTGAGTATAACCAAGTTCGGTCAGGCTCTCTAAGTCCTTCAGACAAAGACCTTTTGACAAAAATCAAAAAAATGAGAAAATTTTGAAAAAAAAACAATACACCAATCTAGGAAAATCACTCATGGAAGTCCTAAAAATGTTATTAGTACAAGGTCTTGTAAGTCTTCTGACAATTCTTGAAGGGACACCCCCTAAAGAAAAATTTTTGAATGACTTTTGTGAGTATCATAAGTTCAAAGGTCATGATACAAATAAATATTTTTCCTTGAAAAACAAAATCGAGGACTTGATAGAGCAGGATAGGCTCCACATCTCGGAGGAACTGTGGCCTCTTAAAGTTGTTTTCAAAGAGTCATTCCCAAACCGTACAAGCACAAGTGGCAAGGACAAAGAGGTATGTCTTCATCCAAACCATGTTTGTGGGATTGAGCATGCATTGCATACGGTTCATACTACTTACCACACACCACTCTCTCTCGTAATAAAAAAGACAAGTAAGTAGTGATCTGAAGAGCACTTAGAGTCCCACACCTAGTCAAAGTCTTTGTAGAGATTCAAGGTGCTCTAAGGTATCAAATTAGAGCCAAGTTAGTATCGAGCCCTAGGGAGAGTGTAGGAGAAGTGACTAGATCTGAAAGGATCTATCAACCCCATACTTAGCTAAATAAGCTAGCAAGGAGGTGGTCGTTTTGCTCGGTTCCCAAAAGCATGCATCCCTAACTCATTTCATGGCATGAACAAGGGTAAAAGTATTGTATTAACCCCATATAACTTAGAACTATGGTGCACATGGTTTCAAACTTAAAAATCAATAAGTTCTGAAAAACAAGAACTGATCCTGTTTTCAGAAATTGTTCCCAAATTTTTCTTGGTGTTCTAAGATCTCCAAAATTCATAAAACTTTTACAGGTATTTCCTGATGTGTTGGAATCCTAAACCACCTTTTGCCTTGCATTTTGGGACAGCAGATTTGCAAAATTAAATCGGGAATTGGACTTGATTCAACAGTTTTAGGATATTCTGTGACAGAAATACAGAGGTACAAAGAATCCTTTGTATCTCGGTGTACAAAACTTCCAATATTGTGATTATAGTCTTTTCAGAAAGCTATGAATATTAGATTTCTAATGAGGCTAATTTCATCAGATTTGGATTCCTACAAACAGAGATATGAGACTTTTACCCAACCGCTATTGCAAGAAATCTGACTGTATAAAAAACTGAAATGGATTTATCCGATTTTTACCAATTTTATTCACAGGGTTACATGGTCCTAAAATTCTTGAAAATTTTATTTCTAGTGTATTGGTGTATGTAGGTATTGTGCCTAAAATTTCAGGACATTCAGATCACAGATTAGAGAATTAAAATTATAACAATCAAAGTATACAGATGTTGAAAAAACAAGAATTTCATTTTCTTAGAACATATATGAATGCATACTCACCCGAATTTAAATTTGCAACAACCCAGCAACACCAAGCAAATTATTTAAGGGAAATGAATGAAAATATGTATCTTAGCTTAAGCATAGAGGGGGTTAGAGAATATAGAGTGTTTTATAGAATATATTGGGGTAGAATCACAAAACCAAACACATGGAGTGCGTAAGTAAGAATGAAAATTCACAGCACATCTACTTCTTATTACAACATGGGGGGAGACAAGTCTCCATTAATAAAACTCCTTTCAAATTGAATAGAAATAAAAGATGTGTAGGACCCAAAGATTTAGAAATACTTACAGAATTTCTGCAAGGACCAAACCTCCAAAATGTAATTCGGCCCACTCTTCACCTTGGATTCACTATCTTACTCACAATTCTCTCTAAGTGCAGCAGCCCTTATCCTAGAAACTAAACCAATTCCCCTCTCTCCACTCTTCCCTTAGCAGCCCACGACCTGCCTAGGTGCAGCCCTCCCTTGGAAGATCTCTCTCTTGTTGGCCCTTTCTCTCTTTCCTCCCAAGACTCAAAGATGCAAAACATGCCCCCCCCCCCCTTGACCCTATTTATAGGTTAAGGGGGGCTGTTTCTAGGGCCTTCCTTGGGGCAGGCCTTACATGGCCCATATCTAGCCCAAGGTCCAACTAGGTGGTCCCCCTTTGGGTGATATGGATCAGCCCCATGTGGGCTGGTTCTTGACTTTATTGGGCACACCTAGCCTTAGCCGAGTGGATTAAAAACGTGCCCAGCTAGGCTTCCTTGTGTAGCTCGCCTTCACTTGGTTGGATTCATGTTGATATGTTGGCTAGATGTAGCTTTGATAATCCTTCAAAATCGACACTTCCATGTCCAATTTATTTTATTCTGTAAAACCGGCCAGTCTTAGCCTTTGATTTGAAGTGAACCAGTCCTTGATTTGAAGTGAACTAGCCCTTGATTTGAAGTTAACAAGTCCATCTTATCCAAACAGTATCTTTGATCAATTTTGATATGCTTTGCTGCTTGATTTGTTTAAAGAAGATAAGCCTCTAACTTGGTCTGTCCCTTCGCTTTTGGACTTCATCTCGATCTTGAATTGGATTGGGTCTTCACCTGTTCGTCTGATTTGCTTTGATCATTTGGGCTTTTTAACTTGATTTTAAAACCTTTGATTTTGAAACCTTTTTAAACGATTTTGAACTTTTCTTTTAAAACAACAAGGTTTTTAAATCATTTGATTTTCGAACAGATTTTGAATCATTCGATTTTTCGAAATTGGGAGTGTTTAGGAAAATTTTTGATTTAGGGTGTTTACACATAACCCCACTCTCTTGCATGACACTTCCCTATAAATTAAAGCACTTGAAAGTGATCAAAGCAAGGAGGAAGATTCCCTCATCCATGAATAAGATCAAGCCTCTGAGCTTCCCGAATTTCATATAATCCTTGACTTGAAAAAACCTTCAAATTCCGTAGGAGGGGATTTTCTAGAAATCAATTTAGGGAGTGAGTCTAACCCAAAGTGTGTCAAAATAGGTACTTGTTTGCATGAGCATGAAAGAGTACCATTCATTACATTTTTGAAATCTTATATAGATGTATTTGCATGGACCTATGAAGATATGCTAGGATTAGACCCTAGGATTATAGAACATCATCTACCCTTAGAACCAAATGCAAAACCTGTGAAGCAAAAGCTTAGGAAAATCCATCTTGATGTTCACTCCCAAGTAAAAGAGGGTTTAGAAGATCTCTTAAAAGCCAGATTTATAAAACCCATTGCTTATTCTGAATGACTTTCAAATATTATTGTAGTTCAAAAATTTAATGGGAAAATTCGTATTTGCATTGATTTTAGAAATTTGAACAAAGCCACTCCAAAAGATAATTTTTCACTTCCGAATATTGATTTGATAGTGGATAGCACTGTAAATCATGAAATGTTTTCCTTCATGGATGGCTATTCGGGCTATAACCAAATCAAACTAGCACCAAAAGATCAAGCAAAAACTGCTTTTACTATACCTTGGGGCATATACTGCTACACGGTTATGCCTTTTGGTTTGAAAAATGTCGGTGCCACATACCAAAGAGCCATGACTACTATCTTTCATGATCAAATTCATGAGCTCTTAGAAGTATTTGTGGATGATCTTTTGGTAAAATCAAAAACCCGATGCACACACATAGAATCTTTGTAAAAAGTTTTCGAAAGACTTAGGCTTTATAAAGTGAAACTAAACCCTGAAAAATGTATTTTTGGAGTGGAATCGGGAAAACTCTTAAGGTTCATGGTAAGCCAAAGGGTTATAGAGGTCGACCCCTCTAAGTGTCGAGCCATCATAGAGATGCCTCCATCCTCCAACTTGACCCAAATCCGAAGCCTCCAAGATCGACTCCAAGCAATTAGGAGATTCATCTCCAGCTTAGCAACAAGATGCGAACTTTTCAATAGGCTTTTGAGAAAAGGGGTTAAATTTGAGTGGAATTCCGATTGCCAAAATGTTTTTGAAAGATTGAAAACTTATTTGGTAAATCCTCCGATTTTAAAACCTCCAAAGCATGGAAAACCTTTATTGCTTTACATTTCCATTCATGCGAATGCATTGGGTGCTTTACTAGCTCAATATGAGGATGATAGTTTAAAAGAGTATGCCGTTTACTATATTTCGAAAACTCTATTGGCATATGAAAGAAATTATCAAGCCATGGAGAAAACGTGCTTGGCCTTGGTATGGGCTTGACAAAAGTTTAGACATTATTTCCTAGACCATGAAATTTGGATAGTGTCTGATCTTTAAAATTAAGTTTTGGAAAAAGATGAAGAAATCGAAAAATTTTAAACTCCAAAAAACAATGGCCATGTACAAAGCCAATTTTAAAATCCTTTCGAAGAATGTATATAATCTCAAGTCAAAATCATCCAAGCTTGTTATACCTCTCTCTTGCTCAACACTTCCCTAGAATTTAATGCTTGAGAATCATCAAAGCAAGGAGGAAGATCCCCTCATTCATAAGGAAGATCATGCCTCCAAGCTTCCCGAAATTCGTAGAATCCTTGACTCGGAAAAATTGGAGATTTTAGAGTGAGTTTAATCCATAGTATGTGCACGTTTACATAAGCATCATACATTGCATTTTGAAATCTTTCATTTGTATAAACCATACCGGGTTTAGACACCAAGTTTAGGAAAGGGTTTGTGTTAAGCCAAAGGGGCATGGAGTCGACTCCTAAGTGTCGAGCCATCATAGGCATGTCTCCACCCTCCAATATGAGTCAAATCCAAAACCTCCAAGGTTGATTCCAATCTAGCAAAAAGATGCAAACCTCTCAATAAGACTTTTGAGAAAAGGGTTAAATTCGAAGGATGATTTTTCTTATGGTAAATCTTCCAAATTTTTAAAACCTCCAAAGTAAACTTTACATCTCATGTGAATGCATTGGGTGCTTTACTTGATCAATATGAAGATGATATCCATAGAAAGTGTGCCATTTATTACATTTCGAAAACTCTATTGGCATATGAAATAAATTGTCAAGCCATAGAGAAATCGTGTTTGGCCTTGGTATAGGCTTTCAAAAGTTGAGACATTATTTCCATGTCATGAAATAGGGATAATGTCGATTCAATCGAGCACTTGTTTGAAAAACCTACCTAATGGGTAGGATAGATAAATGGCAGCTCCTCTTAAGGGAGTGAGATTTCATCACCAAAACTCCATTAAGGGACAAGCCCTAGATCATATGGTTGAAATTCCCTCTTGAGGAGACATATTTCATACTTGATCAAATGTCTGATGAAGGCATATTTTACAAATCAATTTCAAAACTATGCTTTAACAAATTGTTTTAAAGAAAATCAAATAGGAAAAATGTATGTTGATGGGACAAAGAATCAAGGGGCAGGTATGGAAATCATCTTCATATCTCCCAAGAAAAGAAAAATCCCATGTGCCATTCGACTAGATTTTACATGTTCAAATAATGTTGCCAAGTTTAAAACACTCATACAAGGCCTAAAAATTTAGGGACCTCATGCATTTAAGTCTTTGGAGATGCTAGTTATAAACCAAATTTCGAAAATTTGGCAAGACAAAAATGAAAATTCATGTCACATCAAGAATTGACCATTAGAGTGGTCGATTCCTTCAAAATATACACCTTGGCACTCACGATTTGGAATGCTTGCCAGAATGACCAAAATTGTATTAAAAAGCCTTGGTTTAAAGATATTGAAAATTTTTAGAAAGGGAGGATTTCCCGAATTTACTTAAAAAAGATCAAGTTTTGATTGGAAAAATTTTAACCCTACATATGACTTTGAAAAGAAAAAATTTTCAGCATCTTGTTGATATGAAGACCTTGATGAGGTTAGGATACAATACATGAATTCCACGATGGAGAATGTGGAGCTCGTGTCAAATGCAATATGATGGCCATGAAATACTTTGGACTGGTTATGTTTGTCCACCCTTAAGCCAAAAATTATCATGATCATGTTAGAAATGTCATAAGTGTCAAGTGCATGGACATGTCATCCCATCGTCCACCTAGAATTCTCTTTGAAAATTCATAGCCCTTCACCTTGAGGCTGTGTGACATCATAGACTCATATCAAACTAGGGGCATTGAAAATGCATCCCCTACACACTTTTCATGGAGACCCAAACATGTATCTCCATCATATCATGTGGAATACATTTCACATTGTCATCATTGCATAATGTATTTCCATTGTATCACATGGAGTGCATTTTTACATATCACGCATCACATGCATATCACTCATCCAAAAGGCCCAAAAAGGTGGCAGCCCAAGTAGGAGTGTCCCCATGTCGTAAAGGGCAACAAAAATCGATAATACATGTTGATTGATTGATATTATGGGTAGAAATTTAGTAGACCCCGAAAATGCCCAATACTTGAAAGGGTCTATGTAAATTCTTTCAAAAAAATTTTAGAAAATGGATCTCCTTTGAAACTCCCTAAAAGAAGGATCAAGATTGATTGTATTACCCCAAATGAGGAAATTGATGCTTTACGAAAATAGAGTTTTCGAAATCAAATTGGTGACATTTCAAAAATCCTTGGCTTACAAAATGAAGCCTTGTTCAAAATAGCAAAATATTTTCAAATGGTAGATGCTATTAGGAAATGGGATGATCTTGGTTGAATCGAGTAACTAAAGAGATAAGTTTTTTCCCCCATTTTACTTCTCTCTTTAAAAAGAAAAATTGGCAATATTCAAAAGAAAAAGAGAATACAAAAACTCCTCGAAAAAGAAGTCTTCTCCAAATAGATAGAGGGAATACAAAAACTTCGTCAAAAGGGGTATTCTCTTTAAAAGAAAAAAGAAAAGAGAATGCAAAAACCCCTCCGAGATGAAGTCTTCCCCAAATAGACAGAGGGAATACAAAAACTTATTCAAAAGAGGTCTTCTCTTAAAAAAAAAGGAAAAAAGAAAGAAAAAGAAAAGAAAAGTGAAAGCTCAAAAAGAGTAATTTTCTGTCTCTTTGCCTTAAACCATGGGACACTTCAGAAGGGACCGTGGTAACTTTTTCCCATATCCTTGTAGCTTATCCCAATGAAAAAAGGCTCATCCATGAAAATCCTAAAGTAGGAATAGAATCTACTTATTTGGATTTCATTTTGTTTGAGAATTAGACTTTTTTATGTGGGAAATGGAACTTTAAAATGTTTTCCAAAATTTCCTACCAAAAACCTCTACCAAGTAGTAGGTATTGAAACCCGAATGAAGGGAAGTATGAAAAAATTGGAAGTCCTTTTTTATGGAAGATAAAAGGAGTTTCTTTTTTAAAACAATTTTTGAAAACCCAAAATATCAAAAAAGACATGGGATAATTCTGCTTGGGGTAGCCAGCCTTTAAAGGCTCTCCCCAAGCTCTTAAACCCCTAAATTGACTCTCCAAAAGCTCACATCACTCATACCATGCATGCATTCAAAAGTCATTCATGCATGATCATGCCTAAGAAAAATACCCCATATAGGAAAAAGTCCCTTTTGGCTGAAAATCTCTCTCCTATGATCCAAGAAAAAGGAGTTTACGAAATAAAATATGATTTATATTCTCAAGGAAATTTGGGAAATAAATCCATAAAGAGTGTTTCTTCTTTGCCATTATCCAAATAAATTTGGATTAATGCCAAAGAGGGGCATCTGTAACCCAAAAAATTTCTAATATTTTCAAAAACTCCTGAATTTCCAAAAAACCAGTTTAAAACCTTTATGAACCTGTAAATTCAAAAACACTCCAAATTTTAAAGTTTAAACATTTTGAAAAAATACTTTAAAGGTTTTAAATTCGAGTTAAAGCAACCCATGAGTTTCAAATCAAACGAAGATCCAATTAGAACCTTGATCCCTAGAAAGCAGAAAGCATCAAACCAAAGCAAGTCTTGGTCGGCTAATATAAGCTCAATGGAACCAAGATCATGATGCAATGAAGCCCATTCCAAGCCAAGATGGGATCAACCAGATCAAGTCCAAAGGCCATTGCATCTCAAGAATGAGTTGAAGTCAAAATACAAGAAACAAATGAAGCAAGGGCCCAAAATGAGTACACTCGACTTGGAACAAGGTCACAATGCCAATTCAAGTCCTAGCCGTGATGAAGCACAAATCAACTCCAACTCAATACATGATCGATGAAGCTCAAGCCCATGCATGGCCGCATGAAGCCCAATTTCACCAAAGAATTTGACGTTGAGGACATTCAATGCAAATCCAATAACCAAGTGTATGAAGTTCAATTCAGCAAACACAAGCTCAAAGCAAGGCTGAACTGATCGATCCAAGCCTCAAGTGGATAAGCCCAAGAATGAGTCAAGTTAAAGTCGAAACAATGATCAAGAATCAAGGCTTGCTCATACGAAATTAAATGCAAAATGGAGTTGAACGAATCAAGGAGCAAATGCAAGACATGATTGAATTAAAAGGGGACGGCCTGGTTTGCATGAAACCATATCCAAGTTGTAAGGATCAGCTACATGAGCTAAGGCTGCACCAAGATCCAAACCGAAGGCACCAAAGTGGCTAAGATCGGCTACACCAAGGCAAGTGAGTTGTACCTAAAGACCGGCCCACATGGGCTGGTCAAAGTCAAGGCAAAAGGGGACCACTAAGGGCTGGTTTAAAGTGGATCAAAACCATCACAAACCTGCTCCAACCCGCCCCATGGAAACTCCTAGAACCAGCCCCCCCTTGGCCTATAAAAAGGGCAAGAGGGGGGCGGGTTCATCATCTTGGAAGGCTTGAGAGAGACTCTAAATTTTGGGGGAAAATTGGGGGCTGAGAGCTAGCTTAGGGAAGGAAAACTCCAGCCTAGAGGGACGTGATTTCTAAATGTGGGTGAAGAAAAGGCTAGATAGGTGAGTGTGGGAGATAGAAGGAAGAAGAAGAAGCTTCAAGGGTCGGATTCACTCTTGAATCCCCGGCCCATTGCCAATTCGTGTAAGTACACTTTAAATTCAATCTCAATTCAATCTTCTTCCTCTAAATTTCATTAAATTTGGGTTGTAATAATGGAGCTCAGCCTCCCCACATTGTAATAGCGATTAGATTTAATTGCTTTACATTGCAATTGATGGATGTTCACTATTGCACCCACGCACTCTATATGTTTGTTCTTCTTCCCCAATATATTCTATAATCACTCTATACTTCTAATCACCTCTATGCTTAAGCTATTAAATACTTTCAATTCATTTCCATTTCAACAATTTACTTTGGGGAATATAGATTTGTTGTACTTTAAATTCGGGTGAGTTTCCATTACTATATTTCTAAAAAACGAAAACAGGATTTCCAACATCTTTGCATCTGCTTATTTCTATAATTTTAATTTCCTGATGCTTGCTCCTCTTAGACTAAAACTTTGCACACTTGTTTCACACACATTAGGACACATTAAATAAAATTTTCAAGAATTTTAGGGTCGTCCAACCCCGTAATAAAATTGTGTAAAAGTCGAATCACATTAAATAAAACAAAGGTTGGGTAAAAGTCACATATCTCTGTCCACAGGAGTCCAATTCATTTGATTTTTGATGCATTAGAAAGCTACCATTCATAGCTTTCCAAAAACATCAAAATTAAATTTGTAATTCAAATCACAGATATACAGACTTATCTTTGAGCCTCTGTATTTCTATGACAGAGCAGTTCTGGTTCAGTGAGTTAGCCTCCTTTCTAGAATTAATTTCCATTCAATTCTTCTCTAAATTTAGATCTGTAAATAGCCACAGGTTCTCCACACTACCAGCTTGATCTGCCAAAATTTTGATGATTTTTGGAGACCTGTAGCACATTTACATCGATTTTAGAAACAAGCCTTGAAAACAGAAAACTTTGTTTTTTAGGACTTATTCATTTTAAACATTGAATCAAAGTGCACAATCAAACCTCTTTCAAAACACTTGTTGTTCATGTGATTTGGAGTAAAACTTATTTTAAATTGAAGTTTCTAAGCACTTAAACCGACCCTTGAGCATCGGTTGAAGAAAGTTTAAGTGAAAAGAGTCTGCTTGCCTACAATCGCCAAGAAAGTCAGAAAATCTTTTCAATCTTTGCAAGTTTTTGCAAACTAGCTGGCATGCTCGCACAAGCGTAGATACGAAAAGGTTCACTTCAAGTTTTCCATAGCTTAGGAGTGAAAATTTTTATGTCTACAACTATGTCGTATCGAAGTGCCCTTCTACAAAGAAACAAGGTTGTAAGTGCATACATAGTACTAAAGGCTAAAGCCTCGACAAAGGAAAGGAGGAGGGTTTCACTTTCATGATTAGGTAACGATCAGTGAGCACCAAACTGTATTTGGTTAAGTATTACTTTTCTAGGAATAATGCATGAAACTCTAATTGTGCTTGGACGGTGGACCTCATGGTCATGGTTGGATGCTTTTTTTTTGTTTTGTAATTGGTATCTAATGGAATCTTCATTCTTTTTGTTTGTTTTATATCTAATCATTATTGGCCTTTGCATAAGCCTTAAAACATGATCTAAGGTGATTAAACTAATTAAACAAGACAAGCTTAGGTGCTTTTGGTGAGAATTTCGTAACCTAAAAAGGAATAGACTTTTGGTGAGAATTTCTAAAGCATTGGTAGATACAAATATTTGATTTCATATTTATTATATATTTGATAGAAGAAATTTTGAAAAAGGTAAATTATTTATCTCTAGTACTACAAAGAGAAGATCAAGATATTATCAATGCTTTAAACCTTGTGAAGTTGTTAAAGAGATAGTTAAATAAGTTTAGAATTGATGACAATGAATGAAAACACTTTATTATAAAGGTCAACTTATTTTGTGATAAGAATGATATTGAGGTTGAAAAATGGAAGATAGTCTATACATGGTCAGTAGCATGAACAAGACAAAGGCAAAGTGAGGCAACAAATTTGCATCATTATGGCTATTAGGTAATCAATGTTAATAATGATTATGTGTTAAATGAGCTTGATGATTGATTTGATGAGAGAAATACCACATTGCTTCTCTGTGTTGTATGTCTTGATCCAAGCAATAATTTTACTGCTTTTGATAAAGAGAAGCCAGTGCAGCTTGAAAGTTTTTATTCTTGTGATTTTTATACTAATAATCTTTTACAACTTCAACATCAACTTGATAACTACATTATGGACATACCTCATAAACACATGTTTTAACTTAAAGGAATAAGTGAGATTATAGCGTGTTAGTACAACTAAGAAAGGATAAGAGTGATTTTTTGGTGTATCGGTTAATAAAATTAACATTGCTTTTATCAGTTACTACGGTAAGTACAGAGCAAATATTTTTTGTTATGAATATTGTAAAGAGCCACTTGAGAAACAAACTTGGTGACGAGTTCACGAACGATTGCTTAGTTCATATATTGAGCATGACATATCATCAAATATAGATAATAAGACAATTATGCAGCGCTTTCAAAAGATGTGGCTTCGGTGACAAATCCTTAATAATACTTTATTATTGATATAGTTATGTAAGTGTTCTTAACTTTGTGGGTTACTTTTTAGTATTGAATTTCATTAGAAGAGTTAATTATATACTTCATTTTATATTATAGGCTTGTAATAGATTATGGGATGTTGTCACTTTATCTATGTATATAGTGTTCTCGAAAAGGTTACTTAAGATTGAAAGATTTTAGAAATTGTGTTTGTTATGAATTTCGTAAGTATGTGCATTTGATGACTTTAATTACTTAAATAAGTTATATTAGCAAGTGATTATTTGTTATCATCTTTGTATTATATTTAACTCCGCCCATGTAAGGGATCACCTTTGTATTGTCGGTCCCAAGCCTGGATAAAGGAGGAGGGTTGTGTTAGGCTTCCGACAACCAGCGTAAAACTTTGTCGGATTTTATAACATGGATTACAAAAATTATGAGCATTGTTTTGGAGTGTCCCCGCCTAGCGATGTGCTGTAGAGCCTTAATGCAGTAATAAGTAAGCAATGGCCCGAATATAGTGAATCAATTTTAGAGAGGGTTCCCACATCATGGACGGGTATGGGTAAAGAAGTTAGTCCTGCTACATTGTCGCCCAAATGTAGTGAATAATTTTTAGAGAGGGTCTCCGCATTTTGAATATGGACGGATGTGGGGGTAAGGAAGTTAGTCCTAGATAATAAGATTTGTATTGGTTCTTGGAATATAAGAACATTATCCGGTAAGCTAATGCAGGTGGTAGATACAATGATTCGGATAAAGATTCATATTCTATGTTTACAAGAGACAAAATGGGTTGGAGAAAAAGCAAAGGAGATAGAGGATACATGTTTTAAATTATGGTACTTAGGTAAAGAAAAGGCTTGAAACAGAGTTGGTGTTATCATAAATAAAGATTTAAAGGATAGTGTAGTAGACATACAACGATATGGTGACCGAATCATGATGTTGAAATTAGTGTTAGGAGCAGAGGTTTTGAATATAGTTTGTGCTTACGCACCCCAAGTAGGATTATAAGATAGTATAAAGACAGCTTTTAGGGAAGAGTTAAATAAGGTGATTCAAAAGATTCTACAAAGGGAGATGATTTGTTTAGGAGGAGACTTAAATGGACATGTTGGTAAAGAGGCATTAGGATATCAAGGTATTCATGGAAACTTTGGTTTTGGAGATATAAATGAGGAAGGTAGGGAGATTTTAAATTTTGTTATGGCATTTGATCTCTTTATAGTCAATACAATCTTCAAAAAATGAGATGAACATTTAATTACTTATAAGAGTGGCTTATCACAAACACAAGTTGATTACTTTATTTGTAGAAAAAAGATAGAGTGTGTTGTAAAGATTGCAAGGTAATTCTAGGAGAAAGCTTAACCACCCAACATCGACTTTTAGTTATGGATTTACAAATAAAAAAATGGACAAAGAAGAAAAGAGTGCATCGATCTATTCAGACTATATGGCGGAACCTCAAAAGCGAGAAAGAAGATATATTTAAACAGAAAGCCCTCAAGAAGATGTTTGGAATTATGTTGGTACACCATGTGATATGTGGAACAATATGGCTATACTTATTAGGAAAGTGGCGAAAGATGTTTTAGGTGTATCTAAGGGAAGTGTACCGGCACAAAAAGAAGCTTGGTGGTGGAGTGAAGTAGTACAAAATAAAATCAAGGCAAAGAGGGCATGTTACAAATTACATTATGCTAAGAAAACTAGTGAAACATTAAAGGCTTATAAGAAAGCAAAGAAAGAAGCGAAAAAGGCCGTTAGTGAAGCAAAAGCAAAAATTTGGAAGGATTTATATAAAAAACTCAACTCAAAAGAGGGTGAAAGATATATTTTTAGGATAGCTAGGGTTAGAGATAAGAAAACTAAAGATCTTAATTATGTTAGATGCATCAAGGACGAGGATGAAAAAATTCTAGTGACAAATGATGATATAAGAAATAGATGAAAAAACTATTTTTATAACTTTTTAATGAAAATAAAGATGTTAGTATTAGCTTAGGAGAGTTAGCCAAATCAGAAAAGTATATAAACCACAATATCAACGTATTCAAAAGAATGAAGTCAAAGAGGCTCTTAAACATATGAAGGGTGGTAAATCGGTAGGACCAGATAATATTCTTATAGAAGTTTGGAAAATACCAGGAGAAATAGGAATCACTTGGCTCAAAAGACTATTGAATGAAATATGAAAAAACCAAAAGATGCCCGAGGAATGGAGAGCAAGTACACTTATACCCATATATAAGAACAAGAGAGACATTCAAAATTGTGTAAATTATCAAGGTATCAAGTTAATGAGCCATACTATGAAATTGTGGGAAAGAATTATCGAACGTAGGTTAAGACAAGTATCAAGTACAACAGAGAACCAATTTGGATTCATGCCAAGCAGATCTACTATTGAAGCGATTCACCTTTTGAGACGTCTTATGGAACATTTTAGAGCAAAAAAGAAAGACTTTCACATGATATTTATTGATCTAGAAAAAGCTTATGATAGGGTACCGAGGGAGGTTCTTTGGAGAACTTTAGAAAAAAGAGGTATCCCATTGACATATATTAACCTTATAAGAGACATGTATGATGGTGCAAAAACATGTGTGAGGACTCATGCAGGAACAACAGACTTCTTTAAAGTTAATATTGGGTTACATCAAGGATCAACTTTAAGTCTATACTTATTTATAATGGTGATTGATGACTTAACAAAACATATTCAAGATGAAGTACCTTGGTGTATGTTATTTGGAGATGACATTGTGTTAGTCGAGGAGTCTAAAGAAAAAGTTAATAGAAAATTGGAACTATGGAGAGAAACATTAGAAAGCAAAGGCCTCCGACTTAGTAGAACAAAGACAGAATATATGGAATGTATGTTTGATCATTTAGTTATCTTAGAGGACATAGAAATTAAAATTGGCACATAGTGCATCTCCCAAAAGGAAAGTTTTAAATACCTAGGGTCAATTTTTTAGAGTGATAGAAGAATTGATGGTTGGTTAAAATGGAGAAGAGCATCAGGTATTCTTTGTGATAAGAAGATACCATTAAAGTTAAAAGATAAATATTATAGAGCACCAATTAGGCCTGCCATGTTTTATGGTTCTGAGTGTTTGGCAGTTAATCATCAACATGTACAAAAGATGTTTGTGACAGAAATGAAGATGTTGAGATGGATGAGTAGTCATACAAGAAAAGACCGTATACATAATGAGGTTATTAGAAACAAATTAGGAGTGACACCAATAGAGGATAAAATGAGAGAATATCGTTTAAGTTGGTTTGGACATATAGAAAGAAGATTGAAAGAAGAACCTCTAAGAAGGTATGAAAAATTAAATTTGGAAAGTATTAAAAGAGCTAGAGGACGGCTACAAAAGTGTTGAAAAGAAACAATAAAAAATGATCTAGCTTATTGTGAGTTAACTACTAACATGGCTCACGATAGGGATCTGTAAAAACAAAGAATCCATGTAGCCGACCCCGTCTAGTATAGGAAAAGGTTTAGTTGTTGCTGTTGTTATCTTTGTATTATATTTACTGTATTCTATCATTTATCATGTCATCTTATGCAACCCATTGTTTGTCATGTCAAACTCTATTCACTTGTCTTTGCTATTAGAGAGAGAGAGGGAGGGAGGGAGAAAGAGAGAGATAGAGATAGAAGTTGATGAAGGGTTTGAGGATTTTCTAGCTTTGAGGAAAGAAATGACGGAAAACTACCATGGTGAAAGCAACTTGAGTGATTTAAGGAGGAACCCAACTTACTTCACACGAGCATAACTTTTTATGGGCAGTTGACACATTGTAAACACCCAAAATTTTCAAATGGTTTTCAAAAACTCTCGAATTTCCAAAAACCAGTTTAAAACCTTTATGAACATTTAAATTCAAAAACACCCCAAATTTTGAAGTTTAAAACACTTGGGGAAACACTTTAAGGTTTTGAATTCGAGTTACAAAAGCCTCTGAAGTTCAAAGCAGATAAGATCCAATCCAAGCCCAGAAGTATGGATCGAATAAAGTTCTTTCAGATGGTTCGTGTCAAGACAATACAAATACATGGCCGGGATAAAGCCTACCTTATCAAGTGAATTATGTTCGAAACATTTTGAGCAAAGCATCACCAAAAGTTCATCACGTCAAGACAAGTCCAGACGGTGCAACCGGCCAAGAAAGAGGCACATGCAAGTGGAGTTTGATTGAATTCATCTAAGGGCCAGCCCATATGGGACTGAACCACACTATCATGAAGCAAGCTTATAAAGTGTCAAGTTGCAGGGTCATCAAATGGGCCAAGAGCATTGGCCGACCAAGAAAATGAAGTACCAACCCGATGTAGTTCAAGACATGATCCTCAAGCTCAAGCTCAAATAGACGAGCCCAAATCAAATGAGATCGAGTCAAGAGTTAAAGCCAAAGATCAAGACATGCTCGTGTGGAGTTAAAGTCAAGGTGGGAACTGAATCAAAGCAAGAAACAAATTCAAGTGGGTCAGAATTCAAAGAAACCAGCCCAAAACCGTGGCACCTAGACCAGCCCAAATGAGCTGGTCCAAATCGACTCAAGGGGGATCACAAGAAGCTGGTTTGGAGCGGGTCAAACCCATCAAGCAATTGTTCCAACCCACCCCACAAGAAACACCTAGAACCAGCCCCCCTTGGCCTATAAAAAGGGGCTAAGAGGGGGGCGGGTTCAAGAATCTGGAAAATATTGGAAAGAGATGAGAGAGAGGCTCTACAAAGGGGTGTGGGCTAGCTTGGGGCTGAGAAGAAGGTCTGAACAAAAGGGGGAAAACATGAGCTGAGAGTGAGGAAAAAGAGGGTAGAAATAGGCTTGAGAGAGTGTGAGAGTTGAAGCAAAGGAAAAGAAGGGTTGGCCGGATTCCACTCTTGGAATTTCAGCCGATCAGAGACAAAAAGCTGTAAGTGCTTCTTCCTTTGTTTTTAAAACCTTCTTCTATATTAATTCAATTGAATTGGGGTTGTATTAATGGAGCAAAGTCTCCCCCCATGTTGTAATAGTGAGTAGATTTGATGTCTTTATTTACAATTACAGAATTTTCACTATTGCACACACGCACTCTATG